>OX453259.1:13772901-14373209 GCA_949709985.1 Luffia ferchaultella
ATTCATGCCCGCCGCCCCATTCCGTATCAAGGCTTCGGGCGCGTAAGTTTACTGTAGTGTTAAGAAAGCAACCAAACGTTATAAAATAACACTGTAGATAAAATAATTTATTATGAAAATGTAACGCATAATTTTTATTTACGCAATGACGTCTATTGATGATACCTAACATCTAGAAAAATTTTGGCCGTTTACTAAAAATTTTATAAATATCTATTTATATTTATAAAATCTTTATTTTATTTAATTTAATTTATTTATATTTATAAAGTATATATAATAATATACTTTACACATACATTATATGTATAAATAGATATTTATAGCCTAGAATATTGGAATAGTTTATAAGGTTTATAGTGATTGCGAGGAAAATAAAAGTCATAAATAAGAATTAGTTTGTTAAGCGCCGTCCTCGTAATCAAGCTCTCAGCTCTCCCGCAATTCCGTTACCGAAGACAAATCAAGTCGTCCGCGAGACAAACTGGCTTTGTACAGTTTGTAATAACGATTCGGTGTTAGTTTGTTCTACGCTGGTGATTTGTTCATTTGTATATTTAATTAAATCCTTTCATTTCTTCCGGCTTTTCTTAAAATACTGCCACACGCTGAGAGCGAAATCACGCATTTATAATGAAAAGTAATATGTGCTAGAAGGCCGCGGTTCGATTCGCAGGGCATGTGCCAATGAGTTTTTTCTAATTTATGTACATAACTATCACTGACTCTGTGCCTCGGAGAGCACTTTAAGCCGTTGGTCCCGGTTGCCATCAATAGATTGCAGTCTTTAAAATCCACCAACACACACTGGAGCAGCGTGGTGGATTAAGCTCCAAGCCCCTCATCCTGAAGGGAGGCCTAAACCCCTGCAATGGGGCATTAATAGGGTGACGGCATGGTATGGAATGCGTTATACTTTTAATCCTCGGCGCAAACAGAGGGAAGTTGAGAGCGTGAAATTATGTTTGTCTGTGTCATCGTAGCACTCATACGAATGAACTTTAAAATTTAAAAAAAAAATCAAAATCATAAAACTTTTTATTCAATATAAGATGTTTACACACACTTATTGAAAGTCAAAATGAATTGATTAGATACCGCTTCAAAAACTAGAAAGAGAAGAACCGGCAACTGACTGCTGACTGAACACTGATTTCAATATACTTTGTTTATGTTCGAAAGCTGGTTTAATTAGAATGACAACATTTCTGTTTGTTCGTCTGTTGACTGTCTATGTGTAGATGAATCAAAGTGAAAATAAAAGAACAAAAATATTTGTCTTTTGACACAGTTTTTTAATAGAAAAATTGATATGTTTTAAGTCAAATTTATACAGTTTGAGAAAAAAAGAAATTTGGAATTTAAAAAGCCATCGAAATAAAAAAAAAATTAAAAATGTTAAAGAATGTTAGAGTATTCTTAATTTTCAAATTATTTATTTCATAGTACCTTAGTAAATAAATAAAAACTGAAGGATCGTCCTACGACATGATACAATTGAAAATAAACCTTAAGCAATGTGACACAAAGTGTATTTCATCAAACTATAAGCTTTCACACAAAGTTACAGAAAAGGAACCACCACCGAAGACGCCAGGAACTGTGTGCGAGCCACACAATGTTGTATAGAAATTGAATTAATTTATTTCGAAGTAACTATGAGTGAATTTATAAAGAGTTACACATACTGCATGTTATTATTGATTGATAGGTACTTAGATAATTTTATTAATTAGGCCTTAAGAGATTACTGGTTGATTCTATTCCACATAAACAGTTCATATTTATCAAAAACACGGAATTAATATATGATCTAGCTATTAAAGTACGAATCGACTAGAAGCCCTCTTCTGCGCTTAACGTCTATCTAACAACTCATAGCTAGCTAGCTGTCGCAAGTTGGCGAGTTTCAGTCCGCGAGGTCCCCGCGCGCCGGTTTTCAACCCCATGAAATTGCGTTCAACAGTTTCTATACTGTGAAGTGACATTTCTAACTCTATTAAAAGCAAACGCTGCTGTCAAATTTATTTGCTCTATGGAGCTAGCAATAAGAAAAATAAGTGAACGCTATTCACAAATGTTATTCGGCAGACATAATTAAACGATAAAACCTAATAACAGGAGGAACATTAAAAGTAAGAAGGGAATAAAACTCGCACACTGCGACCTATCGAACTGACGAAGTAGGTTTATGAGATCCCCCCTACGCGTCAATAAAATATATTAAGAGGCTATTTATAACCTCTGCCCCCCCCCCCCCCCAACCGTAAAGACGTGCTCATAAAGTGAGGAAGTCCTTTGAAGTAGATGATACATAATGTGACAACATATGTATAAAAACCAAAGGTTCGTTGGGCTTTAAGCTGATACTTCGTTGTCTGTCTATCTGTCTGTTTGTCTGTCTGTCAAGACCCTTTTTTTCAGGAACACGTAGAGCTATCAAGTTTAAAGTAATATCTAGTTCTTAGGTCTTCGGGCCATTAGAGGCTTCTAAGTTGACGTATAAATTACGGCCGCTGCAATTAATATCGCATATTTTGACACTCGCAGGTAAATCAAAGGCATACTTCCCGTTGGCCTAGAATCGTGAAATTTGGCAAAAAGCAAGGTCTGAAAGCACTAGTAAAAGCAAAAATCCGGAAATCCTTAATTTATGGTTATATCTCAAAAAAAAAATGTTTTTTAATAAATACTCTTTTTTCGGGAATGATATCAATTTGAAGTTAATATCTATTGTTTAGGTCTATGGTCTCTCAGAGCTGGTAAAAATCGTTTTTCTAAATCAAATCAATAAAAAAACAGAACGAATCATGCCGCATATTTTGAATAATATTATTAGCAGCGTGGTGAATTTAAGCTCAAATCATCCTAAGGGGGAGGCCTAAGCCCCTGCAGTAGGGCTTGAGCTGGATGGGCTGATGGAATGGAATTGAATGGAATAGTTAATATATCAATATTATAGAAGTTAAATTATAATATTACATTATAGTGTGTTGGTGGTTAGACTGTAAACTACACGTATAATTGTTACGGAAATAAATAAACTGACATTCTGGCGGCGAGTAACGCTAAACAAGTCCGTTTATATCTGTATCGAACCCTTAATCTCGAGTCCGGCTCGCACTTGGCCAATTTCTTAATCTAATTAAAACACGTTATAGTAATATGATCATGGCCACCGCGCATCGGGTCATCGGATGACCCAATTTATCGTGCCACAGGCCGATATGACGCATGTTATATGCACAGGTTAACATTTCGTACAGAAACGTTAAGCGGACGAGCAATGATAATATCTTTAGAAAAGATAATGATTGTCATATAAATTCCATTTAAAATGGATATTTCGATACGTGCAAATGCATTTCTTATTTTGTATAAATGAATTCCCCATCTGTCTACATCATCAGCCCGTGTCTCTCCACTGCAGGATATAGGCCTCTCCCAAGGCTCGCCACCACACACGGTCCTCCGCCTTTCGCATCCAACTACCCCCGGTATGGTGCTTCAGGTCATCTGTCCACCTGGCCGGGGGACGTCCAACGCTTCGCTTTCCGGTACGTGGCCTCCACTCGAGAACTCGTCTGCCCCATCGGTTATCAGTTCTACGGCAAATGTGACCGGCCCATTGCCACTTCAGCTTGCTGATCGCTTCGGCTATGTCGACAACTTTAGTTCTTTGACGGATTTCAGTCTACATCAAAACATTAAAAAACAATTATAACATACACAGTATTTTAAAAATTCAGTTATGGATATTCAATATGTTAATAAACTGCTGTCGTTATTTGTCGCGTTGAACGATGTCGGTAATCCGTTCCAAAACATTATGTAGCGCGGTGGGTCATAATCAGTTTAGAACGCTGCATGAAGCCTATTTGACAATGTATGACGAGGCCTCCCACTGGCAGGCTTTGAATATCGGATAACCGAAATACGCGTCGGAACGGAGATTGCGTTGCGCGCACGCCATAAAGGCTTCATGAACAGAACACTGAGCTACTGCAAGCGAAAACTGGGAATACTTTTATGTATGTGTTTGTTCTATGTACCCATGTACAGCTTGTGTCTATATCAATGATCGGCAAGTGTCAGTTTCATGCTAGAAGGGCCGATGAAAAATAAATCACAATGAGTTGAAGTTTTGTGAAAAGCTCGAGAACGACAGAACTGACAGATATAAAAAGCCGAACGCTTGGCAAAAGGGCCATGACAGTCATAAACTGATAGTGGCGTGATAACGACGTACAAATGTTAGAGGAAAAATAAGTGGCCTCTAGTGACGCATCAACAATGTTGCGAATTCGGTATGTAAAGTAAAAAATAGATTAGGCCGATTTAAAAACCGTTTCGAGATAATTTTTTTCTTATCCATATCAACAACTCCTAAAACAGTAACATGGTAATTATTTTAAGAAAAATAAATTTTACTGTTTGACCTTGGTTTGACCTCTGTTTCGCCTTTATATTATAACAGTTTATGGGTAATAATAATAATAATACATGGGACTTCCCACACAGCGCCATCTAGTCCCAAAGTAAGCAAGTATTATGCTTGTGTTATGGTTTACTACACAACTGATATACATACTTAAATATTCTTTATAATATATACGTATATAAATATTTTTGCGAAGACACCACACACATATAACAACCAAGACCCGGTACCAGTATCAATATTCATCATATAAATACTGATCCGACCTGGGATTCGAACCCGGGACCTCCAGCTTCGTAGGCAGAGTCGCTACCCACTAGGCTAAGCGGTCGTCGTAAGGTATTAGTATCCCCTCCTATTAGACAGAGTAATATGAATAGGTAGGTAGGTATTATTGAAAATAATTTGTATTAAACGTAATTAATAATATGCGTAATTAATAACATAGGGTTCCAAATGTGAGGTCTGTCAACCTCACATTTGGAACCCTCAGAATGAAACCATACGTCAAACGTCAGAGTATACGCCAGATTGTGTTTTAACCGTTTTAACCATGGGTTTTAACATACCTACCTACCTTTATGGTTTTAACCTTTAGGCAAAGAAAAAGCTTACCCAGTACGAAAAATTTGAAAAATTACTAAAAAACAAATTACCTGCCGCAAGGCAAAAATATTGAAATCAGTTTTTCAAAATAGTTTCATCTACCAGCAACAAATATCAGTATCTACACCACAGAAGCTGATGTCTAAACGTAGCATACTCGTACCTACCATCGTGTTTGACAATTGAGCAAATATGACCAACATAAACCCGTATGCATTACATTTTTTGTTTATTTTATTGATCACATTCCATTCCATTCCATCAGCCCATTATATCCACTGCAGGGGCTTAGGCCTCCCCCCATAGAAAGGGGGCTTGGAGCTTAAATTTACCAATGCGGGTTGGCGGATTGTAACGACCGCCATGCTTAACGTGCTCTCCAAGGCACGGAGTCAGTGATAGTTATGTATTTAAGTCAGAAAAACTCATTGGTACACGCTCGGATTCGAACCACGGCCACACGGCCTTGTAAATTTGAAACAGGTTCGCTGCGCTCGGGCTATCACGACAATTATTGATCACATATTCCAAGGAGGTGAGTATTCATACACATTATTAAAATAATTATTAAAAATAAATTTAGAAGGATACAAAATTCAGTGTGTTTGTTTAGTTTGAGAGTAGATTGAATAAATTTATAAGAATTATGACTTAATTTATAACATTTCAATCGACTTCAAGTACAAAATTTATAAATCCTCTTCACAGGGGAATCATATTGGTCGCTCGGGCCTCGGGCCTTATATGACTTTTTGTCTTTAAGTTGCTGCGTGCTGGACGTGATGACGGCAACTGCGATGACGACCCTGAGGTAGGACTATCTCGCGATCTTCGCGCTTCGCTTTTACTACCACAGAAATGCCATGTTACATTTTATTACTAACTGTATGTTTTCCGATTAATTAACTAATTTACGATTTTCAGTCTGAATAAAATAATAAAATTTATTCATATGAGAATACAATAATAGTAAAACATTTTTAGAATATAATAATTATTTAGGTAATTGTCGCGAAGTTCAATATTTTTTTTTTATTAGCATTAATAAAATTTAATAATAACAATTGTAATGGTACTTTTATTGTATTGCTTATGTTTATTTTTAAATATATAAATATCCTGTCGCATTATACTTGTATCATTTGATCCATAAGTTATTATGGATCATTTTAATAGCTATTTCCCCCATTATACTTAGCAAGCAAACGCCCGGTTCCCTGCAACGGACTGCGCGGCTCGCTCTAATTGTGATAAATCGTCTACTTTCTCTCTCGTTGAAAACTGCGGTGTTTGAGTTACTGTTTATTTTTTCATAATTTATGTTGCATTTTTTCTGTAACATTTTTCCCACTCGCCGCAAAAAAAGCTGTAGCTTTTAGAAAATATATAATTGATGTTATTTCACATTACGGTACTTGTTCAGATCTCAGCGTTTCTTATTTTGTTTTGATATTTTACGAATGCTATCGATCTGAAGAACAAAGGGAATCTTCGCATTTCTCAATGTAAAAAATGTAATACCTAACGCTGTCCCTTGTAAGAAAATTGGTATTAAAAGTTTATATTTTATCTAAAAATTTTATTATTTTGGCCGTAATAATAATAATAATAACTGGGACGTCCCCCACAGCGCCATCTAGTCTCAAAGTAAGCAAGTATTATGCTTGTGTTATGGGGTACTAGACAACTAATATACCTACACACTTAAATGTTCTTTATAATACATACATATATAGATAGACCCAGACACAGAATGAATAGATATGTTCATGCAAACAAATATTTGGCCCGGGCGGGAATCGAATCCGCGACCTTTGTCTCTGACCACTCGGCCTGTCGGTCATCAAATATAATAAATCTGTAATGTTACCAAACTGTAATGAGTGATTCACGACCGATTAGTCGAGTAGTTAGTACCTAACAGCAAAACCAAAGACCGCGGTTTCGATTTCCTCCCGAGACACATATTTGTATATTTACATATTTATTTGTTCTGTGTCTGGGTGTAAAAATATTTATACAGGTTTACATTATGACGACCGCTTAGCCTAGTGGGTAGCGACCCTGCCTACGAAGCTGGAGGCCCCGGGTTCGAATCCCAGGTCGGGTCAGTATTTATATGATGAATATTGATACTGGTACCGGGTCTTGGTTTTTATATGTATGTGGTGTCTTCGTTTAGTACCCAAAATACAAGCTAATGCTTAGTTTGAGGCCTAGACGTTGTTGTGATGTATACATCATTATATTACAGCAAAGTGAAGTAGCATTTCGATTGTTCCATCCAACCACCTAAACACTAGTTGATTAGTACATTGTACTAGTACTAGTATATACATTGTCAGTTTGTAGGTGAAACAGCTGCCGGTGATTGTCTGTGGACAACCGCGCAACCGTCGTCACCCCCGCCACTTATGTTTACGTTCGATATGTAGTTATTTCAAATTGAATATGCACACTCTGACCTATCCATAAGAAAATATAAATGATGGTATCTCAAATCAGAGTCGAAATAAACGAATAGACTTTTCGAGAGAAATCATAATTACTTTGATTGAAGTTTTAATTGGCTCCCTAACTTTGGTCCGACCTCACGGATCCAAGGAAATTACTATAGAAGTCTACATTTAACTTTACACTTTCGCTAACTTCATTCTGGTTTTCTCTTAGAAAACATTACGTTTTGTTAGTCTGAAATCAAAATTCTAAATTAACAAAGCTTGAGAGGCATGTGATAAATAACATTAATTAGAAGTTTTAGAAATCTGTTTGGTTGATGAAATGTACGAGTAGGTACTAATTTCGTTTTTGGTGTGGTATTATTTCAACTATTAAAATGTACTACGGAGAACTGGTGAATACTGAATGTTGCGTACAAACGCAACTTAGTGAGCGAGTGCAAGATTGATAAATGTCTATGGTCCGTGCGTGAACGATTGATAGACTAACGTTGTTGACTTCTGCCACTTTTGACTATCATGTGCTTTTGATTGTGCTTCTGTGCGGCTCTCTTAAGTTGGCGGTCTAAAAATTTTTTTTTTTTTTTTAATTATTCGTATGTTCATCGTTTGTTCTTGATCGTTCGATCAAATTCATTGTTTGTTCGTTCTTAAGTTTTTTATAAACAATATTGAGCAATATTTACAAATTCTTTCTCAAATTGGCGCTGAAAAGAATTTTTTTTTCAATAATTTTTTTTTGTAATTCGTTTGTCCGTCGTTGGTTCTTAATTGTTCGATCAAATTCATTGTTTGCTCGTTTTTTTAATTTTTTATACAATACTTAAAAATTTTAGACAATATTTTAGGTTACAACTAAGCTTCCTTGAACGAGGATTACTAAATAATGCAACTGAATATTTGGTCAGTTTTTATAATACAGTCAAATACAGCCCCTTTGATTATTATTTTTTTGATTGACATTTGATTGCGAAAATTTTGAAATTTTTAAATATTGTCTAAAAATTTTTAATTATTGTATAAAAAATTAAAAACGAACAAACAATGAATTTGATCGATCAATCAAGAACAAACGACGAACAAACGAATAAGTAAAAAAAAAAATTTTGATCGCCAACTTAAGAGCCCTTCTGTGCTATGTGTATTCAATCATCTTTGACAGCTAATTGAATACAAATTGTTAAATTACTCGGCCCATGACTAGGGATGCATGAAATATTTATGCTTTAATTTTATATTTATTTTATTTTTTAATTATTTTTTATATTTATTATATATAAATATTTATTTATAATTATTTATAATTAATTTAATATTTAATTAATAAATATCGAAACCAGACAAATATCGATGTTCGATATATCGACCGTTTTTAGCCGATAATATCGAGATATATCGATATAAAAAAAAATATTCTAGGGTACCTCCCGTACATGAAAAGTGAAGGCGAAATAAAATTTTACATGTCTTTTGGAGTAGTCTCGTTGAATAATTAAAGAACGACCGCCAACGCTGCCAAGAAAACCGGCCAAGTGCGAATCGGACTCGCACACGAAGGGTCCCGTACCACCATACAATATCGAACTTAACCATAAATCGTTATTATTATGTAATTTATGGATTATTGTATAAATATATTTCATTTTTATTTCGTTAGTTATTTAAAAGGCGCTCGATCATCTCTGGCTAATCCGAAAAGTAATAACATGAGTGCACTGATAGCTGGAGACAATTTTTATTACTTCTTTTGTTACAGCGAACGTTTGACTTTTAGTATCGATCGTGAAGAGAATAACCTCTGCAAAGGAAAGCATAAATCTATAGTACCTAGTAATAGAATGTAGTTTTTATCATATTTCTTTTTTTTAATTATCCTTTACTATAACATCACAAAGATAAAATGCATCTAGTTGTCACTAATTGGATAAACGCTGTCATTTTCTATGGAATGTTTACAATTTTTTTCATTTTATAAGTTAATCTATTACTCGTTAAATAATTAAGTCTAGTTAGCTGTGATAGTTTTCTTTTTAACTACGTTATATATACTCCTGCCATAAATTTTTCCCACATATCCAAAAACAACGATTTAGCTGGTAGAAAGGGGGGGACACATGACTCTAACAAAAATTAAGACTTTAGGAGTGCATATCTCAACAACTGTAGACTTAAATAAAAAAATTGTTCGAAACCTTGATTTCATTTTTTAAGACCTATAGTTTGGTACCTCTCGCGTTAATATACGTTGAAATTTTTTTTCGTACTTGAGTAACATGTATGGCGAACTATCCAAAAAAAAATTGTTAATTTCACTACGTCGTTGTGTTGCGTTTTATACATTATACCTACCTTCCAAATTTCATCTATATATTGCCAATAGTTTCCGAGAAAAACCACAGACAGACAGACGGACGGCCATGGCGAAACTATAAAGGTTCCTTTTTTGCCATTTTTGCTACGGAACCCTAATAAACCGTTTAAATACGTTCGTATGGAGCGCTTAGAAAGACAAGCCACTTTTGATTCTTTGATTAACGTATTTACACTCCCTACAGTTTTGAAGACAGAAGGCAGTCATTTGTATATAAAATCACAGATTTCATGCTCCACATGACTATCTAGTATACATTGGAAATGATTCTACGGAATTCGAAAAAATGTTGTCGCTGAGTGACGAGAAAATCGGGATAAGGAAAAGTTTACAAAATAAAATTAAGACAAGTGTTTTTATTTTAGAATATGAATTTGGTGTTATTATATCAAGAGTTCAATTTATTACTGGGAGATAATAATTACTTACTCTTAATTAATAATAATGTCAACTGCATCAATTTAAACTAATCCCCGATAATTCACAACAAACACTGATACAACTGATAATGAACTCTGTGAAACATAAAGTCAAAAATGTCATGTGAAAAATGTCACTCTAACTTTTTGACTTTTTTAAAAAGGTTAGGCTACAGGGCAAACCCTTAACCCGATAGTCTTTGTTTTAGGCTAAAATTATTACCAACTAAATTGTTCAGGGATGTTTTTTTTAAATTTTTGATATCATTCTTTGTTTTCAACATATCGAGCGCCAAATTCAAAATATAAAAAAAATTGACAATTTTTCACTATTTTGGACACAACTTTTTTCGTTTTTTACTTTCTTGAATAATTCCTTTTAGTCCTATGAAAGAGGAACAAATGCTCAATACCTTATTTTATTATATCTTAAAAGGATTAGGCAGCGTTTTCGATTAAAACTCCCAGTTGGCTAGATTTTTTTCTGACGTCTTCAACAATCATCGTCATATTTCAACTAATTTGTACAAAACATTAATAAATTATATACGTAAACCTTCCTCTTGAATCACTCTGTCCATTGGTGTCAACCATATGCCAATTCATTTGGCAGTTTTTGAGTTTATCGCATTCAGACAGACAGACAGACGTGGCGGGGGAGCTCCATTGGTGAAACCTAACACCTAGATTTTTTTTGGATAGTTGTTAAAATTTCATCCTGTATACAATGTATAAATATATACATTGAAATAATCAGTCATGAAATTACTTAAACCGGAGTATTAACAACATTTTAAATCATCCTCCTTTGATTTCTCGTTGAGCCCGTTGAATTATTCATATGCTTCATCTTGGCATATTTTCTGCGCAAGATAAAAGGATTCCGTCCGACATCTTTATTATACTGATGTTAAATTCAAAACGCAGCCCTCGAAAACTCCTTTCCGCGTGTTGACTTTTACCTTTTAAGCATTATACGATTTGTTCCTGTAATCGCTATGCCATAAATTAAATTCGATAAGAAAAATATTTGGTTACAATAAAAAAATATATACATACTGTGGTGTATACGTGAACTTGTAACAGTTACGGCAGTGTATATATGTTAGGCATCTAAATATTCATCATAAACATATTATTTTTCGGAATAACGATTGTTTATGATACCTAATACGTTACCTAAGCTGGGAATATTGCAAATGTTTAGCGAAGCTACCTTCCAAAGTTGATAAAGCTACAGGGTAATTTTTTTTTCTCGTGTAGCGAGTTCGATTCCAGGTTCAACCATGTAATTATTTGAAAATATATGAATGCAGTTTAAATTGGTCTTTTAAATTAAAATAATGTCTTCTTTTAGTAAAATGTTAAATCTACAATATTCAGGGTACTTTCTCTTCAAGTGGCGTAGCCGTGGGAACCGCCGTGGGGGTTTGTTCCTTTAAGGACAGATTCCGTTTAGGACAGATTCCCTTTAAGACAGATTTTGTACAGGCAAGAGAAAAGGTTTCGATTTCTCTCATTAAGGACGAAAACGTTTTTAACCAACGACCCATGAATACGTGCTTACGAATAGGAAGTTTGCTTTACGGTAGAACAATATGAACAAAAATCCAAATCGTTCTACTGTCTCAGTATGACACACTGGGTTCAAATTAATTTAGGACAACAGGAAGAAGGGGGTCATTTTCCTGTTTTGACTAGGTACTTCCTATCTATCAATGAAATATGCAGCAACTACCAACCAACGCTCTATTAATACGCATAGGTAACAAAATTCTGCATAGCATGAGCATAGTACCACGTCAGCAGAAATTGAAAAGAGTTTCCACAATTTAATAATAATAGCTCATAAATAAGTCTCTTATTCGTAAACGCGTATTTAGAGGACGTTGGTTAAAAACATTTCTGTCCTTAACGGGACAAATCGAAACCTTTTCTCTTGCCTGTACAAAATCTGTCTTAAAGGGAATCTGTCCTTAAAGGAACAAACCGTTATTTCGATGGAAAAACATCGCGTTTTGCAATACCCTATCATCTGTATATCAATACGATCCTTAAATCAAAGTACAATGTTTATATCAATGCTATTGTTTGTAGCTTTATTCGTATTTTTTTCTACTTCTAAGAAGGATGAGAATAAACTGAGATTTCAGTGATAATCATAACCTAAATACATAATTACCTAACTAAATAACATTCTTAAAGTTCCTAAATACTATTTAGACATGAATGTCGCAAATAAATTGTAAAAGTTTAACTTTTTAATATAAAATAATCTCAGACTAAAAGAACTGGGTGCCGTGAAACACATTTGACACTGTTATCATAAAAATGAGTTACTTAGGAAAAATAATTACGGATTTTTTTTTATAACGTAGAATCGTTTTTAGACAATTCGACAACACACTATCACAACAAACTATTTTTTGATACTTCAATAGCGTGTTGGCGATGCCTTATCTATATTTTTCCCTATGGTTTTATAATGTCTGTATAAGTCTGCGTGAAAAAACGTAGATAAAACTATCACCTAACACTTCGGTTATAATTCACGAACACAGAGACGGTTTGTACATGGTTAGAATGGCGTAACGAGGGTAGTAGTCTGTTGAGTCCCACAAAATTATGTACCTAACAGTTTGCCTGTCATTTGACATTGTATTGCGAGGGTCAATCGAGACATTAAATAATGAAAAAAAATTTCTTTAGTCTGAGAAGATAGTGAAATTGTTTTGTTACGGGATTTGTAATACTGTAACATGTGCTACGGTTTCCCACTGTCATACAACATTATATGAAGAGGTTTCGCCTGCTCGCCATTTAGAATCTATCGGAAGATCGAATAAAGAAAAAGACGAACTCACACTCCGTATAGTTGTATGTGATTAAATCTGCCAGGTTCGGAGAAACAGCAACCAGATCCAAATTTCTATTTCGATCGTACTTTTACATTATTTTCCTAAAGGAGGAAAGCTTGCCTGTAAACTACATTCTGAAAGAAGTACCCAGCAGCCGAAATGAGTTTCAAAGCGGCCTACGGGGAGTGATAAAATTTATTTTAAATATATATCTAGTGTTCATTTTAAAGCATCTTCATCAGCCCATTTTTACCCCACTGTAGGGGCTTAGGCCTCCCCCAGGGTGAGGGGAGCTTGGAGCTTATTAAATCCACCACGCTGCTCCACTGCGGGTTGGGGATTATGTAACGACCGCCATCTATTGACAGCGCCCGGGACCGACTGCTTAACGTGCTCTCCGAGGCACGGAGTCAGTGATAGTTATGTAATTAAGTCAGGAAAACCCATTTGTATACGCCCGGATTCGAACCATGGCCCTATGGCCTTATAAATTTGAAACAGGTTTGTTGCGCTTTGGGCTATCACGACACAAAGCATAACCGCATAACAGCATTTTAAAGCATAACCGAATTCAATTCTAGTTTAGATTTGTATTTGTAAACAAAGCAAGTATTTTCGTACAACAACGGTGGAATAGTTTTCAAGTTGGAACTAAAAACTGCTATTCTATAGATGCAAAATGAATTATTGTTTTGTACGCACGATTTGAATATTGTTAAACATGTATACAAGTAATTATATACCTACCCTTTTGACAAAGTTGTTAAAAGGTATATAATATATATCTATATAATATTATTTGTAAACACGCGGACAATGGGAGGTGTGTTTCGGGGTCTGCTAATGACGTTTTTAAACAAGAACCAGCCTTCATAAGCTAAGCAAACGCGCACACCGAACTTAATCTAAATTTAATTATTGATTAAAATGGTTTATTATTTTAATAAGGGCATAGTAAGTGCCCCGCAAGGTTTGAGCAACATTCAATTGATGTGGTACTCATTTTTCTTAATTTTTAATTACAATTTAGCGCAACTGGGTCTATGTTGTATGCTAACTTCAAATCATGCTGCTAATTCTGATCAGAATTCATTATATGCTTGCAATCTTCTATATCGACTTAAGTGACTGTTGATAAACCTAAAATAACCTTTGTGAACCTAGTGCGGTATCAGTTAGTGTATCAATTAAGACAAAATTATAATAAAAATATCTTTATTTCGGATTTTATATCCATACAAGCGAGCACAGTTAAACAAAAATTACAAATGTCAACATAATGAAATAACTCAAAACAACAAAATGTAAAAAATTCAATGAAAATACTTTTACATTAATAAAATAAATACAATTAAGCCCACAAAACATACAAAATAATTAATTAATTAAATCAGAATTTCATGATAATTAAAATAATATATAAGCAAGGAGTCATAATGACCAAATGCAAATCATTTCAGAACCAAAATAAATTAATCATTCAGCTCCTCAGCACCTACCCTAGCTTGAGATTGGGCATTTGGTTACATTTATGATACAGGCTTAGCCTACTATAAATGCTAGTGATCATTTTAAAGAAATTGTTATTCAGATATCGAACAATCAAAGGCTTTCATGTCTAATAAAGATTAGTACACGGTTATTGAAGAGTCTTGTTATCCATCTGTCAGCTTCATCACCAGACATCAGACCTTCGTCACTATATGTTATCCAATGTGCTTGTGATGACAAATTTAATGAGCCCCTAAGCAGTGGGTTCACATGTAGCCTTATGAGATCTATTGGACACTTTTCAGCTCCACTAGCAGACCCTCGTCACTATGTGCTATAAAAAGTGCTTGTGTTCACAAATCTAATGATCGCAAACTTGATTCTTTTATCTGCCTTACAGTTGCTTTATCTGAACCACTTGATTTTGGCATAGTAACAGAACCCCATTTTTGTTTTTTTAGTTAGCAGCGCATTGAAAAAAAAATAGAAATGACGGCCATTAACCATGCCAATCTCCAATAAAAATTCTTCTGACCATTTTAAACTCGGTATAGTTAACTTCAGAAGTTCCTACATGAGGAAACGATCCGGGTTAGATCAACAGGACGGGGTCACCAAATAGCTGACCTGTTATTGGAACCACAAACGTGTGCACAATTTCAACTTCGTAAGTCAAGAGGAACTGGCTCTAAATTAGCTTGCAAGATTTGACTTAAACATACATACAAACAAGTGACACTAAATGTAGGTTGATCAAAGATTTCTTTACATACCATATTTACATCCCATAACATCAGCCTATTAGTGCACCACTGCAGAGGCATAGGCCTCCCCTCGGGATGTGGAGGTTTGGAGCTTAAACCACCAGGCTGTTCCAATGCGGCTCGGTGGATTTTAACGACTGCCACTTATTGATGGCATTTTTTTAAAATGCTATACGATAAACAAGCAACTTTAATAATTATTCATAAATGTTTGGTGTGCTGTTACCCTTAATATAAGCTAAAAGGTGACCGCGGCGTCAATTTATTGTTTTAATTTGCTTTTCGACGCGTGACCCGCCCCCACTCTGCGTCAATGGCTATTGTGCCTTTATTTTTTATAAATATGTTCTATTTTCATGTTAATTCGCTAAACGCTCGGTGCTTTTTGCGCTATTATGACTTAAAATAACAATTCCCTATGTTTTTGTAATTAGTGTAACAGGCGGCAATGTTTATAGTACCAAACTCTAAAAAAATAATATTTTTGTGTACGCCCACTTTGCGAGCGATTTATAATTTTAATTTAATTTAATGTTAATGGGTCGGAGAGTAACTCATTTCGTTTTTGTAAGTCTGAAGTTTTAATCAAATTTCCTTGGTTTTACTTTTTGTACCTGGTTGGTGTAATAAGTTAAATTATTAACTCAAATTAAAATAAAGATAAAACTAGTTTCCGTCTTTTCACATTGTTTTTCAGTCTGTGGAAATGAGTGACAGTGCCTAAAAAATTCAGTGTATCATGAAATATTATTACGAAAAAAATAAAAATACGATACAAACCGCAATGAAAATTATTGTCATTTATTATACTGGTAGAGTGTCAGTAAGAGTAGCACAAAGTTATTTTTAGTGTTTGAAACTTGAGAAACGAACATAAGATGTTAAATCTTGACCATCATCATCAGCCCATTTTACCCCACTGCAGGGGCTTAGGCCTCCCCCAGGGTGAGGAGGGGGTTTGAAGCTATCCACCACGCTACTCCACTCTGGGTTGGGGATTGTTACGACCACCATCTATTGACAGCGTCCGGGACCGACTGCTTAACGTGCTCTCCGAGGCACGGAGTCAGTGATAGTGAATGTACTTAAGTCAGAAAAATTCATTGATACACGCCCGGATTCGAACCATGGCCCTATGGCCTTATAAATTTGAGACAGGTTCATTGCGCTCTGGGCTATCACGACACCGTTAAATCTTGGTAATATCTGTATTTTCGGACATACGCGCTCGTGTGAAATAATAATAATAATAACAAACACAATGACAACAACGTCTAGGTCCCAAACTAAGCATTAGCTTGTATTTTGGGTACCAAGCGTAGACACCACATACATATAACAACCAAGACCCGGTGCCAGTATTAATATTCATCATATGAATACTGACCCGACCTGGGATTCGAACCCGGGACCTCCAGCTTCGCAGGCAGGGTCGCTGTCCACTAGGCTAAGCGGTCGTCTTGCTTTCAATGCTTACTGTTAGTTACTAGTAGGTATATAATACATTTTGCCACGGAGACGTTTAGCGGATTTAAAACCTCTATTCGTAGCACCGCACAGCATTTTGTTAGTTTTCTCCAAATAATAAGTTTCGTATTTATTTTAGTAAGAAATAACATTAATTGCCAATTATATTCGATTCATAAACATTTTTCACGTGAAGCAATGCAACCAAAAATGCTTTATTTTGGTCCTGTTTTCAAAAAAGTGATACAAACACATATTTCGAAAAATCACACAATCAGGCCTTTTCAAGCAGTATATTGAATCTGCTGGGATCCGTTCAAAAAAAGTTTTGAAGATAATAAATAGATATTAAATGACTTTCTTTCGATTTTAGTTTTACGTTTATATGTCAGTGAATCAGTTTAATATATAAATACTTACGAATATGCCTTAAACCTCGTTTCCAGTTAGGTAAAGTCTCACTAAATTAACCGGTACTCGAATCCAGCTATCAAACTTCTGAAATTTAAAATACGTACAAACATACAGTCTTTTATTAATTATATTATTCGTAAAGCAATTACCAGGGCCGACAGATTAAGTGGATGATGAGATAGCCAACCCCTTACCGATCGTACAACCGTCTGGCTATGAGGTCAGAAGCTCTTCTGATGACGTCCCGCACCAATTAACCTAAGTAAAGGCTCAAAGTGGTGTGTGGTGAACTCTGAGAGAACGGCAAGGTGTGGATATACGTATTAACACGGCAATCCACTTAAATTAATTTTTCACTTTACTAATTCGGAGTAGTAGAATATTATTCAAGGGAAGAAAGGCTATTCAAGAAGAAAACCTATTTAGGCACGATGGTTTAGGACGAATAGTGCCAGTGCCTAAATATGGTATGTGTAGAAAACAATCATTTTTGGAGTTTTCTGGGTGGACATGACAAACTCAAAAACTACTCATTCAAATTCAAAAAGTTTTTATTCAATATAAAATGCTTACACACGCTCATTGAAAGGTACCGGTTTTAAGGATTAGGTACCGGTTCAAAAACTAGAAGGAGAAGAACCAGCAAGCAACTCCTCCCTGTTTATTTTATTTAAATATGTGTATTTCTTAATTTTTTTTTTAAATTTGAAATGCTTACAAAAGTACGCGGTAATACAATAGTAAGCTTTTTGCATGAGTTAGACTTTAACTCGCTTTATAAATTAATTTGAATTCACGTTCAACATTTCTTTAGGAACATTATTATAAAAACGGTTACGATTTCCCATGAAAGAATGATTAACCTTTGATAGTCTGAACCTGGGAATCGATAACATATACTTATGTCTTGTATTTAAGTTGTGGCCATCACCCACCCTAGAGAAAGCATTTATGTTTCTTTGTACATAAATTATATTTTTATAAATGTACTGACAAGGGACTGTCAAAATTTTACTTTCTCTAAAGTGAGCCTTTACACTATCTCTAGATGTTAACTTATATATAGCTCGAATAGCCCTTTTCTGCAGAACAAATATTGTTTGAATGTTAGCGGCCTTTCCCCAGAACAGAATGCCATATGACTTTATGCTATGAAAGTAGCTAAAATAAACCAACCTCGCTGTAGGCACATCGGTTAGTCTTCTTATTTGCCTAATTGCAAAAACAGCAAAGCTCAGTTTACCAGCCACACTCATAACATGTGGACCCCATTGTAAATTTGCATCGATAGTAATGCCCAACACCTTTGTTACTGGACAAGGAATGATTTTTTCAATGACTGTCCTGAACAGGATGGGAACCGTATTTGTAAATGATGATCTATCGATCTGCGCCCGAGGAACAGGAATAGAAGAAGTGCTGGGGCCATTGTAGTTTCATTTATTGTATTAGGAGGGTTTGCCTATAATCACCACGCTTGGCGGGTTGGTGATTACAGTTCGCAAAGTTTCACAAAGATATGCTGCTCTCCATCTTCTGCAGACCATTGTTAGTCGCCTCTTACGACATGCTTTCCGGTGGTTGTGGGAAGTTTTATTCTTAGATAACAAATTGATGGTGAATACTTGCTAAGTTACTGTAGCACAGAACATAATAAATTTTGTTTTAAAGCAACTGAATGCATTCTTGTACCCATGAATTAAGGAAAGTAACTCCTCTAGAACTTGGTACCTAGATCTCACTTCTTTTATTGCTAAACCCGTTAGCCGATCTTGCACATCTTTTGTAGGCTTATTGGCTTCCATTTCACATTTGTGTTTTTTGTGGGTACAGTATTTGAAACAGAAAATATTGAAAACGCTGACTCATATTGAAGCTGTGACCAAAATAATATTTTCATGGTTCCGTGCCTAAATAGAACGGGAACCCTATTACTAAGACTCCGTTGTGCATCTGTCCGTCCGTCATAGGCACCGGACGTACATTAAAGACGTAAGTTAAAAATTAAAGGGGATCCCCATACAAGAAACGGGTTTTTTATATTGTACGGTGGTACGGAATCCTGCGTGTGTGAGTATATATGATATATGGAATAGACTAAATTATTTCATAATCTATTTGACAATTTTTAAGTTTTGAATAAGGCCTAAGCCCCTGCAATGGGGCATTAAGGGGGTAGTTCTTTCATACAAAAAAAGAGGATTCGGCCCGTGTCCAATCCTCGTTGTATTTCTGTATCAATATGTACAGAAAAAGTATATGTAATAGAAAAAATACTGTCACAGGGCTGTACGTTTTTGTTTTTTTGATATCTTGCTTAGTTGCTTTAGAATAAATTACTGAAAAACATGATTTCCGTTGGTTATTTGTTTTTGGAAATAATATGAATGAATCAAAATAACTGGTTTTATTTGGATTCAGTGTCAGCATATTTCGGGAGAGCCATTTTGTAACCATGTTCAAACCTTGTTGTGATGCCTCAAAAACAGACTGCCAGGAAGGAGCTGAAAAACATAAAGTCACGGAGAGTAAAGCCGTGTCATCTGCGTACGATATGATTCTTCCTTGAGTAAGTTGAAAATTCAGAACATCGTTTATATAAACGAAAAAGATTGAAATGGGGATAACGATGCCAATTCGAAGCCACGGATTAACCATTAACCCTTAATGGGCTGGTATGGCGTGGTATGGAATAAGAGTGAACACTTGTTTGTTATTGTTACACAGGTTTCTCCTAAATTAGTTTTTTATAAAAATCAATTTAAATATATTTCCGCCCAAAAACCATTACGAATATTTTACTGGAAAGTCGTAGGCAATAATTTGCAACGTCCATACTATAGCCAATACGGGCAGTGGACAGTGCATTAAAATCGCATTATGCGGCGCCATAAACAACTGCATTTATTGCCTATACAAGTTACACTCTACTCGCATCGGAAACACATTGTATAATTTATATGAAGCCGCACTTAAAGCAGTGATACTTTTTAATGGAAAAGGTAATAAGGTGATTATTAATAAATATTATTAAAAATCATGTAGTTCGATTCCTGTTTTGTTTTATTGAGAGACTTTTTATAATATTGTTTATTTTACGAATTTTATCATAAAGTATAGTTAACAACTTAATGTACATTAGCAATAGAAGTTTCTTGTAATTTTGTAAATATTACAAAAAAAAAGTAGTTCCAATGTTTTCTGCGTTTACGTGAAATTTACAAATCGTACTTTTTTCTTGTCGAGGAGTTTATAAAGTACTGCAGTATATGCTGTCATTTTTAGATTAAAGAATCATTTAAATGTCTAAGGTCCCGATGCGATATATGTTGTGAAACTGTCATTCTTTTTCCATACAAAATATTGTTCATATACCTACTATAAAATACAAGGAGGGTTGGCGTTGGTTAATTCAGGCCAGGATATTTTTTAATTAAAATTGTTATAATAATTTTAACATAGAAAATAAAAATAATAATTTTTTTAAAATATATACGGTCGAATTGAGAAACTTACTCCTTTTTTTGATGTCGTTTAAAAAAGAAACTTTGTTTTCCATTAGAATAAAAATTATTTTATTAATAATACTTTCGTTGGTGTCGGAATATATCTTTGAAGTTACACATTTTGGAGCATGCAATAACTTTTGATACAAAAATGTATATGGAAAATGAGTTGTTCTAATCATTAAAAAAATTAACAATTTTAATTAAAAATAGCCTGGACCAAATGTAAGATGCCAACCCTACTTATGTTTATTTATATATTTTATAGTAAAATAACAATATTTCGCCTGAGAAAAGAATTAGGGGTAGGTATACAAAATAAGTCGGAATCTTAAACACATCATTTTATCAAAATAAACACTAGTTTATTAATTCATGTTTATATGAATTGTACCCTATTATTGATATAGTATGTAACATAAAACACTTAACCTGACCTAAGCTGGCGAGTTCGTTTCGCTACCGACTTGTCTTTAATGAGCGTAGGAAAAGAGAAAAACAGAACTCGAATCTTGTGCATTCTTAATCGAAAGCTCAATTTCGTAGTTAACTTTAGTCTGTAAGCTCTCAGCGTATCATTACCAAGTCAACACCGTCACACTGTCCCCGAAGGCTGTCTTGTGACCAGCTCGTTTTAAATATCATCATTAGTACAAACAGTTTTGTGCGAACGGGACGCCTCAGGGCAGGCTTTTGACGCCTTATCCATTCTATCCGTGAAAAGCCTTCCACTGAAAATTAAATTCGGGTAATGAAAAATGCATTTCGTAGGTACCGAAAGCTTATTTGTGCTGTCGTGGCGTAATGATGGCGTCTAACGAGTTGTTTGTCTATAGTTCAGTTTGCAAAATGTAGCCTGATATACTGTTTTTGTGATAATATTTTAAACTGGATCATTTTTCAATTTTAATATTTTTCCACCAAATAAAGTTAAATTTTTCTTTTACCTTTTCTTTATTTATATACGATTATAACTAATAAAATGTATGTGTATCGAGGTATTTAAAAACCAATCAGTATTTTCGCAAAATATCACGCTGATTGGACCTAATGCGAAAAAAAAATATTTATAAACAAAATATAATAACGTTTACATCACAACAACGTCTAGGGCCCAAACTAAGCATTAGCTTGTGTTTTGGGTACCAAGCAAAGACACCACATACATAGAACAACCAAGACCCGGTACCAGTATCAATATTCATCATATAAAACTGACCCGACCTGGGATTTGAAACCGGGACTTCCAGCTTCGTAGGCAGGGTCGAATCGCTACCCACTAGGCCAAGCGGTCGTTGATTTAGTATTGCCGACATGCCGACTGCCTGCGACGTACATGCATGCGGGGGAATAAAAAAAGCGGAAAGTGTTTGTAGGTCAGTGTCTATAGAGAAGATAATTACAGTTACAACGCATGTGACGCTTTCACCACTTCGGCAACTCGAAAATTAGATTTTTCAGATTTCATCACTGAAATATAATGAAGTAGGTAGGTAGGTAACGAAGCCTTTATAGAATCACTTTAGTATCTCTCTGTTTGTCTTGCAACATCTTTTTTCTCAGGAACGGCTGGAAATATTGAATCGAACCTAAAATAAAAAAACCGGCCAAGTGCAAGTAGGACTCGCACATAAAGGGTTCCATACCACCGTACCGTAAAGGGGTAGTAAGTTTAAAATTATTAAAAATATTTTTATTATATGATGTAACTAAAAATTTATGCTTTTCGCAATTTTTCCTTTATCTGTGCTATAAGACGTTGCTTTGTACCAAATTTCAAGATTCTGAGTTTACGGGAAGTACCGTGTAGATTTTGATTCCCTTGAGAGTGTAAAAAATTTGCAGCATAAACGGCTGTATCTTTTGATTACGTTGACTTAGACGTTTTATTTTTTCACAGCTTCAAGGGACCTGAGTATTTGAAATAAAGTTCAGCTTGATACCTCCACGCGTTCCTTAGAAAAAGGGTCTTGACACACAGACAGACGGACAACAGACTGATCCTATAAGGGTTCCGTTTTTTATTCCTATTCCTTGCAGAACCCTAAAAACTGACCAAGTTCATGTCGGCCCACTCACAGTGAATGGTTCCGTAATCGGGATTAACGATCTTGACTAAAATTCAAGTAATAAGTTTAAAAACAAATATCTCAAAATACTCAACATATCTTATTCAAACTAATTTTCGTCGAAAGTGTTTTTTGATTTGTATTAACTTAAATTTATCAAATTTACCAAACCACATTTGAAAAGTTAAAAGGGGGGGATACTTTGTAAGACTTAGTAGCGTGAATCTCAACAACTATTTACTTAAATCGTTTAGATCCTTTTTAAAAACCTCTATATAATTCTTATGGACCTATCGATAGACTAACCGACATTCAGTCATCGAACTAATATTACTAGCGTATAGAAACGACATCGCGAACCAAATGTTTGCGCAAAGCGTTGTTGCCAACCGGCAACAACTCATTCAGTCGCTCGCCTATGCTCATTGCGACCGTGTGCCAAAAACGTGCTTAAACAACATTTCAAAAATGTCGTCGTGGGTGTTACAACGTGTGAAAATGAATCAACTGCGAAGAAAAAAGATAGTGGAGTAACTTATCGTCGACAATTAATCAAAACAAAACTAAGACCATCCAAAACTAATTTTTGTACCTACATTATTTTCTACCGTTGCCGCCATACTTGTTTTAACTACTAGTAATGTCAACACACGTATAATACCTACTAAAGTCTTGTATAATACTTACAATTCAGTGTATTCTACTGGAAACGTACCAAGCGTAACATGTATGAGATCTGTATAATACATATACCTAATACAGTAAAACAAAACAACAAGAATAGAACAAAATCTGTGCTCGCGGCACTATCACCTTGTTTCTTTCACATTGATTTTTTAACAATTATACTTGTTAAAAAATTTTACTAGTAGGTATATAGTTCAGTGCATTCAATACTTTTACTCTGCGACCTAATTATAAACATTCATGGATAGACCGAATCGAACTTTATTTAATACCGGCGCCAGACTTAGCTTCAAATACGCAAATATTTACAAATCTCGAAGTGTGGCACGGGAGTTTGAGCATTTGTTCAAACTTTTATCACACGCTTGAAGTTTGCAATGCGTTAGCGTTCAAATGATTTGAATTTTGACTGACCGAGTGGCCGAGTGGTTAGAAACCTTAACTGTGGAGCCAAAGGTTGCGGGTTCGATTCCCGCCCGGGACAGACATTAGTGTGCATGAACATGTTTATTTCGTCCGTGGCTGGGTGAAAAATATTTATACATGAATATATTGTAAAGAATATCTAAGTATGTATATCACTTGTCTAGTAACCCATAACACAAGCATAATACTTGCTTACTTTGGGACTAGATGACGCTGTGTGGGATTTTCCAGGTATTATTATTATTACTGCCAAAATATGTACTATTACATGTATTTTATTTTATCGGAACGAAGTTCCCTATCGCGCATTGCGTAAGGGGCCTAGACGGAAAAAATTAAGACAAAAGTTGTAACGACACTTTTGTTTTTTTAGTAATTTACGCCATCTGTTGGAATATTACTAACCTAATATAGTGTGATATGGTTCTAGTTTAGTAATAACCTAACAGGTGGCGCTATTTAAGTTTACTTAAAATGGATTTTAAGGAATGTTTGATTTGACAAAATAATTTTGTATTTTTGTTGTGTGCTGTGTGAAGAGTGAAGATAATACAACTAATTTTGTTATCCACTTTTTTCAGTGTAATACACCTAAATTTATAGCCTTAAGGAAAAATATAGAAACTCTTGTTTCTATGTAACGTATATCTTGTTTTTAAACTAGTTCGCTCTGAAGGCAAAGTGAGTAGTCGAGTATGAAAAATGGGTGTCAGGGGGACGGAATCCCCGCCCCGCTATCGATACACCCGCAACAACTTTAAAGCAAACAAGACGTTTGGCGCGAATGAATTTGGCGCGAACCTAACTTATAATGAATAAAACAGCTACATGAAGTTATGTTCAAGAGATAAGAAGGCGCCAATAGTTTAATATTATTAATACCTGCGACATCCCCTACAGCGCCATTTAGTCCCAAATTAAGCAGATATTGTATTATGGGTACTACACAACTGTAGTACCTACATACTTAACAAAATTTTATTATATATTGGTACATGATATAAATATGTTACACCCAGGCACGGAACAAATTGACACGTTCATGCTTACAAATATTTGTCCCAGGTAGAAATCGAACGCGCGACCTCCGACCCTACAATAAGAAGGAACAAAGCAGTAACTGTTAAACGTAAACACATTCCCATAATTTCTGCTTGTGCTATGACTATTCATAAGTCACAAGGTGTAACATCTGATCAAATTGTTTACGAGTAAGACAAAATACATCCACGACAACTTGTTTATGTCTCTCTCTCTCTCTCGTGTTACAAGCATCGAAGGTTTATTTATCATTACGTTTGATGATGATGAAACTAAATTTCGATGTCATCATAATCGAGTACAAGCTTCATCAAAAATATCTCTAGTACAAGAGTTTCAGAGATTGTCATTAAATAAGCTTGAAACGAAGGCAAAATCTGTCTTTAATTTCATTACTAGAGATAAAGGCATTTCATTGTGTACGTTCAACGTCCAAAGCCTTCGTAAACATTCAGTTGATTTAATCGACTCTGTTACAGAAAAAACGAACATTTTGTTATTATCAGAGACGTGGTTGGACAATCAAGAAGAATGTGATATACCGAATTTTAATTGTATAACCCACTTTAAACGTGATTTTTTTCGTTCAGGTGGAGTTGCGATATATCACAACACAAATGATAGGACCAATCTTGTAACACCAAATATGTCGGTCATTATGAACAATATTCAGGGCTTGCACGTAAGACGTACAAGTGTTGCAGATTTATGTGCAGCAGAGTGTGTAATGGAAAACGGCGTTACCTTGATCATGGCAGTCATATATGTACATACATACATACATATACTCACGCCTACTTCCCATTGGGGTAAGCAGAGACTACAGATTTCCACATAGTGCGATCCTGGCATACTTCTTTCGCTTCATCAACACTCATCACTCTTCTCATACACGCTCTCCGGATACTCCGGGTACTCTGGGCTTGACCCTTCTCTAGTATGTCTCTAATCTGATTCCTGTAAGTTCGTCTAGGGCGACCCATTCCGACCCTACCTCTCACCTCCGCACAGTAAATTTCTTTCGTAAGTCTTCTTTCATCCATCCTCTCTAAATGACCAAACCATCGCAGCATTCCTTTTTCAATTTTTGTCACTACATCTTCTTCCATATCACACCGTTCTCTTATCACACTATTCCTTATTCTGTCTCTCAAACTAACCCCGCATATACTTCTCAATGATCTCATCTCTACTGCATTAATTTTACTTTTATGCTTCTTCTGCCATACCCAACACTCACTTCCATACATCAAGGTCGGCGCAAGAACTCCCCTATGAACAGTCATATATGTCTCATCAAATAACAAATTAATAAGTATTCAGGAGTTCATTCATCGAGCACTGCTAGAGTATTCTAGCAGTGCTCGATGTATCTCAAACGCTTAGCAGATACAACAAAAATTTAGATAAACTTCCACTCGTTTTGGCCGGTGATGTTAACATCAACTTCAGTAATGAAAAATCAAAACCATTGCTAAAATTTCTAGAGGAAGAATTTGATTTAAGAATAAACAATAATCCGGCAGAATCAACAACAAAATATAATACTACCATCGATGCAGTTTTTTCAAGACATTTAAATAAAATAGAATCCCAAACATGTGTTTCCTATTTCAGTTACCACAAGCCAATTATTACTAAAATTGAGCCTACTGATTAAGTTTACATTACATTATATTTGTTAATAATAAAAAAAATATTATTATAACTTAAAAGAAATAAAATTTCATTACAATTCCTTCACTAATTAATCGAAAGGAACTTCGTTCCATCCGGGTGTCCCTTGACACCTCTCAGGTTTTTTTTAATTTAATTTATATTGTTATTATTAAATATGGTTCAAAGCTCTAACTTTGAGTAGCCTGCCACACTTGCATAAAATTTATACAAGTAATCAACTAATATTATGAAAACTCACATGAAATAAATAATTAAAGGCACTCAAATAAGTCACTGAAACTGCCTTGTAGAGCATTTATTTGCAAAGCAAGTCTGGCAGGCGTACAAATGCATCAAATAATAATAATCTTTGTTTAAAACAAAAAGGTACAATTTACAATTCAATGAGTCGCTTAGAGTTTACGAAGTAGATTTGCAAGACATCTGTGTCCTAACTAGGTTATCTTCCTTATTTTTTTATAACATAAAATTTACACCAAGCAGTTCACAATAACTTGGGACGATTTACAGTAAAATTATAGTCATAGTGCAATAAATTTATATATATTTATATTATTAATATCTAGGTCCCAAACTAAGCATTAGCTTGTGTTTTGGGTATCAAGCGAAGACATCACATACGTATAACAACGAAGACCCTTGGCCCGACCTGGGATTCGAAAACGGGACCTCCAGTTTCGTAGACAGGGTCGTTACCCACTAGGCTAAGCAGACGTCAAATTTATATACTTAATAAAATTATAATTTCTGTTAAAGGAGCCACTTTGTGTGTATAATGATTGTGATTGAATGTATTTAATAGGGTTTCTATATTAAATGTGCAAAGTTTGAGAAAAGTTTGCCCAAACATTTGATCACATGTCTTGCGCCGGCGTTAGAATATTTGGGGCTGTACCTTAATGGTATTTTTTCACGAATTTCAAGACCTAGGCATGTTATCAAAATAATCTTTTCAATGCAAATAAATTTTCTAACCCCCAAAAACTGCTCTTTTATATGTTACCTACCTTTTGCGATGCAAACAACAATAAAATTTTTTAGAAGGTCCAGTTTTTTTCTATTTAAGGTGCCGCGCTACCTGTCTAGTACAGTCATTTCATGATTGCTGTGATGATACCACACAAAAAGAAATATTTTTATTCTTTTAATGTTATCAACTGATATTATTCAAATAATCGTACTAGGAACGCAGCGCGCCTCCTAAAAGTGTAAACAAAATATTTCATAATGGATGATGCTGAAAAAACTACATTACCTGTTTTTCGAGAAAAATGTCCGTGCCATAATTCTGTATTTTCTTGTACCTTAGGTATGAAAACCTGAAAACCCCAAAAAAAAACTGACCTTTTACACGAATGAATAAAACGAAAAAAAATTAAACAATTCAAACAAAACTAAATACATTTTATTTAAATAATTTATAACAAATGTTTAGATTATCGATTTAAATGTCAGAATTCTTCAAACCGCAATTATTACCATCCACCGCGTTTATTTTAAACAGGCTTTTCTCCAAAACCACAAGCATATTATTGTCTCTATCGAAAGCCACCGCTTTTATGGTCGGCAAATCGAAAACTTTGACAAGCTTCGAGGAAGATAATTCGTTACCGATTTTAACTGAATAAACACCGTCGATCCACCAAACGTAAACGGATCCCTCCGTGTCGATGGACATGCCCCTAAAGAAAGCGTTATCCGACAATTTAACTGAATTCCCATTTTTAGACGCGAACAAGCCGTAGGTACCCAAATACACGATAGCATTAGATTTGTCGATTAGGAAATTTTTTACTTTTTCACTTTCGAGATACTTAACCGGCCAGAAGTTATCGCCGCGTTTTTCTAAGATCACGTTTTCAGGATATTTAGTGAAGAACACGTTGCTTTTGTAGGCTATAACGTTTATCGTGTCACCGCGTGAACTGTAGGAGCTGATTTGTTGCGATCTCGCGTCCAAGACGAAAATGCCATCACTGCCTCCTAGATAAACGACGTCGTTCTCCTGATCTATATCGAACGTGCCAAAGTTGAATAGTTGTCTTTGCCCGCGTATCTGTTGGCCGGAAATGACGCCCGAAAACGTCGAATCGGCTAAATCAACGAAACCGACTTGGTAGTACTCCTCGTCTTCTATTCTAGGTTCGTAACTAAAGTATAATATGTTTTTAGATCTCAGTACATTCATTTTCGGTATGACAATTTCGTTTCTGAAAGTAGCGTTCAGTTCGAACATGTATGTGAAGTTGTAACATTGTTTGTCTATTACAGCGCACGTTGGACATGTTTTTGTCGATAGTTCCGATTTCGTTGTATAAAAATACGAGAGCAGTAGAATATAAATCGATTTGGTATTCATCTTGATATCTGAAAAAAGATTACAAATATTAGTTACAATCATTGCTTGGATCAAAACAATCGATTTTTTAAATTTTTTTTCCAAAACTGTATGGTTGAATATAATCACGCATCTTTCCAAAAATATCCGTAATCTACCAATTTTTAAGACCAATTTTGACAAAAAAAACTATATTAATTGAATGAGAAGTTTCTGAGTGAAACAGCATTGAACATACACTTAGAAATTATTCAAACACAACCCCACTAGTTTAATATTATCTTAATTACAAGACAACGTCCACATGTTATTTTTAGTTAAGTAATTCTATTGAAACAATCAGAATGCGCGCGCAGGATTTTCACTACGGTACAATTACTTCTATTTCCATTTTTCGTTTCACTTTAATATATTAGTTATCTATAAGATGTCTAACAAAGTGAGGAGATTATGAATATGTATACTAATCTGTGTCTTTCACACGAATTTAAAAAAAAATATAGCCTAAAATTTTCTGTTATTTTTCTCCATTTGATTAGTAAAATATTCCTGTGAGGTCATCTGGACACATATTTACTATTTACATTATGTTAGTATATATTTTATGTGATATTTAATAAAGTCATGTTTTGATTGGTTCACAAGTATTACAATTTCTTTTGGCGTAGTCACTAATCTCAATATTTTATATTTTTTTTTTATTGCTTTTGTTGTTTACTTTGAAAAGCAGCAGAATAAACTCATCTGTCCAGATGACGTCACTCTATAGTAGTTAACTATTTATTTTTTAATATTTTATACGAAACAGTTTTCGAATTAAAGATATCAATTAAAAAAATAATAATCATTTATAAAAGAGGTGTGAATGTTTAAAATTTCTGTTAGACAGAGAGGTCAATACTGCACCGTGTACTGACTTGTGACGTCAGGTCATTTAAAATAACGTTAAAACGTTTTGCAAGAAAGAGACAACGCTACAATTTTAATAATTGAAAGTTCCACATTCTTCAAGAGAATATAATTTTGTTTAAAGTTCCACATTCTTCAAGAGAATATAATTTTGTTTAAAGTTCCACATTCTTCAAGAGAATATAATTTTGTTTAAAAATTTTGTTATCATATAAACACTATTTTTTTTTATAACGTATTCATCACAACAACGTCTAGGCCCCAAACTAAGCACTAGCTTGTGTTTTGGGTACCAAGCGAAGACAACACATACATATAACAACCAAGACCCGGTACCAGTATCAATATTCATTACATAAATACTGACCCGACCTGGGATTCGAACCCGGGACCTCCAGCTTCGTAGACAGGGTCGCTACCCACTAGGCTAAGCGGTCGTCTAGCGGTATTTTTATATTCTATTCATAAATATATTTGCAATATTATTTAAACGAATTCTCCGTATGAACGTCGTCAGACGAATTTTTAAAAATATCTAACAAATACGTAAATAAAATTTTAATATTTTGAGAGCTTCTCCTGGAGTCTTATTCCTTTCAATTTCAATAATCATTTAATTTGATCCAAGCCCATTGTAAAACTTATATTGTATATACAGACAATATGGTGGTAGGCTTTGAATTCATTTCGTATACGATTCTTTTTCATTATTTATCACTGACGTTATACTGTTTCAAAAAACTTTCATTTTGTACACAAATCTATATGATAAAAACGGAACGAGGTTAATCCTGTAGGTACAGATACTTTTCCAAAACAATACATTTTGTGGATTCTGTAGACGATACTGAATTCAATATTTTGTGAGATTTTTGTTTGTTTGTCTATTTGTTCGTATGAAGTTGATAAACTCAAAAACTACCAAACCAATTTCGATGATTTTTTTTTATTAGTCGTAATCTAGAGTATATTTCAAGAGTTAATTCATTTTGTCTGTTTGTGTATTTGTTTGACAGGGAACTAATTTTCTTACTGATTTTTCAAGTCAGGTTGGGATCCGATAATTAAATAATGTAAACCTGCAACTAACGCCGGCGAAACAACTGGGAGCAGCTATAGTTAACAATAAAATTGAGCTGTGGTAGCTGAGTGGGTTAGCACACCACCTTTGATACAAAAGTTTTGGGTTCGATTCCTGTCATAGACATATTGACAAAAGATTTCTTTGAATATAAAAATTAAGTCAAATAACAAACTAGGATAAGTGCTTTATGTGGCATAATTTTGACAATGTTATTCACGAATAAAAAAAACTTAACATTCATCAAAAAATCATAGAAAAAACTTACCCATCTTATGGCTAAAAGCTTTTCGATTTAAAAAAACCAATATCTAAATAATATATGATGGAATAAACATGGAAACATGGAAAACCCCTGGAACAAAAATGTAAGACTAACTCATTTTAAATATGTATAGTAATAATAATATGATCTACAGATTTTTCGATACGAATCGATACTGATTGTCAAGGTATGGTACAAGTTTTAAATGTAGTACGTCACTAACAAATAGATTGAATTAAATAGAACGAACTTCCACTACCATTCTCACTCACTATTACCTATATATCCCCACCATTGATTGATTATCAAATGGACCACTTCCAGAATATTTTTGCATATACACTAACACTTAATTTAAAAAATATATCAACAACAATAGGAATGGAATAAAACAGTAGCACACGGAATACAGCTCGCGTGGGAATGTCGACAACGGCCCCATGGTGGTTCGTACACACCATAATTACTAGCATGACAGGCACAGAGGCGACTATAGAGCGGAATGAAATTTAAAAAAAATTCGTACATATAAACACTCGTATCATACCATATTTGTTGAAACTAGTGGTCTAGTAGGGTCACTTTTTATTATAATAATTAGGCAAAATTCAAATTTCAACAAATGTCAATTAAGCTACGTTCAGCAACGCGTTGTTGGCACTGTAACAAAGTGTTACAACATGGGTTACATGGGCAGTATTTGTAATAGATTATATCGTATATGGATTTCGGCTTTCTGCAGTCCTCCAAATAAACTTTATCTATGTCAAATCTCACACTTCTCCGATATGTTTAAAAAGAGGTACAAAGTTTCCACTTCACGTATATATATAGATTCGAACACCAATTTGTCACTTTTCTAGTATTTTAGTATAATTAGCAGAATAATGACTTCATATTTATTTTGTAACTAAATACTGTGTTAACCTTGTTGCCTTCGCCGTTGCTGTTGACCACTTTATGACTGTAAATTGTTCCCATTTAGGTAATAATAATAATACATGGGGCTTCTCACACAGCGCCATCTAGTCCCAAAGTAAGCAAGTATTATGCTTGTGTTATGGGTTACTAGACAACTGATATACATACTTAAATATTCTTTATAATATATACATATAGAAATATTTTTGCGAAGACACCACATGCATATATAACAACCAAGACCCGGTACCAGTATCAATATTCATCATATAAATACTGACCCGACCTGGGGTTCGAACCCGGGACCTCCAGCTTCGTAGGCAGGGTCGCTACCCACTAGGCTAAGCGGTCGTCTAATATATACTTGATGTTAGATTTTAATATCGGTTCAGTTCCAGACGTACACTGTTCACGATAGGTTTCCTCCTAGATATCCACAACACCCGGTCTTGGGCTGCTCGGTAGCGACGGCGGTTCGCCACCTTTTCTTGTTCACAGTCCACGTAGTGGGACGCCATCCCACGCTACGACATCCGGTTCGTGGGCGCCGTTCGAGAACGTTTATTTATATATAACTTTCCGTTGTGCGAGCGAAATAGCCTACCAATGACCTTATGCTTTCCATTTTTTTTACGGATTTCTTAGTTGCGAATTCTATACCACAATGAGACTCCAAGCATACCTTTTTCCATAGCATTGAGTAATTCTGAGCTTATTGACGAGGGCAGCATCAATAGACCAAGGGTTTTGAGTTTATATAAATGCTATAACAACTGTTTTGTGTCAAATTTAAAAAAAAAATGCCTTCCGTACCTTAAAGGAAAATAGGGAACTATAGGATCACTTAGTTGTCCGTCTGTCTGTCTGTTTGTCTGTCAAAATCCTTTTTCTCAGGAACGCGTAAAAGTATCAAGTTAAAATTAATATCAAATACCTAGATCTATCCCTTGGAGCTGTAAAAAACTCAAACTTGTATGTCAACGCAATCAAAAAATACGGCCATTTTTGTCGCCTATTTTGACACTCGCAGATAAATCAAAACTTATGAAGTACTTCCCGTTGACTGACGTTGACCATTGAATCATGAAATTTGGCAAGAAGCGAAGACACACAGGACAAGTAATTTGTCATTAAGTCACATTTTTATTCTTCAAATTACAACAAATTTACACATTTTTTGCAATGTACCAAAGCAGCAGCTTCATGTGTACCCTATATGTTGAACTGTGATATCATATATCAAAATGTGAAAGTGTCATCCAACAAGTTTAATTAGTGGTCTTTAGTTATAACCTTTCAAACATACGGACATACAAACAACTAATTAGTCTATTACAATATTCTCTACAATATTTTTCATATGAACAATTATGTTACAGTTATAAAATAGGTACTAGCATTCCACCCTTGGTTTCGCTCACGTGGACTAGATACTTGTACTGAGACTGCTTGAAGGGGTGTTCGAAGACATAGTGAAACTTTCTGAATAAACCTGAATCTTTCTAAAAAGAAAACTCGAAAATTCTTAGCTTAAATTACGTAACGTTAAAAATCATTGCCACCGTCTATCGCGCACGCACAGCCACCGCCACCAAACCCAATTAGTATCAATGGCACTGTAACCATGATTTTTTTAATTAAACCCGACCAAACAAACATACATACAAACATATAAAGTTTATATAATTGTATAGAAGATGATGAAAAAGCCGCTTTGAAGAACACATCTACTGCAGCGCCCTCTGTGGCTTGTTACTATAAATTAATTTAAGTGCTTGCATTAAGGTGATATCTATATACCTAATACAAAAACCATAACAACACCAGCGCAGCGGTTTTAAAGCAACATATCAATTGCAATACTTGGCCGTATAACCGTAACATCGTTGAGTGATACAATCAATAATAATAATACCTGGGACATTCCACACAGCGCCATCTACTCCCAAAGACAGCAAGTATTATGCTTGTATTATGGGTACTAAACAACTAATTTATATATTTAAATGTTCTTCATAATACGAGTGTATTAATATACAAATATTTTACACCCAGATACGGAACATATAGACATGTTCAATTATTCATGCACACATATATTTGTCCCGAGCGGTAATCGAACCCGCGACTGGTTGGTGACTTGGTTCTGCAGTTAGGGTCTTTAACCATTTGGCCAATCGGTCAGTCAATGGATGTACATAGACATACCACAACGTGACCACATAAATGTGAATAAAGAAATATACGCCACAGACTAAATTCACGCAACTTGATGATTTGACATAGCACTGTGAAGTGGAATTTAGTGCGACGCCCTGGTAACTTTCATACTCGACTGACCGATTGGTCGAGTGGTTAGTGACCCTGAATGCGGTGCGAAGGGTCGCGGGTTCGTTTACCACCTGGGCCAAATATATATATAATTATAAAGAATATTTAAGTATGTATATTAGTTGTCTAGTAGCCCATAATACAAGCATAACGCTTGCTTACATTTTGAAAAAGTTTCATTAAAACCCGTAAAATGTTAAATCGTCACAAACACACACAGGTACGAAGAATTTTATTTAATATAGGTAAATAGCTAATAATAATTACGTATACATCACAACAACGTCTAGACGTTGGGGTCTAGGCCCCAAACCTAACATTAGCTTGTATTTTGGGTATCAAGCGAAGACACCACATACATAAAACTGCCAAGACCCGGTACCAGTATCAATATTCATCATATAAATACTGACCCGACCTGGGATTCGAAACCGGGACCTCCAGCTTCGTAGGCAGGGTCGCTACCCACTAGAGCAAGCGGTCGTCAATATTCAATATCTATAAGTAAATAACCAATAGTATAGAATTGAATAGAAAGTACAAATTCCAAAGTTTAATATTTATAAAATCTATTCGCTTCATGTTATTGCATGGTTACTGCAATGCAATTTTATTTCCCATCAAAAAAAAATATTTAATGACGACTCGCTTTCAATGAAACGGAATAATAAATGCATTTGAGAGAACAAAAATGATTTTTTTTTATTGACATATTTTTTATTAAATTGTGTTTCTAGGTATTTCGTTTCTAGTGTGCTTTTTGTTAGTATGTACACAGCGCTTTTGATTTAATCATTTTGATTGATTGCATGTGTCATGACAAAAGAAGTACTTTACTGGTGCAGTATTAAAATGTTTTAAACTTTCATTCATCCTCAAATTAAAAAAAAAAAAAACACATTTCGTATTATCTTGTGTGTCTGTTTGTTTGTTCATTACAATCAATCGATATCAAATAAATAAATAAACAATCCGATGTACATAAAACAGTTTATTTTAATATAAGAAATACGCGATCTTAAAGGCGACGCGACGTTACAGATTTTTCTGTAATTGTACTTTAATTTGATTAACGCGTTATTAAAGTAAATTAAATTATTTTGTTCATTACGTGAGAATTTACTATAAAATATTCTACACTAAAATACATTTCGTACATTTTTGTATTTTCAAACGGTCGAGGGCGTTTTTCTGATGTTTCGTATCGCGCCTAATGATAGTGACTGAGCGATGTCTCGTGGTTAGAGATTCTAACTACGGAGCCAAGGGCCGCGGGTTCGATTCCCGCCCGAGACAAATCTTTGTGTGCATGTACATGGCTATTTGTTCTGTGTCTGAGTGTAAAATATCTATACATATTATAAAGAACATTATAATAGGGTGTATATCAGTTGTATGATACCCATAAATGCACATAATAGAAGCTTTGCTTAGTTTAGTAATAGATGGCGCTGGTGGGATATCCCAGGTGTCATTATTATTATACGGTAAAGTTGAAGAACACACTATGCCCGTTTGGCAAAATTTTTTATGTAACTGTAGGTATATAAAAATGCTATCGGCAGCAAAATTATTTCTTACCTCTCTGATTCCTACCCCACGAACAGGAACTCAAAATCGATAACTAATCAAACCATTTTTTTCCCTCACAAGTTGAGACTTTCATATCGTCTATCTTGACGATAGCTCTCTCTAAACCATCTTCCAGCCCTTTTTATACCCCACTGCAGGGGCTTAGGCCTCCCCTCAAGATGAGCGAGCTTGGAGCTTAAAGCTCCATTGCGGGTAGGCGGACTGTAACAACCGCCAACTATTGACAGCAACCGCGACCGACTGCTTAACGTGCTCTCTGTTTCTGCTTCCTGTTTAGTATGTCGTGGTTCGAATTGTAGGACATGTACCAGTGATTTTTTTCTGGCTTAAGTACATAACTATCACTGCCTCCGTGCCTCGGAAAGCACGTTAAGCTGTCGTTTAACGATCGCCATCAACAGATGGTAGTCGTTAAAATCCACCAACCCGCATTGGAGCTGCGTGGTGGATTAAGCTCCAAGCACACTCTTCCCGAGGGGAGGCCTGAGCACCTGCAATGGGCCATAATGGCCAGATATGGTATGTTAACTGGTCTCATAGCGGTTACAGACAACCACAAGTGGAAACCCGACGCGGTTACTTTTTTGGTATCCCAGGCGCATTTTTCAAATTGGGCTTAACTTTCTAAATCTTCTTAAACCAACAGAAAGACGAGCACATTTTATGATGATGAATTTGAGAATTAATAATTAAATTAGAAATACGACTTCAACCGACGGTCTATTTAGCTAGACCACGCAGAGCATACAAATTCACGATCTTATCGATTTTTTTTTACTTTTTTTCAGTGAAACCTAAAATTTGTGGAAAATAAGGTTTTTCAACAAACGCTTCGCAACTTGAATACAAAGAACCATTTATAAATCAGTGGAAAAAACCCTAATTTCCACAATTTTTAGGTTTTTGTGCAAACACTTCGAAACTGTGGAAACAAACAATAATATGAGTTAAAAACATTAAAGAGAAATATTCTTTATAGTCGCGTGTTATGTTTTATCAACTGAAACGCAGAAATGTGATCAATAAAAAATATTTAAAAAAAATTGTCTGGTGTCTCTATCTTTTATTACATATTACCGTACTAGACAGATAGCGTCCCACTGCACAATGCCAAATAAAGATTTAAATAAAATAATTATTAAATTTTATTTATAAATATAATTAAAATTAAATTTGTTTAATAGTATAATTTACAAAAGAAATTTCATTTATTTAATATAAAACTACAACTACTTAATTAAATTAATTAAAATTAAAATGCAAGCAACGTAACTTAGAAAAATAGTAACTAGGCTCCTACTACTTTTTGATATATTTGATCCATCATAACTTTCATTTTCACTTCACTTCATCAGCCCATTTTTACCCCACTGCAGGAGCTTAGGCCTCCCCCAGGGTGAGGGAGCTTGGAGCTTAAATCCACCACGCTGCTCCACTGCGGGCTGGGGATTGTAACGACCGCCATCTATTGACAGCAACCGGGACCGACTGCTTAACGCGCTATCCGAGGCACGGAGTCAGTGATAGTTAATGTACTTAAGTCAGAAAAACTCATGGTACACGTCCGGATTCGAGCCATGACCCTATGGCCTTATAAATTTGAGACAGGTTCGTCGCGCTTGGGCTATCACGACTTAAACATATGCAAACCCTAGTCTAGATGCTAAAATGTGCAAACCATGTAATTTTTTAAATTCTATTTCCACTAACTATTGCTCAACTCACAACTTTTGTATCCTAGCCAACTTAAATTAGATACAACTAACGGGCCGTGGACCATCTTTTGGACCATTTGAATACTTCTCTTGAAACTCTAATGCCTCATTTAAGATTATTTTCTTTTAGATTGCCACTTTGCGTTAGTTTTGGTATATAAGTGACCTCCTGTGCTATCTTATTTTGAAAAAAAAAATAAGTAAACGTAACGTTAGAGAATGTTGTAGATTTATAAGGAAGGCCGGCTCGGAATTCAAAACGCGTCCCCCATCGTGGCCACAACTATTTTGTGTCGAGGAATTTCCGTGATTTGTTGGAGACATAACTGGCGCGGGTTCGGGAGTGCCTACTGATTACCGCGCCATCTGTCAACCGGATGGAAAAACCGGGAAAACTTTGCCGCCATCGTGCATATTTTAGTGTCATATCTGTAACGAAATGTAGGATCTGAGAAAAATAAGCGAATTGCTTTTTAGAATCTGTCATAGTTTAAGGTCCCGACTTAGATCGTGGACACCTCATTCTTTTTGCTGGTTAAATATATATTTCATACGAGATAATCCATCATCCATTCTAGTAGGTAAAGCGATATATTATAATAAAAAAATATTTATTTCATAATTACGGTTGGTATTTTTTTTTAATAAAAGGACTAATCGACAGTAAAAAACCTTTATAAAATACCTACGTGTAATTGCCTAAATTTTTTGGCAAAAATTTCTTGGTATCGGATATAAATAGGTAAATTTGTATTAGTCATTTCCCTATCGTTTTTCTAGTCAATCAAATATGAAATTCTGGGCGACTTTATTGTGAATCCAATGGCACCTGATTGTCATCCCAAAACGTGGCAAGACTAGAATGTGTTTTTATTTATACATGTTATCGTACAAAATATTTTTTTAATCAGGAACAAAGATGAAAGGTCCACGATCTAAGTCGGACTCATGTATTATCTAGGTTGTCGGCGTCGTAGAATACAGAGTACAAATGTGTCACTCACACTAACATTATAGTCCGGGAGTCCGTGACCAAAACTGTTCACGACTTTCACGGCAGTTTTAACTACTATCCTCCCCAATCGGCTAGTGACCGCCCGAGTTGCAAATTCTATTTTTATCACAGACGGGGAGATCCATCACTATGTTGTACGACTTTACGGGTGCATGCATACCTATTTCACCAATTGCCACTGTGGGACAGTGGGTCAATCAGTGAGTTTCCATACGAAAGCCGTGCGGTATAGTAGTAATTTCCACGCAAGTATGATGGTAAGGGTTATTACCTCAGAACAATTACCTGAAGTCATAGAAGGCATTTAATACACGTGTTTTCATGACGGGAATACCCATTTTTTGCTCGATTTGGCAGGGACACTACCATGCGCCTATATTTATATGGGACTAGCTTAAACCCGCGGTTCGCACGCAATGTAATAATAACTGCCGTAATAAAACATCGTTACGAATAAAGCCAATATTGAAAAATTTAACTGAAGACTTGGCTGTATGGGCTTAATTTTCTTTGCGGTCTTTTCTAGATTTTTTAGTTTTTCCTTGATTCATACACCAAACACTACTTATATTCCAAATTTGAAGCTTCTAGGTCTGCTAGAAGTGCCTTAGAATTTTGATGATCGGTGAGTCAGTGAGTGACAAAATGAAGAAATTTGACCCGTTATAATTTCTTAAAAATACTGGTTCAAATTGAATGAAAACGTGTAATATGCTTATATAATATGCCTGCATGGTTACTGAAAATTTCAGTATTCTAGTTTTATCCACAACGAAGTTACAGGGGGTTGAAAATGGTCTGAATTGCTTCGAGAAAAGGATGGTACGGCCGTGACGCTTTTTTGCTCGACTTGGTGGGGGCACGGCCGTGCCCCCAGATTTTGTATCAGCCATCTTTTTCTTTCTAATGCTTTGTTCTACATGTTAGAACAAGTTTAACATATGTAAAATTTACATTCCTTATATGACTTTAGGTAATTGTTCTGAAGTTTTACCTAGAGAATGGTTGCGTCGGATTCTTTAAGACCTACTTGGCATGGGAAGCCTAATGAAATTCTCGTAAGTATGAATAGTAATATATAAAATACATTGAATATTAAAATAACATTAAGTTTGAAGAAATGATTTTTTTAGAAATATTCTATTTTGGTCACTATTAGTACCTACTTACCTACCTACGATGTGGCAGGTGGTTATCGGCTGGCATCAAACGACGTGACCGTGTTAACGACAAAATATTTATACTTTCTATACTTTACGATAGAGTTACGAACGATTCAATTGAATGAAAATTTGGCTTGGGTAAAATAAAGTTACTAAATGTACCTACTTTATTGCAAATTACAATTTATCACACATAAGATTTCGTGTAATAAAACTACAATCTATAAATCTATTTTCAATAGTTAGCGTTCAATAGGTACCGTTAAAGGTCCACGCACTCGATCCCGCCATCAGGTTCAAGTGATGGATTCGTAAATATTTTTCCTCCTCAATCCACTGATTTGGGGATTCAACTATAATTTTATTATTCTATTCAACTCTTTTTTACCGATCTATATGAACCCTCATTCAGCGACGTTACTGAGCAAATTTAAAAACAGACACGGTTATACGGTTGGCGCGCTTGCGAAGCGTGGCGAAATGACTGCCACAGCCTTCATGGGAATATTTTTTTTTAATTACAGGACAACTTTGATACTGATCCATCAACTGACCGTTATAAATTGATCCATTGATGGTTTAAGTGAGTGGATCACAGTGAAGTATTATCCTTGGATCCACCAACAATACCGACTCCTACGACGTATACCTTAAATACAAAGCCTGATGTAGGGTTGAATTGAATAGAAGGCCAATTATTTTTAATTACATCTCGAATTTTTAAATTTTTAGTGCTGTTGTCATAAAACATAGTAAAACTATTGAAAAAAAAGTCTTTCATTTATTGTAAATAGTTGATATTAAGACTCTAATAGTCAATATATGCTTCAGGAAAATATGAGATTTTTTCTCCGATTTCCGCTTACATTCGTGACGACCCAAGCATATGTTTAAAAAAACTAAAATAACTTATTTCACAATCATTATTTTTGTTTTTAATTATAATTACTTATTTGGTAAACTGTTTCCGTGGTATACTAAATACGTGCGATTTTTTTTTGTTGATTTATTTTTTATTAATAGTATTTTTGAATTCACAGGTCATTAAATAGGTACTATTGTCTACTTTCACACAATTATTTGTATATAATTCTATATCTGATGATTTTTTAATATGGATACTTGTTTTTCGGATATCCTTGGACGTCTGGCCCTTAATTTGATTTACAATATGAACAAGTAATGTACATATTTCGTAATATAATGCAAACGGCACGCAAGGTCGAAACTATTGTTAATGACCTAGAAACCGTATTAATTAAAACATGTTTGTTTTCATATCCTAGTGTACAGACGCGAATCAATTTAGTCGTGAGCAATGACATCTAATAGTCGGGGGGCGCGTGATCAAAAATGATCACAAGTTTTATTAGGCTAAATTTTAACAGTTGATAGTATTAACAAAACTCATTTACGTACTTGCGGTAAGTCAGCTGAAAATGGGTACGCTAAGCCGCAGCGCACTTTTTAACTAATTTAAAAATAAATAGTGATTTTCTAAAACCGATTTTTTATAGGTACAGTTCCAATCAAACTTTATGGCGGAACCGAACATAGGCACAAGTCGCGTCACAGTAACCAGTTTTAGATGTAGCGGGACGCAGTGGGGCGAGAGGTATGACTGTACCTGCGCAACCACGTTTATAGCGTTGTATTCCGATCCGCCATAAAGTTTGAGGCGAACTATACTGCTAGTTGTTTATAACCAAAAATCCACAGATCTTGCAGTCCCCGCAACCATCGGTTTCATTGAAAATGAACCTACCCAAAGCCGATTTTCACAGATTATATTATTTTACTAGCGACCGCCCGCAGCTTCGCTTGCGTAGATTACACATTCCTGTTTTAGGTAGTATTAACATTCGAAATGGTTAATACGTAGGTACTTTTTGCTAAAACTAATATTGGGGACACCCATTCAAACTTTCAATCTTCATTCTCCCCACTCCTTTAAGAAAATCGATACTCCCATACTTTTCACATCCCGTTTTCCACCCTTGATATCCAAAAACCCTGAAAGACGTCATTATTTATTTATGTTAAAATTTTTATGTTTCTAACTTTAAAGAACAAAGACTCTCATACGAAGCCCCTCCATCCCTCCCTCCTTCAATTTGAAATTTCAAAATATTCCTTTTTTTTACATTTATATTCACGTTATAATTATAAAATAAACCACTGTTCCAAATTTCGGCTTCCTAGATTTAGTAGTTTCGGCTTTATCTACGCTGATAGATCAGTGAGGACAAACGACAGACAGCCACAAAAAGTAACTGATGTCACTCTTGACAACCTTCTTTCACGTCTGCAAAGTTTCATTAAAATCTATTCAGCGGTTTTGGAGATTAGCTCGAATAGACACATAGACGTACAGACAGACAGACGAACAAAAAGTAGCGTATGTCACTTTTGACTACCTCCTTTTCATACCCGTGAAATTTCATCAAAATCGGTTTAGCCGTTTTAGAGATTAGCTGGTATAGACAAATGGACGTACATACAGACATACAAAAAGTAGTGTATGTCATTTTTGACCACTTTCTATCCACATCTGTGAAGTTTCATCAAAATCGGTTTAGCTGTTTTGGAGATTTGCTCAGACAGACAGAGAGACAGACAGATAGTATTATTTTATACATATAGCCTATAGCCTTCCTCAATAAATAGACAATCCAACACAAAAAGAATTTTTCAATTCGAACCAGTAGTTCTTGAGATTTGCGCGTTCAAACAAACAAACAAACAAACAAACAAACAAACAAACAAACAAACAAACAAACAAACAAACAGACAAACAGACAAACAGACAAACAAACAGACAAACAGACAAACAGACAAACAGACAAATAGACAAACAGACGGACGGACGGACGGACGGACGGACGGACGGACGGACGGACAGACAGACAGACAGACAGACAGACAAACAGATAAACAGAAAAAAAAAGACAAACAGAAAAAAAAGACAAACAGACAAACAGACAAACAGAAAAAAAAGACAAACAGACAAACAGACAAACAGACAAACAGACAAACAGACAAACAGACAAACAGACAAACAGACAAACAGACAAACAGACAAACAGACAAACAGACAAACAGACAAACAGACAAACAGACAAACAGACAAACAGACAAACAGACAAACAGACAAACAGACAAACAGACAAACAGACAAACAGACAAACAGACAAACAGAAAAAAAAAGACAAACAGACAAACAGACAAACAGAAAAAAAAGACAAACAGACAAACAAACTCTTCAGCTTTATAATATTAGTATAGATTGCCACGAAAACGTGGCACTATTCTTTTCAACTCTTTAAACTCAGAAATAAATCAACGAAAAAATTCTCTGCTACCCGTGCAAAGCCGCGAAGCCGGGGCGGGTCGCTAGTTCAACATATTTGAAACATTTAGGTTTTAAACTGCAGCCTCTGATATCCTTAAACGTTCTGAACTCGATAATTAAGCATTCGAACGAATACAGGCCGAAAGGCGATGACCGTAATGTTAACAAGTTCCCGAACGTCCATAAAATCTAACATGCGATGTCAAATTTCTTGTTCGATTTCCAACCGATTTCCAAAATTTTGGTCTTAAACTGTAGCTACCGACGCCTTCTAACCTTTGGTATAACACTTTGAAGCGATCCGACGAATACCCTCTGAAATATAGTAACTTATATCCACAAACACAAGCGATCGACCAAAAAATCTCATCTTTCGGAAATAATTTCTCTTACAATTACCAACCGATTTCCAAAAACTTGGTCTCAAATCGTAGCTACGTTAATGGCCGAGATGCCATTTTTTTTTTATTTTCGATATCGGTCCCCGTTCTTGAAATATTGTGGATTTAGTAAAAAAAAAACCGAAAAAATCCCGATTTTTTTACATTTTCCAATTTTTTTTCAAAAACTACTTAACCGATTTCCAAAATTTGGATGTCATACAATGCACAACTAAATTATTAATCTTTTAAAACCTTAAAATCTTGGCTAGACCCCATACCCTCGGAGTTATGGCCAAAAATGCGTTTCCCGTGAAATGGATATGATAGTCATTTTCAATGACAAAAGTGCAGTATTTGTTTTACCAGCTTTTAGAAAATCGTTTAAATCGTAGTGTTTTATTGTACTCTAGCATCGCTGATGACATCGAATATAAAATATAGTTGACTTAATGGTACCACACTAGCACTGACTGGCCGGTATACGGTACGAAAAACGTCGCAAGTGCCAATAGAACTCGCGCGGAGAAGGTTCCGTGTTAGAAATCATCGCATCACCTATTATAGCATTTTTAAATCTTATCCAAATTTGAACCCTATACTCCTTTATATAAGTGACTATCATAAGTTGTTGTTTCCACTCAAAGACGTTTTTGCCTCTGAATTTTAAAGATATAAAATATAGTATATTTATATATTCCATAACAAAACTTTTCATTTGATAAAATTCTTTTCACCAAGATGCACTTGTTAAAAGTTCCTTTTTAAATGTTCTTATTTTTCATGACTTTAGCCCCTCTTCCAAAATCAACACTTCAAAGTGACCATTCGTTTGTTGCTTAGGTTTTCCAGTAATTAAAGATATAGATTTCTATTGTTTATAAGAAACTTTCATTATCTACTTAAGTAGATACGTTACATGATGCAATTGACCAATTTTTTTTTTCTTTTCCCCATAATTAGATTTCGTTTATTTACGCTATACGCCCGAAAACGCTATTTCTGTACCTGTATATAAACATATACTTTTACCAAATTTCAGCTTTTTTCGTGCAGTAGATTCTGAGAGTGATACCAGAGCGTTTCTATGGAGATGCCTTTTTGTATCTTAAGTACGGAGACCTAAAAATGAGGTTTTAGATAATTGTTTTTCTATTAATTTTTAATTTTACAAATTCGATAGGGCATCGCGTCTTAACACATCTATATACAGCTGACTGACCGCAAATACACAAACAAACTCTCTATTACTTGCTTAAAATCCAAACTTTAGAAACTCGTATGTATTTTTGGGAACGGGCTCCCGGACTACAAATACATATAGATGAGTCTTGCTACATGGGTGTTCTCACAGAATTAAAACTCTTATTACTACTTTTTTACAATAGTTACATAAAAATTATGGCCTATTCCAGGCCTAGAGTGTTCATAAAAAAATTTAGGTATGTACCTAATCCAGTTTTAAGTAAACATGAACAATTATTTCTAATGACCATTGTAGAAAAACGTGTTGCAAAAAAACATTTTAATTCAACAAAAAAATATTAGAGAAATAGTTTTAGTGTGGTTTGTATTTTTATAAATAAATAAATATCATAAATATACTTAAAGCTTAACCAGTCAAGATTTCCGTAGAGTTTTTCAACTCTTCTCCCATCGAAAAAATGGAAAGCTTCAAAGCTCGAATGGCGTTTAGCGAAAAGCTGCGCGGATTTATTGAGATCTCTTCTAGATGTTGAAGTAGACGTTCATTCTAAATTATGCGATTCGACGCCCGATCAAACGGACCGATATGAAATATTCAACGGCGCTTCACAAATCTAGCACTGCGAAGCGGCCGAAGTTGATGCCAACGGTTCGGTAGGTATTCACACCAAAAGATGTTAATTAACTTAATTAAAGTTCGTACGTACGTACATCAGAATTAATATACCGGGTGTTCGGCTGAATGTAGTCCAAACTTACAGAACATATAGAGCTTACCGAATTAAACAAAAAGCTTCAAGTGAGCAGATGGCGCGAACTAACGGTTACATGTTTAAAGTTGTGTAAAGTAGTCGAAACTTATAAAGCACGTAGAGCTTACTGAACTAGACAAAAAGTTTTTCAAGTGAGTAGCTAGTGCAAACTAACGGCTTCCGAGAAAAACATGTTTTCAAGTTTTATTTTATTTTTCATTTTGTTTATTTTTTGGTTAGAGCGGTTAGGTATGCACCATTCTATTAGTTTGGACTACGTTCAGCCGTACACCAGGTATAATATCTAGCTTATTAATATATCTAACACCTGCGATTTCTAAGCTGTGCTGGTTTAAGCATTCCGCCTTCCATACAAAGGTCGGGTTCAATGAGTTTATATTAAATTTTAACATTGGACATGTAGAGACAACCTTGCCGTAAAAACCGACGGAATCGATGTCATGTAAATATTAAAGTTATGGAATTCAAAATAAGAAAATGGAGTTCATAAAATATCGGTTTTTTCATAGCAGGATGAAAGATTTAAGGTTTTATTTTTCGAACTAGCTGCTACCCGTTGTTTCACCTGCGTTGATGGACTACAGGATTTGGAGTATTTAGCTCTCGGTTTCCACACTAACCTGAAAAATGATTGAGAACATCGTTCCCTGTCCAGTTTCTAGGTAACAAAGTGTAATAAGTTGTATCGTAGATTAGACTATGGTTTACGAGTAATAAATTACAAAAACTTTTATAAAAATCTGTTAAGTAGTTTTTTTAGTTTATCGTGTTCATTCAAACAGAGACAAAATATCTAAAAAATATTGTTTTAAATTTAGTACCGTCTGCATGACACGTAGATTCAATTATTGGTTTGGAAAAATATCTTATGTACAGAATTGACCTCGTTACTAATTTATTATCCGTAGTTATAGATTCATAGTATAAATAAGTCTCATAGACTAGAGCTTGCATAAGCCCTAGATCTCAACAGCTTGAATATCTAATCATTCAGTCATAGGTAAATGAAAAAATATACGAGGTGTTCTACTCGTGTAGTACTCGATGGACTAAGGTCGTAAGTTCGATTCCCGCCACAGGTTAATTGACCAATGAATATAAGAATAAAAGTCATATATCAGAAGCTCCACTCTTTGGTTATGGAAACTCTGGATAGAGAATCAGCGTCAAAAAATGTAGATAAGCATATCTAACCGTTTGGTTGTAATTCACATGCACACGGAGACGGTTTGTATAAGGTTAGTATGAGGTACACACAAACGAGTATGGAAAAGTTGGCCTGTTATTTTTGTGGACATTGTAGGTACGCGAAGATTCATACAGACATTATATAATCAAAGATCACCGACATCTTCATTTTTGTGAAGTTTCCCACAACCCGCACCAGAACAGAACAGCATGGTGGACTTGTGATCCAAAATTATTGATTCAGTCTTCACGAAGGGCTGTACACAAATGGGTAGAGGTTTCAAAGTCAGATGATGAGTTTTTAACGTGCATAATAATTTGTGCATGTTTCCGACATCTTATTACTGGTTTTTGGCGTATCTTATCTATTAATTTATGAAATCTTGCTAATTATATGCTGCTTTTCTTCTTACTGCTTTTATTTTACTTGATATACGGGCTATTCGACTGAATAGAGTCCAAACGTATAGAGCATATTAGAGCTTACCGAACTAATCAAAATATTTAAAAAATAGTTACAAAATGAAACTTAACATGTTTTTCTCAGTAACCGCTAGTTCGAGCCATCTGCTCATTTGAAACTTTTTATTTAATTCGGTAAGCTCTATACACTCTTTATGTTTGGATTACGTTCAACAGAACACGCAGTATATTATACGGTTTGTTCGGCTGAACATAGTTCAACTTTATACTTGTTTTCTCGATAACCGTAATAGTCTGCGCTATGTACTTACTTGAAAATTTTTGTTTAGTTCGGTAAGCTCTACATGTTTTATAAGTTTGGACTACGTTCAGCCGAACACCTGGTATAGTTTAACACTGGTCACCGAACTGTATCGCTTGTTGTAATATACAATTAATGTCACACTGTCATTCGGTTCATGAATATTTCAAGGATGCATTGATGTCAATCTAACTGCCTAATATGCAAATTTTCTGTTATTAGTCTGACTCATTGTTCCCACAGATAAATCTACCTAATTAAATACCTACTTGATTTTAGGTATTTTAAATATTGAATTTTATTAATATTTCTCGTCGTTGTGACGGTTGTAATTTGTAATAATATTGTAATAAAATAATAAGGAAGAGTAAATTAATCAAAATAGGCAGTTATCAAAAGCGGTTTTACACATTTTTCATGAGAATTCAATTATATTTCAGTAGGTGGATACTGTCAGGGGTTTTAGAATCAACAAAAAAAAAATACAAATTGTGTATATTTTGTGCATACCTATTACCTACTTTATGGTCGCGGGACGTAGGGGTAGAGGGGGTAAGATGACGAGTCGGGTAAGATGACTATCCGATGTTTCCATGTATCACGGACAGTTAGCGCTACTTCACCGATTTGTTTTACGCAAAAACAATGCTTGCAGCTATTGTTATTTTTGCTAAAGGAATTTTAGGTTCAAACGCAAGTTTGTTATAAAATTTGGATTTCTCAAAATAACATACTTATCATAATTGACAAATCTTTAAAAGTTTTCTACGATGTTTTGTTAATCTATGTGTTATTTTATTTATATAATGTATAAAGTGAATGCGGATTTAAATTTTTTGGAATATTTTTTTCGAATTTAGTTTGTCAATTATATGGGAATTAAAGGAAATTGAATGTATTACAGTATTTAAGTCAAAACTAAAAAAACATGTCTATGATACAATATACTAGGGCACTCTGAAATAATTAAGTTTAAAATCGTAACTAGCATAACAACTCATTTTAAGTGAACATTGTTCTTTGAGTAGGTATAATAAAGTTCTCAAACCTCAATTGCGGTGTCGGATAAGCTGACGAATTCATGCGGTTGGTAAAATAACGAATTCGTCATCTTACCCGCACTGTTTAGAAATCACTATAATGAAATTCTTAATTAATTTTTCAGTTACTGATATGGGTAAAATATATATATATAATATATATAAAGACAAGCAGACAGGAATGGTCTCTTCAATCCACGATTGAAGCCATGAAGGAAGTGAAACAAGGAACAAGTGTGAATTCGACTGCGATAAAATATAATTTACCCACCTGAAGCAACTTTACGGCGTTATGTCAAGAAATATTCTGAAGAAGGGTTTCTGTTGAATGATGTATGTTTTGTTCGCCAAGTATGTGTTGAATTTCAAAATACTGTTTTTTCTAAGGTTCTGCCCGTAAATGCCGGACGTTTTAAGTCAACTTTTTCGGAGAAACAACTTTTAAATCTCAAATTATATGTAGAAGACAGATATAAGAGCTTCTTCTGAATGCAAAAATTACATATGATTATGCTGAAAAACTGAATATTCCACATCGCTTCAATAAAGAGAAGAAACAAGCTGGCAAAGATTTAATCGAAACAGGAAAAAATGAAACTTGGTTTTCTTGTTCAATCTGCAAGAAGTGGACCCATGGACTTATTCGTGAAGAAGCAAAGTATGCAAAGCGTACGTTTGTGATTAAGAATGTAATTAACTTAGTAATTAAAACAAATATTTCATTGGTTATGTTTCGTCCAATTTTATACATCTGACCATCTTACCCACCATGGTGGATAAGATGACGAACTTGACCTGTTTTATAAAAGTTGTGTAGGTTTTATATATAGGTATATGTTTTATTTCATGTTCTATTTAACACTGTTTGTTTCCTGAATAAATAAATAATATCTGTAGTAAAATTTCTGTAAATCAAAACAATACATTTTTTACATAGACATACATATTAAAAAGAAAAAAAATCTGAAACGTCTTACCCTCCTCCCCCCACCCTACTATACCTACATGTAATTTAATATTACGATGATTAACCTAATAGATGATGGTTGCAATTTTCAACTAACTCGAGAGTTGGAGGTACCACGGCAAAGTACAAAATCTCCCAACTATGTATACATAGTAGGTCCATGGACAAAAAATCCCCCGTGGAATAGCTGGTAATGTAGCCCTGGTACTACCACGGGCATGTGATACCTTTTTGCCGCAAAAATGTGCCGGTAACACCTTTTCATGGCTAAACTGTAAAACCGATCTTGATGGGAATTGACACAGACATGACTTGCACACTGAAAATGGACATTGGCTGTTTTTCACCATGGAAATGTATACTTTTATCTTTTTACGACTAAGCCGCTGAATCAATCGTGACTTTTGCCAGGCCACTCACATCCTGGGAACTCAGATAAGCTTTTTACTAAGGAGGAAGCTAATGAGGTATTTTTGTAAGTTCCAAGTTTTCTCTACAATCACTCACTGCATTTCACTCGAAGTTGTGGTGATAGCCCTTGGTCTCCCAAACATTCCATGACGGTTTGCTGGCTGTGATGTTACGGAACCTTCAAAAATATCGTATTTTCTTCTAGAAAGTTTTAGGCTGTCTAGAAAATTCCTAAATGTCCTGAAACAGCCTTTCAGCAGTCCTGGTGCAAACGGTTAGTCCACGCAGGCAAAGCCGCGGGGAAAAGTGTAATGTACACTCAAAGAAATAAAAAACGTTTTAATTTAGCAAGAGTTTAATAAAAAAATGCAAAATAATAAATATCTCCAAATATTGAGCCTTAACTCTAAGATATACCAGTCGGCTTACTCGGGCCCACACATACAACGGGACGAACACTCGCACAGACAGACAAGCGGACGCATCAGCAACGTCCCATATCGAATCACATCCGATAGCGGAAATCTTGCAAATTGTTTACTGATTTTAACTAATTACTAAATACTATACGAGCTAATACGTGCAACTCTTAAATTTTGGCAGCAAAGACACCAGCGCCTCTAGGTTTGAGATGGTGATACAGTTTAAAAATCACTTTCCACAAATCGACGTCTTTTATTGCATTAAATGATATAATAAAAAATATTTAAATGTGTGATTGTGTATAAACTCAACACAAAACCAAAGTCAATATCTCAAACCACTAGATGGCGCACTTTTAGTGATTACTTACTCAATGAATAGATTCTGTCAAACGCTACACGTATTAACTCAAAATAACTATTTAACTCACAGGTATAGTTCCAATCAAACTTTATAGCGGATCGGAATACAACGCCATAAGCGTGCTTGCGCAGGTACAGTCATATGCCCCTCGCTCCACTGCGTCCCGCTATATCTAAAACTGGTTACTGCGACGCGACTTGTGCCTATGTTCACACCCGCCATAAAGTTTGATTGGTACTGTAAAACATATTGGAATGATGCGTAATTTTGAAAAATAACTTACGGTATGTACATACACATCTAAATCTGTTCATACAAAAATCACTTGACCGTTAACTATTGAGTCGTTTCCAATACATCTTTCGAGAGAGACTTTGCTCACACAAATTGGCACTGTCACCATACAAGCCACTTATAGAACAAATCACATAAGTATGAAACACGTTTACACTAACATAGTTTTAAAAAAAGTTGTGCCAGACAAGAAGATTAGATAGGAATACTAATAAAAAACAATATTTTTTTCGTGTCATTACCTTTACTAAAGATAATCATATGAATGCCTAAAACCGTAGCACAGTTAACAGACAGTTAGGTATTATTCTCTCTTTCACTCTGGCGACGTAAAAGCAAAAAAGATAATGATTCACAGTAACACGCACGGATCTTTGCCGCTGTGAGTTGCCTTGCCTTCGAATGCCTCGAATGACTCAATGTGCAAGTAATGTTTTTTTTTTTTTTTTTATTGAAGACTGTATCTTGTAAGAATTAACGATTCGATAAATGTTAAATTAAGTGTAGCGTAAGATAATAAATAATGTAAATATTTTAATTGAATTGTACTGAATAAAGACATTATGTACGACAAATGTTAGGTTAAGTGTAACGTAAGATATTAAAGAGTGTAAATATTTTGAAATTGATAATAAAGATCATATGAGAAATAAATAAAAGAATGTAGGGAAAATAGCATATAAGAAAGAAAGAGAGAGGACATGGAATGAAAGCGGGGAACTTATGGATGGGAAGCGTATAAGGGAAGGCAAAGGATAGGACACTTAGTGTATACGACAGAGTAATTGAGGACAAAGAATAAGCGTATGATGTATGAAAAGTGGCACGTGAATAAAGACTGGAGAAAACCAGAGGGGTTTCGACGAAAAAAAAAAAAAAAAAAAAACTTCACAGCGGCAAAGATCCATGCGTACAACTGTAATGTTACGTAGTAATTGCGACGCGATATCTCGTTCTTTCTGTATATCTTGGATCACCAATTGAAACTGGGCTCATCGGTAAATACATAAATATGCTTGTTGCCTGTTATTGTCTTTTCACAAATGCGATGAAGAGGGAATGTTTACAATATATTGAGCACATCTAGCTATTTATGACTAAAAACAATATTATATGAAAAATTCATAGTAAATATGATCGTGTTAGGTAATTAAAACGTGTTAGTGCATAGAAAATAGAATTCTGAGTTAAAATGGTTTGAAAACCATAATCTATGATATACAAGTAATATAAGTAGTATTTTATTTGCAAAGTAAATAAATATATGTACTGCGAATTTAATTTCTTACAGAGACAGCCAGTTAATATAACCAATATCTAGTATCCATACACAATATTAAAATTGTATTGATTACGAGACTTCGTGTCTGCACAAAAACATCAGCACACCGTTTTTTAGAAAAATTTTTGTAACCTGAAATTTTAATTTTTTTGGTTTTTACTGAAATTGTTTACCAATTTTTTCATTGCTTATGAATACTTCCATCGGGTAGATTAATTTAGCTGTCATTGTTATACGAATAAAATAACAGCATAAATAACATTATGTACAGATAGACGATTTTTGTTACGCACATCGAAAACATTAACCATTATTAATTATATTTAATAAATGAAACAAGGCAGTACTTCAAATCAATGCATGCGCTCACCAAAAAAGAAATCGTTCAACTGTACTGCATTATGAAAAAATTACCAAGTGTATAAAACAAAACCCTAGGGCAAACAGCCGGGTCACTTCATACAAAATACGCGAACGCACACAATGCAGGTACTTTCTACATAAAACACATCGTGTGATCGTTTCGGAAATATTTTCCCTCTAAATTGAGAACTTTACTAATAAATGTATTTTGTTCCCCATAATTTCCAATGTTATAAAATTACTGATTAATTTCAATTAATTAATTAAATTAATTAATAAATTACTTAACAAAATACTCATAAGTTATGTTTAACATGATTGTTTTTGGAAAGTCAGAATAAGTCTTCACCCCACCCAACGTTACAATTGTAGTTCCATATTTTACATGCTAATGTTACGATGTAGTATATAAATAAACACAAATACTTATTATAGTTCGCCTCAAACTGTATGGCGGATAGGAATACAACGCTATAAGCGTGTTTGCGCGGGTACAGTCATATACCCCTCGCTCCACTGCGTCCCGCTACACTTAAAACTGATTACCTACTGCGACGCGACTTGTGCCTATGTTCACATCCGCCATAAAGCTTAAATGGTACTGTACAAATGTGTAATTTGATTTAAGCATATACATATTAAAAAGGACTGCAGGGCATCGCGCCTTAAACGGAATCTGTCAACTATTTATATTTATAATTTTTTAATCAGAATATTGTCAAATGGAAAAATTGAAAATAATATTTTAAAAATATTGCCTTCACATTAAATATTTTTGACTAATTGACATCTATATAAGTAAAAAAATTAGGGAAAAAAATCAGAAACGATTTTGTAGTATACAGAAAGACTGGAAAAATTTAAAAAAAAATATATACTTACACCTGAGTAAATTCTGTATATAGTAAGACGCCCTGCACTTCTATTCCAATTCTTTTTTTTTTAGCTTAGTTTTTAAAATAGATGATGATTATCTATTTTTCACTTTTTGTCAGTGTCATCATAAAAACGGAGGCATTGACCGTTGGCGCTGCGCCCTATGAAGCCAGCATAAAATAAGTTCGAAAAATCAAATGAGAGTCAAAGTTGACTGTAAATCATGTTATGACAGTTCATGTCTCGTTTTGTCACACGACGGTGTTCGAGTGATAAAACGCACCCGAATGCATACATCCCGACCGAGATTGCCAAGTGTTTTCATACAAAATTAAATGCATTCTACCTCCAGAAGGTCCCGCGAAAAACTGTCATTGCTCCATGATCATAATACTCTCGACAAGTGGTAAACAACTTGAGTAAATATAATTTCTGTTACATAAAAATTATAAATTAATACACTACGCTATACAGACAGTATGTTTTAATCAATAGCGTCATGAAGTTGCAAAAAAAGCTGAAGGTTTTTTTTTAATAAATTTTTGACTAGCGATGATTATATCTAATAGAGCAAAAGCTTTGAATAAATACATTCTGCCGTTACTACCCGATGAAATATATTTATTCTGAAAATGTCTTCTCAAATCTTTATCATGTTTGTCAATTAAAATCAAACAATCAATTTTTAATTTCGCCATCACACGCAATCAAACTAACATACATTCGCTGTCTTTCAGTATATATATATTTCACCATCACTAAACTACCATCGACGACACGATAATACACAAAATGAAATCCACTTCAATACCATTCCTCATCCAGAAGTTTATACGAACCGTGTTAGCCGAGTATCGAGATTCCACTAAATACCTTCAATACAAAATTTAAGACTAGTTTCTTATTACAATTGTAAATATAATGGCTATACACAGTTTAATGTTAAAAATGACATTTTCTATGTCAGCATAATGTTATAGCTCGACTATCTTATGTGACACTCCTAGTCAATTGTAGGCTTAAGACCTGATTGACCAAATCAGTGTGGAACCCTGTTTGTTTGATTTCTTGTGCTTTTTACGGATTCGTAGCTCAAAGCTCCGTCCCGCCCTGATCCCCTCAACGCCATCATCCCGCGGGGAGCCTTAAGCCTTGCAGTTGAGTATAATGAGCTGATATGGTTTATGGTAAATGAAAAGTAAAAAACATTTTCTTGCATGATTGTTGGTCGAGCTATAAATATTAATTTTCGTAATCTAGATTTCTAAATAAATACATGACAGTTAGGTCAGATGTGCACGATCTGAGAATATCAGCTGGGCCGAAAGGTAGCAAAACAACAGCTTGCGCGCTTAGCCAACAACAGCAGCGACACTTGTCGATCACTAAACCAAGTAAAAAGCATGGCAAAGGATAAATTGCACACTGACCCAAATGCCAAGTTTTTTAGACACAATCTCAAATATTTTTTTTTTTAGTATTTAGCCTAGTTCATCATTTTCGTGATCTCATTGTAATAGAAAGGAGTATATGAATATATTTTTAAAATCTAATTTTACTGAAACGAAAACTCTCTTATTAAGGAAATGGAGCTATAAAAAAGGTCTTTGGCTTTTTGAGCAAAAAGGTTTACATATTTTTTTATGGCATCAAGCCATATGTGTTGCGTGCGCGACATTTCATGTGAAATTAATCACAAGCATTGCATCATACTCACGGATGTCGATTTCTTACATTTTTTTAATGTGTACAACAAACATAGTTCTCACAAGAATTTATAGGTCTCACTTCAACAGAAAAAAAATGTATTAAATATTTTCTTCTAAATCTATATTTTAGAAGTACAAATCAAACCAAAAATAATCTTTACTGATATTGTACAAATGAAACTTCTTTACTGATGTCTCCGGTTTGCACTACATCCGGCGATACTGTATTTTCTCCTTAGTACATTGACAAGTTTTTTTTTTTACTTAATTTCTTCTTATATGATACAATACGTTTTCTTATTAAGGGTTTTGAATAGTGCATTCGTGAATTCTGTTTACATAAATGCATTTTTACATGGCATTCAATACGACTACAGAATCAGTGGTTAAAAGCAACATATTACATACTTCACTCTGTAAAAAAAATCAAAATATACTTTAATGTAATACTTTGTTAAGGAATACTCGGAAATGCAAGCCAGTCAATGAGATCGGTTCATTAATGCATTATTTTGTATGAATACTTTGTACTATTTGATTGCGTTGCTATTGAGATTGGGCGTTTTGGATCTGAGCACCAATGACAGAATTGGCAGGGTTGCCTTTGTAGAATTATAGAATTAAAACATTTTCTTTATGAATGTAAAAAAAAAAACTTGATATTGCGTATTTCTAGTGATTATTTTGTGGATGATGAGTGTATATCGAATATAGAGTTTCCATTGTCTAATCATACAAAAATACGAATACACATTATTGTTAGAAATCAGACATGACGAAGATAGAAATAAATAAGACAAATTATACTAGAATTAATGTTAGAATTCTACTTAAAATTAGAATATTAATTAAAATGTTAAATTACTACTTTATTTTTGAAGACTATTATGTTACCTATAAGTTTTAATTTCAAGTCTTAAAACTACTAAGTAGTAAAAATCTACTCAAAATGGTCACACTGACGCACGATGCAACTCAACTTCCAAACGTCCAACATTAATAGCAACGTAACCAGGTAGCATTAGAAATAGTAAACTAGATGCAAATCTAAATTATTATCTTTTTGGTTAAATTTTATTTTGTTAGTTAAACTATTCTATAATTTAAAAGCAAAGGCTTTATTTCAAAAGAATAAACAAAAAATATAATTATGAGTTTAGTGCATTATCAATATTAACATTCGATTGCACTTTACCTTAAGTTTAATTTAAATCTAATCTTCACAATGTTGGTGTTCAAAAATTAATCATTTAGTATTTCATTTCGTTACACATCTTAAAAATGTCTAGACGTTCTAACATACGCAACGTTAAGACATTTAAATTTGAAAATCAAATCATTGAATTTAGATTAATTTTCTTAAATTTAATTTTCTTTTGTACTAGTTAGTGTCAATAATAAATCCATTATTGACACTAACTAATACAACTCTACTGGGTTACGCATCGTACCATCCAACTAATCAATGCAATAGTTCGAATTACAACACTATCGATTGCATAGCCATGTAAACTTATGAAAGGATCACAGTACCAGGCGACTATACAATTTAGTCGGTTATACTTACGCCAGGCGATTGAAAATTTATACGACCAAAATGTGAAGGCGCCTAGTACTTCAATCGTTTACTAAGTCAACTTGACTTTGTCATTTGATAGTGTTATAATTCAAACGATCGCACCGACTAGACGATGGTACAATGCGTGATTCCGCTGGGCATAATCAAGTCGGCCACCAACAATATTTTCGATAAAAATGCGTATTTCGATATATTACAAATAATATAAATGGAATGTCTAATTCCAAAACACTTTATGTTGCATTGGTCGCACAATATTGCATTGCATATTAAGTTTATAACACAAATTATTTTTTAAATATCATATAAACTCATCCAGTATAAGAAATTGATATAGTTAACGTCAGACGGGACACGTTTTTTTCTTTCAGCATTTTACTGCATTAAGTTTTAATATTAGTTACAATTATAATGCAACTTATAAAGAAACTTGAAAATTATTAAAAGGCGTAATTTTAATTAATATTCAGTATGTTTAATTACACCCTTATTTTTATTAAGAAAACATGTTTTTGCGACCTGTTTAAAAACTCCAAAATGCTACGCAATAATGTGTTTTATAATTATCAAAATCGCATACAACTGATTGACTTGTTCTCTAAATGCATTATCATGTACTTCGGGCAATACGTTTTAAAGTGTATTATTCGTTAGAAATATACAATTTATATTTTTTGGAACGATAAATTAAAGTTAAATAAATTAAACAACTGATAGTTGCATCTTATACATAGGAAAATAAATGTTTTAGTGAAATCTATCAATCTGACCTTATGTACTTAGTTCAATACCAGCAACAGTGTAATATTGTCACGTATATCATAGAGAGCTTTTTAGTTTGAAAACTCTGATATGATCAATACACGGCACTCGTTTATACAATAATGATAAAACACGTATAAATGGTGAATGAAGAGACGAATAGAGAACTACTGGTCCCATTCGGCATCGTCGACTCCTTCCATATTGTCTTGTTCCAATTTAAGGTTCACCTGCACGCGTGCGCTCATCGACTTCATCAACTAAACAAAAAAACATTGTGTTAAAGCCATGGTCGAAACAACGTCGTTTTCGCGAGCCGCTTCTATGGAGCAAACATAAAATAAGTTCGATGAAGTCAAACTAGAATTAAAGTTTCTCAATCGTAAAGTGCTGTAGACCTCCAGAGAGCGCTGCGCGAAAACTGTCACAGCTTCATGGTTAACTATTATTATAATAAAGTGTTTGACACTAGGAAAAATTGAATGTTATATAAAGTGAATATTAAAAATTATGTAATAAGGAGTAAGAAACTTTAAATAAAATTTACAAAAACACGAGATTGAAGTTACCGGAAACGATATAAGTCATGTAGTAAACATAACCGATCCTTATAATTTTAATGCAACTATGACGTTGGCAACTTAGTGAAAATTCACCATGCACCAAACACTGCATGTAATGACAAGAAATCTATACTAATATTATAAAGCTGAAGAGTTTGTTTGTTTGTTTGTTTGTTTGTTTGTTTGAACGCGCAAATCTCAGGAACTACTGGTTCGAATTGAAAAATTCTTTTTGTGTCGGATAGTCTATTTATTAAGGAAGGCTATAGGCTATATGTATAAAATAATACTATCTGTCTGTCTGTCCATTTGAGCAAATCTCCAAAACAGCTAAACTGATTTTGATAAAACTTCACAGATATGGAAAAGAAGTGGTCAAAAGTGACATGCACTACTTTTTGTATGTCTGTATGTACGTCCATCTGTCTATTCGAGCTAATCTCCAAAATGGTTAAACCGACTTTAATGAAATTTCACGGGTATGAAAAGGAGGTGGTCAAAAGTGACATACGCTACTTTTTGTCCGTCTGTTTGTCTGTACGTCTGACTATTCAAGCTAATCTTCAATATGGCTCAACAGATTTTAATGAAACTTTGCAGACATGAAAGAAGGTTGTCAAGAGTGACATCAACCCAATATTAGTTTCAGCAAAAAGTATGTATAAACCATTTCGAAAGTTAATACTACCTAAAACAGGAATGTGTAGTCTACGCAAGCGAAGCTGCGGGCGGTCGCTAGTAATTAATATTATTTTAAATTACCATGGTACAGTTACAATCAAACTTTATGGCGGATCCGAAAGTAGGCACAAGTCGCGTCGCAGTAACCAGTTTTGGGTGTAGAGGGACGCAGTGGAGCGAGGGGTGTATAACTGTATCTGTGCAAGCACGCTGAAAGCGTTGTATTCAGATCCGCCATAAAGTTTGACGCGATCTGCACGTACCACGGCACTTTGCTAAATTGTACGCATATATATACGACATGTATTAGCGATAACGCACATATTCAAATACGCCAAATAAAATCTTCAGTTATAATCATAACACAAAAATAAAATATCACTTGTAGGTGTGTGCATAATATAGATCTTTAACTTCCCGCTATCCAAGGGAAGTTATTGATTTGGGTTCGATTTTCGAAAATCGAGTTTTCAATAGATCTCCACGTTTTGAGGTCCAGGGAAGCCATTCTATTTCCGGCTGGACGTCCGTATGCGTGTGTGTGTGAGGGAGGGTGTGTTTGAGGGTGTGTGTGTGCGAAACTTTTTTTTTGTCGTACAATATCTTAAGAACAGATTAACCGATTAAGACCCACCATACGGCGTTGGAAAGGGCTTATTGAGACTTAGATCTGATTAGATTTTGAAGTCAATCGGTCGAACAGTTTCAAAAATATTTAAAAAATAAAAATAAATAATTTTTTTTTTAGATAACTGAGATTTTTCAACCGATCTATTTGAAATTTTTTATACGTAAATCCCATTGAAATCAAAGGAAGCGTTCAAAAGATATCGCAGTTCAAAAATTTCCTAAATAACGTTTTCTTTGAATATGTCCCTGGTTTTTGAGCTTGAAGAACTCTAAATTTATGGAAATTCTATTATTGAGCTTGGAGAGGTCAGAAAATAAATATCGTAAGCTCGAAGAGCTCAAAAACCATGAACATCGATATTTTGAGCTTGAGCAATAGCGTTCAAGCTCAAAAGTTTTCTAATAGGTATATTTTAGAGCGATTTGAACTCGAAAATAGCGGGAAGTTTCAGGGACGGCCTGTAACGGTCAACCGATTTTTTAAAATTATTTTCACTATGGGCGAATAGTATGGGTATGCGCACACACACAAATGTAACATATAAAGCCTTATTGCCATGACTTACGTGTCATTTTCGTTAGTTACGACTGTTCAACGAAGAGGTGACTATAATTTACGAGTACTTTATATTTAGGAGTAGCATTCCACCCGCCGCTCTGCTCGCGTGGACTACACAGTTGTACCGGGACCCTTTTTCACGGGATGAAAAGTAGCCTATGTCACCCTTCGACTCATAAATTATATCTATGCAAAACATTATAACGGTCCCGGTACAACCGTACAGCCCAAGCGAGCGTAGCCGCGGGCGGAAAGCTAGTTTGAAAATAAAATATACCCCATGTTACTCGCTAATAATCACAGACAAGTCAACCTTATAGACCACGCTTTGACAAGGAGTAGCATTCGCCAAGGCTAAGTAGTGACACTACATAACTACGTCTCTTCTGAGCGGTCAGTTGGAAGCACGTCGGAAGCGATTAAATTGTCAATTTTGAACGAGCCAATGAAAACTAGCCGACCTCTCCCCGCACCCCGCCACTTTTTGGCGATTTCGTTTTCATACTGACGTTTATTAAAGCGTGGTCTATAGGTTGACTGGTCTGTACTAATAATGTAGCTTTCTATAAGTGAAAGAATTTTTAAAATCAGTTAAATACTTCTTGAGTTACGATACGATTTGACTAGAAGCCCTCTTCTGCGTTTACCGTCTAACCACTTATACTCTAGCTAACTGGAACAAGATGGCGAGTTTCAACCCGAGTTTCAGTACACGAGGTCCCTGCGCGCCGGTCTTCACCCACGAGAAATCCCCGCGTGCTGGTCTTCGTCCCCATCGAAATTGCGTTTGACAGTTTTCGATACTATGAAGTGATATTTCTGACTCTATTAAAACTAAACGCTGCTTTCAAATTCATTTACTCTATGCAAAAAGTCAAACCATTCATCTTAATGATATTAGTATAGATAAAAAATTGCCTGTATCAATAAAATAGCTGAAATCGATTCAGTAGGCCTTTTCTTGATTTACCTTCAGGATGAGCGCTTATTACGTTACTCGTATACGTTGGCTAAACCGTAATATCAAAGAAAGAGAACTTATCTGGGTCAGAATAAGTATATATTAACTAGCGACCGCCCGCGTGGACATATTTGTATATATTATAATTAAACTTAAGGACTTCTTAATAGGATAAAGGGTAGATTAATTTCTTTTAATCCGCTTTTCGCTTGTCATTTCAAAAGTAAAGTGATAATGGCGCGATAAATAAGGTCATATTAAGAATAATACTTTATTTTGAAAACTCAAATACTCCTATTTTATTTATATGTCCACATAAAAGTACACCAGGTTACTCTGACAAATACTCTACCTGCTAATGAAAGCCCCCATTAAAATTGGTTCACCCATTCGGAAGATCGGCTCGAACAAACGAACAAACAGACAGACGCGACAATATAAAACCTATGCCCATCCTGAAAGTTCTTTTTAAATTTTGGTGAAAGAGTTTGTAAAATCGGATGAGTAGTTTTGGAAATTAACTTCTACATTCAAACTTTATCTCCTTATATCTGTATAGATCGGATAAAAGTTAATACCCTATATAAAACATCAATACATGTTGATACGATACGTGTCGTGATAGCCCAGAGCGCAACGAACCTGTCTCAAATTTATAAGGCCATAGGGCCATGGTTCGAATCCGGGCGTGTACCAATGAGTTTTTCTGACTTAAGGACATTAACTATCACTGACTCCGTGCCTCGGAGAGCACGTTAAGCAGTCGGTCCTGGACGCTGTCAATAGGTGGCGGTCGTTACAATCCCCAACCCGCAGTGGAGTAGCGTGGTAGATTTAAGCTCCAAACCCCCTCCTCACCCTGGGGGAGGCCTAAGCCCCTGCAGTGGGGTAAAATGGGCTGATGATGATGTTGATACATTTCATAATGAATACTCACGCTCTCCTGCTTATCTTTGGGGTCGAACGGCACATGTGATTTGATCAAATCCGGTTTTGGTTTCTGGCTTGGTTTTGAATCCTTCTCCTTTGTAGTATCTCGGTTCTGCGGCGATTGCGTGATGTGTGCCGACACTGAGCACAAATATGAGAGTTCAAGAACCAGACATTAAAAGTCATAAAATTATATTCGAAAACCACCATAAATCAAATTAAACCAAAAAAACTACTATTGGTGAATCAAAAAACATGACTATACACCGGCCGTCGAGAGTTTGCGTTCCTGGCACATGAGTTTATAGCTATAACATCATGTTTGTTGTGAGTTGACATAATAATGAATTTTTAATTTGATTTTGTGCCATTAATGCATTTAAACGATAATAATATTTGAAAACGGGAATCGTCCGACGGTACAAATTCACATTAACCGTCTGATTACTATGCCTTTTACGACCTGTCAAGAACGCAAACGCTAAAAAAATTTGTTTGCGGTATTACGTTTTAGTTATTTTGTGTATTATCTTGGAACCATTCTTTATTTTTTTTTTAATTGAAAAATGGCAATTAGACTGTGGAAACACTATGCTAAATAAGTCATTACTGTTGTGTTAGTACCACGACGTAACTCATATACAAAAAAAACCTAATTATCGACGTGTCCATATTTGAGTCGCGTCGTGGTAGCCGTGTGGTGGCGAGCTCGCTTCTTGTTTAGAAGATCGTGTCGTGTTTCGATTCCCAGGGAGTGTACTAATGAGCTTTTTCTGATTTAAGTTCATAACTATCACTGACTTCGTGACTTGGAGAGCACGTTAAGCCGTCATCGGTCCCGTCGTTGAAATCTACCAACCCGCACTGGAGTAGCGTGGTGGATTAAGTTCCAAGCACCCTCATCCCGGGAGTAGCATAATAGATTGATTTGCATATTGCAGTGCAGACGCGATTGTGAAAACAATAGAAAGGCAAATCATCAAATTGCTTTCAATAAAGTTTCGAAGCAAAAACTGTTCAATGTGTAGGTATATATTCATATAGAAACATCTTACATCGATGAATATTGTAAAGATTATACATGCACTGCGGGCCTGGCAGGCGTATGAAGAATGCAACAAGTAACCAACTAGACAGAAAAAGAAGATTAGAAATTCACGATTGAGATAAGAGTGCTCGCCTCCTTGCCTATATACAAATAAAATCAATATATTAAAACACCTTAAAAAGTTGTTTAAATAAGCTCCCAGTCGTAAAAGCCTTTATAATATACTTACTACAAGTTTCTTTCATTTCAGACTATTATAAGTACCTATCTATGCATATTATTAAAGATTGAAATAACTCACAAGGTTCCATTCCCGGCGGCTGCAAACTGACAGTACGTGGGGCGACAACGCGTCCGGCCAACCAATCCTTGCCGGACAGCCATGGCTGCCAGGTCACCAAAGTCGGCGGGAATAGGTCGTCTTGGAACAATTCACTCTATCGGACAGCACAAGATCATAGTTTTAGAAATTATACGCATAGTTATGTGCACGTACTTGATATCGTGTAGTGATAGCTCGAACGCAACGAACCTGTTTCAAATATATAAGGCCCATGTGGCTATGGTTCGAATCCGAGCGTGTGCCAATGAGTTTTTCTGCCTTAAGTACATTAACTATCACTGACTCCGTGCCTAGGAGAGCACGATAAGCAGTTGCTCCCGGCTGCTGTCAATAGATGGCGGTCGTTACAATTCGCCAACCCGCATTGGAGCAGCGTGGTGGATTAAAGCTCCAAGCCCCTCATCTTGAGTAGAGGCCTAAGCCCCTGCTGGGGGTTAAAAAAATGACCTGATGGAAACTTGATATCGTTTCGTAGTTCCGTAACGACATAAAGGACAATTGAAAAGAAGTACATATTACATATCCATGTTGTTATGAAAGTAGTTATTCATGTATAAAATAATAATATAAAAACACCGTGTTCGGCGAATTTACTGAACTAAAGTCTCAAAAAATAAAATAAGGGATAAAAGAATTAAACTTTAAACATGTTTTTCTCGGTAACCGTTAGTTTGCGCCATTGGCTCATTTGAAACTTTATGTTTAGTGTGGTAAGCTCTACCACTCTATACGTTTGGACTACGTTCAGCCGAATACGTGATTCCATGACGTTCGAATCATTAATTTTAACAAAAAATCAAAGGAGATATTGTGTTATATATATAGTTATAGATTTAATTTAACTTTTACCTTAATTCTAGGCACAGTGAAGGACAACGGCTCAACGTTGCCATTGGTGAGGCGCAATGCACGCGCGAACTCAACACGTTCCACTGCCATTAAGTTCTTCTGTAAGTACGCTATGCCTTGGTGCAGAGTCGCCGAACGGTGGTGTGACAACGCGCACAGATACGGAGGCTCACTGGTAACTTCGTAACAGTATATCGTCGAGTCGCCCTGAAATAACACACACACAATCTCTTGAAAAACACAAGTTCAGGTAAACTTTTGTAGTTTGTTTCAATGACCGGCGGCAGTTAGACGTTCCGCGACCGATTTATTTCTCTATTAAATACATTAATATTTATAATATTTTCATCATCATCATCAGCCCATTGATGCCCCACTGCAGGAACTTAAGCCTCCCCTCGGGGTGAGGGAGCTTGGAGCTTAATCCATAACGCTTCTCCAGTGCGGGTTGGTGAGTTTTAACGACTACCATCTATTGATGGCCACCGGGACCGACGGCTTAACGTGATCTCCGAGACACAGTCAGTGATACTTATGTTAGAACTTAGAAAAAAACATTGGTACGTGCCCTGGGACTCGAAACACGGCTTTCTAAGGGAAAAACAGGCTCGTCACTATTCGGCTGTCCCTACATTATATTACAATATTTTAAACTCCACTGTTAGAGAATACCCAGATTGGCCTATTTGCTTTATTAGTGGTGTGGCTGTTTTCGAAATAACTATTTTTCTTCTGTAAGGCGGGTGGCCGCCAGCGCGGTGATAACTAGGTAAATGACTTAAGTCAAAAAAGGCCGACAACAACACTGACATAGCATAGCACTTAGCTGCATCAATGTAAGTAAATTGTTGAGCATAACAATAAAATATGTATTGGCAAGTTTAAGACAAAGCTTGCTGTATTGTCTCTACCCAAGTCTGTTTTGTCTAAAGATTCATGTTTCTTTTTCTCAAAAAAATGGCGTGTCAAGCTTTGTACTGATTTTGTTCCTGTGTGTTATTAAAGTTAAACTTAATCAAGGACTCCTACTTTCATTTCAAGTCTTAATAGGTTATGGGCCCAGTAGTTCCCGTAACTCTGGAGATAATTCGACTCTTAAAAAAAAGATAGCGGTGGCGTCGGTGGTGACGTTCTGAAAGGGTATCAGACGTAATTGACGTTGGTGCGCAAATTATCTTCGGCGGAGTGTGAAGTTGATACCGGGGAAATGGATCAACTACAACTAAGAATGGGGACAACCAATTTGGGAGTGATCAAGTTTGAAGGACAGCGAAATTGGAACCTATGGAAGTTCCAGGTTTCCGTACCGCTCAGAGGTATGGATGTGTTTTCATTAGTACAGGGTATGGAAATAAAAACTGATGAGAACAAAAATGAATGGTTAAAAAAAGATGCAAAAGCTCAAAGTCTCATTGTAACAAGATTGAGTGAAAGTGCAATGGTACATATTCTCACGTGCGAAACTGCAGCAGATATGTGGAAGAAATTGCTGAGTGTATATGAGCAAAAATCGAATACTAGTCTACATATGCTACAACAACGTTTTTTTCAATACAAATTTGAAGAAGGTTGTAATATGTCTACTTTCTTGTCTAAAATTCAGGAGATGAATAGCCAGTTAAAACAAGCTGGTGAAGAAGTATCTGAAAAATTTATTATTACCAAAGTGTTGATGTCATTACCCCATAAATTTAGTCACTTCATATCTGCATGGGAGTCTGTTGATCCTCAAAAGCAAACCCATGACGATTTAGTGGCAAGGCTTCTTGTGGAAGAGGAAAGACTAAAATCAAGTGACAGTGAGGGTAAAAATGTAGCTATGTATGTGGTTCATAAACAGAACAATTATAGGGGAAATCATAAAATGTCTAAAGAGTATAAGTGTTTCAAATGTGGACGTTCAGGACACTCTATAAATGAATGTAGAAGTGATAAAGACACGCGTAAATGTTTTCTTTGTCATCAAATAGGACATTTGAAGTATCAGTGCCCTAAGCGAAAGGACAAAAGTAATGTGTCAAAGTATAAAAGTAATGCATTTACTGCGAGTGCTATGTCTGTCGGTAGTGTTGAAAATCAGACTTATATTGATAAGTGGTTGATTGACAGCGGTGCTAGTGAGCACATGACGTCAGGACGAAATTTGTTTACAGATTTTAAAGAACTGTCAAATAGATTTGTTATTGTTGGTGATGGACGTCAATTATTAGTTTCAGATAAGGGTCAAATTAACCTGAAAGCTTATGATGGACAGTCATATGTGGATACAAAATTATGTGATGTATTGTGTGTACCAGAACTAAAAATGAACCTGTTTTCTATACCTAAAGCAACAAATAAAGGTTACAAAGTTAACATGACATTGGAAAAGTGTTATTTATCTAAAAACAATGCTTTGTGTGCAGTAGGGAACCGTGAAGGAAACTTTTATGTGATGGACTTTATTGTGGAGTATAATTTAGGGTTAGTGCACTCTTTAAAAGACTGGCATGAAAGTTTTTGTCATCAAAGTATGGACTATGTGAAAAATGTTTTAATGAGCAACAACATAAAATTCACACAGGACAATAATACTTGTACAGCGTTTCTAAATGGTAAGATGCACAGATTACCGTTTGGTGACAGTAAACAGTGTACTGAAAATCCTTTAGAGTTGGTTCATGTTGATCTATGTGGTCCAATGGAAGTTGAGTCTGTTGGAGGGGCTAAATATTTTCTACTGTGTAAAGATGATTACTCAAATTATCGTCAGGTTTATTTCATAAAGCAGAAATCTGAGGTGTACAATAAGATGAAATACTTTATACGATAACAACAGTTCCGTACACGCCGAAGCAAAACGGCAAAGCTGAACGTGATATGCGTTGTTCGCAATAAATTCGAACCAATGTATTCACTATGTAGTGGCAACACTGCCCCCTCTCTTTTCAACGTACCTCAACAAGGTTAAGTCGATATTGTGTGCTCACCAATATAAAATATTATAATAAATTCATTGTGCAGTAACAAACTCTTTATTTACTGTGATATAATCAATCATTGGTGCCGAAACCCGTTTTTATACAAAAAATCTATTTCTCAAGTGAACTTTTGTTTTTGCTGACAAAGTGCAGCGTGACGCCCATGTGACGCCGGTCATTCGGAGGAACGTCCAACCTAATAAGCAAGCCAGCCAAGTTACCAGTTACCGGTGTAGTCAATTATTTCGTTATAACTACACATGCTGAGCCCATCAGAAAGTTCCACCAGCAAAATCAAAAGGTTCAATATTTTCGATTTTCGTATAACTACCTACCTGAAAAAATTTTGAACCGCCATCGAAGCATTTTTCCTGTGAGGAGAGAAGAGGACAACAAGAACAGCCGATGTACGAGCGTTAGATGCAAGCGACAAGGACAACGCATCAAAGGCAGCCTCTTGGGAGCGTCAATCATAGCGTGTGCGAGTGTAAGCTAGAGGTCCGTAGCCATCGTCACGATCGCGCCGTACTCAGGCGCCTTGCAGTGCAACTCGGTAATGTTGGCAATCCTGCGCCTGTCAATCGTGTGACAATCATCCAGCTGACAGTCAATCACTACCCTTCAAAACAAATCAATCTAAAAATTGGTGATCTTAGTGCATAATTTAAGTTCGGTGTTTTTATAATATTATAATCTAGTTAAACATGCCTCAAACGTCGCAACGGATGCCTCCAGGTATTGGCGAATCATCTGTCAAAAGGCTACGTGCGAAAATTTCGCATTTAAAAGGAAGCATCACTAGGATACAAAAATTCATAGATGAGCAAGAGTCCCAAAGTGTTGGTAGATCTAAGCGGACTTCAAACTAGGTACGATTTTGCGTCCAGCATATTGAAACAATATAACGTTGCAAAACTAAATTTAGAAATGTCGGAGGAGACGCCTGCCGAATCAGACCCTCTGTTTGATGAGTTGGAGGACAGGATTTTAGAAACAATTAGCACGCTGAAGTCCTTAATCGATCTAAACAAGTTTGGTTAATGGCTCCTACATTCAAGCTGTTGAATTGTTAAAAAACAGGTATGATAATGAGCGTTTATTAATAATTAACCATGTCAATCTCATATTAAATTATCCAGCCATAACGAGGGGCACAGCCGACAATCTGCGGGAGTTGGTCTCGCACATTCGTCAACAAATGGGGGCATTAAAAAACTTAGGCCAATCGACCAAGCATTGGGACATGGTAGTCTTACCCATTGTTTTACGGAAAATAGACCAATTCACATGCAGACAATATCACGTTGAGCGCGACAATAAAAAACTGCCTACACTAGATGAGTTCTTCTCCTTCGTCGAGAATAGGGCTAGCAGTTTCGAGGAGAGCCAAAAATCTGAAGGTAAGACCAATTTCAAGTCCCATAAGGTGACAAATTTAGCAAATCAAATCAGTTCTCAAAAATTACTGTGCCGATTTTGTAATTCAAATTCACATAAATTATTTAAGTGTTCTAAACTTGAAGCTATTTCAGCACCGCAAAGAAATGAATTTGTTAAATCAAATAAATTGTGTCCAATTTGCCTCATTGACCATAATGGAAAATGTAAGTTCCATTTTAAATGTTATTTATGTAAAAGTAAGGAACATAATTCACTTTTACATCAAGACCCTGTTGTGGCCAATGGCTCAACAATGTCACTATATAATAATAGGCAAGCGAGTACAATTTTACTGCCTACTATCAAGGCCAAAATAAAATCTAATGATGATACATACATCATCGCTAGAGGTTTAGTCGATTCGGGGAGTCAAACATCATTTATCACCTCCGACCTTGTAACATCACTAGGCTTAAAAACTTTTGGCTGTAATCTAACAATAACAGCATTAGGACACCAAGAAAAATCTGTTTCTAAGGCTGTCAATATGAAAATATGTTCATTATCAGGTGATTACAACTGTGTTGTAAAGTGTTCCGTTGTTAATCGAATCACTTCAAACTTGCCACAAAAGAAATTCTGCTTAAAGAATGCAAGCATACCCAATTATGTCACAATGGCAGACAATGAATATAATATTCCAAGCGGTATTTCATTCCTATTAGCAGCCGATGTATTTTTCAATATTATTTTACCAGACAAAATTAAATTAGATAATAATCTAAATTTAATAAACACCAAATTTGGTTATGTTGCAGCTGGCGAAATCAATGTGCAAAATAGCACCAATTTGAACATTTCAAGTTCATCCAACGCTACTACACTTGTAGTCAGTGTTAAATTATGTAAAGGTGAATCCGAAAATCGACACCCTTTTACAAAAATTTTGGGAGACTGAATTAGTCCCTGAAATAAAATTAGAGGGTACATCAAACAAGCATGCACACTGCGAAACCGTTTTCAAAGAAACGGTACAGTTATCTAACAATAAATTCCAGGTAAATTTACCTTTAGCTAACTCAGTGGACACACTTAATTATAATGATTCCTTTGCGATAGCCCTACGTAGGCTCAATAATTTGCATAGTAGACTGTTAAAGAACAACACAATCAAACAACAATATCATGCCTTTATCCAAGAATATCTAGATTTGGGTCATGCGAAATTAATTGATTTGCAAAACTATAACACAAATTCCTTGTACTTTCTCCCCCGTCATTCTGTAATCAGGAATGAAAAGAGAACAACAAAGTTAAGGGTCGTTTTCGATGCTAGTGCTCGAACCAAATCCGGTACTAGTCTAAACGATGTACTTCTCAATGGTCCTAATGTCCAAAGAGAGCTGTTCGACATTCTCATAAATTTTAGAAAATTCCAATATGTATTTTTAACAGATATTCGACAAATGTATCGTTGCATTGATATAAATCCTTCACAAACTAACTTGCAAAACATGTTATGGAAAAACCATATCAATTCCGAATTAAAATGTTTACAGTTAAAAACGGTCACATATGGCCTTAAAAGCTCCAGTTTCTTGGCAACGAGATGTTTGATCGAACTAGTGGACAGGTATGAACATCTCCACCCGTTGGCAGCACAAACACTCCGATGCGGCACGTATGTCGATGACATACTTGCTGGTGCGTCTTCAATAGATCAAGCCTTACAGGTAAGAGACCAACTTATTAAGCTCTTGAGTCTTGGCGGTTTCAGTTTACACAAATGGTCTGCAAATCATCCTGACATATTACAAGACATTCCTAAAGACAAACACCATTTCAGTGAGTTAGAATTACAAAAAGAAAATTTAGTATTAAAAGCTCTCGGATTATCCTTTGACATTAAACTCGACAGTTTCATAATAGCATCTCCAAGTCCTAAAGCCACCATGACAAAATGGAATAAAAGGAGTGTGTTAAGTTTTATTGGTTCATTTTTTGATCCACTCGGATTGGCTGGTCCTGTCATAATGAAGGCAAAAACATTTCTATAAAAAATCTGGGTTGAAAATCTTGAGTGGGATTCACCACTACCAGAGCCATTAATCAAAGGTTGGACAGAATTTTATTATAGTATAATTAATATGCCTCCTAAAATAGTAAGTAGAAATTTATATATTGATAATGCTAAGCAATTACATATTATTGGTTATTGTGATGCATCCTTAAAGGCCTTTGGGTGTTGTATATATCTAAGAGCAGTCCATGATAATGATATACATGTAAATTTGATTTGCGCCAAGTCTAGAATTACTCCGTTAAAAAACAAGGCAACAATACCTAAACTAGAGCTGAACAGTGCTGTCTTACTGGCTCAGCTCGCAAACAGGGTGTGTTGTTAAAACAGTGTATGTTCACGGATTCAGAAATTGCAATATATTGGATAATTTGTGGCAAAAATAATTTACCCCCATATGTACAAAATAGGGTAAATATCATTAACTCATTAACAAAGGATCGCCAATGGGTGCATGTAATTGGGACGACAAACCCTGCCGATTGTTTATCAAGAGGTTCGTTCCCTCAAGAATTAATGTGCAACCAATTATGGTGGCATGGGCCACCAGAGCTTTCTGAAATTACTTACAAACCTAAAAGTGTAATGCATAAATGCAATGTAAACTTAACATGTAATTTAAAAAATGTAGTAGAAACTGACTTAAGCAAAGAAACAGAAGTAATATGCTTCTACAATAACTTTTCTTCCATTACTAAAATTCAAAGAATAATGTGTTATATATATAGATTCATAAATAACTGCAAAAATATCCAAACTGAAAGAAATTTGGGCCCAATTTCAGCGGCTGAAATGAAAAATGCACTTTTCAAAATAATTTCTGTTGTGCAGCATATTCACTTTGCACAAGAAATGTCTTTAATAAAAAATCACAAATAAATAAAAACACATTTAAAAAACTTGCATCCATTTTTGGATAACAATGATGTATTAAGAGTGGGAGGACGCCTACAAAAGTCGGTGTTACCCTTCTCACAAAAATTTCCAATCATATTGCCAAACAAATGTCATATCACTTCTTTAATAATCAAAAATGCACATTTGTCACTTGCCCATGCTGGGGCAAAACTTACTATGAGCTATTTACTACAACATTATTGGATTATAAGTTCTATAAGTTATTATAAGTTCTAAGGGTGCCAAACAGCTTATGGGCTCCTTGCCATTTGATCGTTTAAATCAAAGTCACGTGTTCAGCAAGGTCGGTATTGACTACTGCGGCCCATTTGACATAAGACAATCTACCTTACGAAGGAGCATCATATCAAAGGGTTACGTTGCTGTATTTGTGTGCTTCGCAACCAAGGCCATCCATTTAGAGCTTGTGTCCGACATGACTTCGGCTTGTTTTATAGCAGCATTCAAACGCTTTTGTTCGAGACGTGGTATCCCAACGACAGTTCAGTGCGACAATGCCCCAACCTTCAAGGGCGCCAATAATGAATTAGAGAAATAGTACTCAATTGCTCATCAAAACTCTATATTAGAATTTTCGACACAAAAAGGTATCGAATTTAAATTCATTCCGTGCTACTCACCTAACCATGGAGGCTTATGGGAAGCAGCCGTCAAAAGCTTTAAATATCACTTCAAAAGAGTCATGGGTCCAAACAAATTCACTTACGAACAACTTAATACAATCATAACAAAAATTGAAGGAATACTAAATTCACGTCCTCTCACCCAACTTACTACAGATCCTTCTGACTTCTCCGTTCTGACTCCAGGACACTTTTTAATTCATAGGTCAATCACCTCTGTTCCTGATGAAGACATCACTTCCATACCTATTAACAGACTTCGCTTTTGGAGACGTTGCTCACAGATACAGCAACATTTTTGGAAGGTCTGGCATAAGGATTATTTATCGTTACTAAATAATCGTCCCAAATGGCATCATCAATTACCTAACATTAAGGAGGGTTCTTTGGTGCTCCTCCGAGAAGACAACTGCCATCCGCGGCAATGGACTATGGCCAGGATTACAAAATTGTTTTATGGTAACGATCAAAGGGTAAGGGTTGCAGAAGTGATGACTTCGAATGGGCATGTTCACAATAGAGCTATTGGAAAATTGGCTGTACTGCCAATATATGATGATTAAGAGAATTTGTTTTAGTATTAAGTATTTAGATTAAAATGCATACACTGCCAATGAATGTTTCTAAAAAATAAAAATAATTCAGTCCAATGTTCTTCCCAAATCATTAAATATTAAGTATTGTAATTTTTTTATTACATGTTAATATTGTATACATCTAAACACATATTGTATGCATCAAAAATTTAATTATAATCCCACTCGGGAGCATGTTCGCAATAAATTCGAACCAATGTATTCACTATGTAGTGGCAACACTGCCCCCTCACTTTTCAACGTACCTCAACAAGGTTAAGTCGATATTGTGTGCTCTCCAATATAAAATATTATAATAAATTCATTGTGCAGTAACAAACTCTTTATTTACTGTGATATAATCAATCAGCGTACTCTTGTAGAAGCTGGTCGATCACTGATAAGTGTGAAGAAACTAGGAAAGGAACTATGGGCTGAAGCGATAAACATGGCAGTGTATGTGCTAAACAGAACCAGCAAAAGCAGAGTAGAAGGAAAAACTCCATATCAAGTGTGAGAAGGAAGAGATTATGATATAATGAATTTAAGAAAAGTTTTTGGGTCTGAAGTTTTTGTACACATTCCAAAAATAAAGAGATTAAAGTGGGACCCTAAAGGTGAAAAAGGATTATTCTTGGGATATGAAGAATCAAAAGGTTTCAGAATTTACTATCCAGAGAGAGAGGAAGTAAATATACAAAGGGACGTTATATTTTTGCAAACGGAAGAGAATACAGACAGAAATGAGCGGACAGAAAGAAACAGCCTAGATAAAGAAGATGATGAGGTTATTTTGATTGACACGACGACGGATGACAGAAATAGTTATACCCAAGGAGAGTCATTAAATGAAGACTTATGTTCATATGAAACACATGAGAGCCAAACACCAGAAACAGATTTTCAAGACTGCTATGATGTTGAATCGAGCAACGAAGAAGAAGATGAGTTATCTATGTAGACAAGAAGCGGAAGAGCAGTGAAAAAGCCAGAATGGTTTAAGGATTATGATCTAGGATTGTTTATGATGGAAAACGAACCAAAGGACTATATAGAGGCGATGAACTCGGAGGATGCAAAAAAGTGGCAGAAAGCAATCGAAATGGAAATTCAGCAACTAAATGATAACAACACATGGACCCTAGTACCCGAAATTTCTAACGGAAAAGAAGTTATAAGTACTAAGTGGGTTTTCAAGAAAAAGAAGAACGAAAACAATGAAATTATGTACAAGGCTCGTTTAGTAGCTCGAGGGTTTGAGCAAAATTGTTCTGATAGCTGTGATCTGTATGCTCCCATTGCAAAACTTAATACATTTAGGGTATTCATGGCTGTAGCCACAAAATTAAATTTACAGGTTTATCAAATGGATGTGTGTAATGCATTCTTAAATAGCAAAATAAAGGAGGAGGTGTTTTTAAAATTACCAGATGGTGTAAAATCAGAACATGCATACTGTAAACTAAACAAGTCAATGTTCTAAAAAGATCACCGAAATATTGGAATGATACTTTTGACAAATTAATGCTATCATTAGGTTATGTGAGTTCTGATAAAGATTGTTGTTTATATTCTAAATGTAAAGGTAATAAGAAAATATTTTTGTTATTGTATGTTGATGATATTTTGTACTTTGGAAATTGTGATGATGAGAAGGAAAAGTTAAGAGATATGTTATGTAATACATTCAAAATGAAAAAGTTAGGAAATGTTAAAAAGTTCTTAGGTATTGAAGTCAAACAAGATTTATATTTAAAAACTGATAGAAACAAAATATAACATTTTAAGAAACAAGATTATGAAACCATTAAAATTTTTTTAATAACGTCTATAAAAATACATACAACAAAAATATTTACACATGTACGTCATACTCACAAACATTGTCTAACCAAAGTAATCTTAATGAATTTTTTCAGTACAAACACCCGATAAACTAGCATTGAACATTGTCAGCTACAGACGAATCATTTACGAATAATGATTTAACCAGTTCCATCAACCTGTCCCTGTTATAAATGAAGTTATAAAAAAACGTGACAAAGCAAGTCTACAAAGTATGAAGATACAAAGTACGTAAATAAGGATCAAATCACAAAACTAGATGGTTTATCATAGTAAATTCATTTCATTTGTGATTCTGTGTGGAAAATCATATGAGTTACGGCCCATGTCTACACTTAATAATAATAACAATAATATCTGAGCCATTCTACACAGCGCCGTCTAGTTCCAAACTAAGCAAAGCTTGTAATGGAAGGTAAGTGTGCCTATGCAGTCAATTATTCGAAATGTTGGAATTTATGACTATAATTTCAGTTATTATTAATTCGATTATTTATAGTCTACAGTAAGATAAGTTATTTAATCTAGGTTCCATAGTATGATCTTTAATATTTAAATAATAACAAGACAATAGCAAAATGAAGTGAACTATTCAAATTATATTACAAATTACCCCACATGACCTTACATGTAACAAACTATAACACTTTTCTACACTTCGGACACTTTTCTATCAAATTTACTCAGTGACTATACATCCAGTATTAAAATATTGTTAGTGAATAATAAGAAAAACGCACCCGTCCAGTAAGAAATAGAGTTCCCGAGTCATGGTCGAGGTGCATCTGCAGTATCGCAGGCGACACGTCCAAGCCCACCGTGCACACGGGCGCCGATAAGTCGTCTGCGCGGTACAGCAATATTTGCCGCTCCGACACCCTGGAAAAGAGAAACGTACACAGTTCATAAAGCGTTCCATCTAATAATTTATGTGAATTTTATTATTGTCGATTACTAGTGAAATATACATAGCCATTACGTATACAACTTAGCAGACATTTGGGTTAGGTACTACGTTCGGGGGGAGGTAGAACCCCATTGTCTCCAATTTAAACGAGACACTTTTAAGATGTGGTGTATATTTCCTGTCGCCATCAATACGTAACCACTGATCGATCACACGACACTCATAAAAAATATTTCTGAAAATATGTCATAGAAAAGAGTTCTGGAACTATCTCCATCCAAGGTGTGCGCTGAATGTGTCCACGGCTGACTCAAGCGATGCGCGTTCCTTTTCACTCTAGCCCGTAAGTCCGTTTCACTCTAGCGTGCGAACTACCGCTATAAGTAAGCCATCGCGGCGTACCTGACGAAATACGTGTTTTGCTTACACATGATCAATCCTTACTTTTTCATACGTCAATGACGACACTGCATATCGCTGTGACAATTAATCATATATTTGTGCCGATAAGATTTAAAATATTAATTTGTACACATTCCTCACCTCTTGCACATCCTAGATCTCTATTACATTCAACGTTTCATACAGTTTGAGGTAGACCGGTTACTTCAATACAGACAAAACCTAGAACGTGGCTCTCGCGAAATTTCGTGTAATTGTACTTATAGGCATATTGGATGACAGGATGACAGGATTGGATGTACAGATAAAAATAAATTTGTTATAAGCAATATATTTTCTTAGTGAAAAATCTATATCATGAGATGAATGAAACGTTATTTTTTGGTCTCTTTTTCTAGTAGTTGTATTATTAACACACTTAGGCATCACACAAGTAGGTATTTAGAAAACTGAGGCAGAGAAACACAGAAGTTACCATGACAGATTGACCGCATAGGACTGGGCACAGACTGAGCGCAATTAAGACTTAAATCTTACTTTGAGCTTTCCACGCCGAGAGGGCGTATAACATGTCTACCTAAAAACTATATGTAATGTCATTCATTAAATTGTACAAATATAATAGTCGAAAAAAATACATAAATGTGCCTATCCACATTAAATTCAATCACCATTTATGAAAATAGTGTCGAACAACTCAAAATATATTTTTATTTCTACTGCAGTGAAGCGTTTTTATCTATCTCAATTTATGTATTATTTTTTTGTTATTATTGAGAAAGGCAAGTAATTGCTCTTCTCAATAATTGTTAATACTGATAATTGTTCTAATACTAGAACAATTATCAGCTCAAATAAGATGAGGGCAAAAAATAGGTTACCCACAAATGTGTAATCTTGTGAAATTCTCTTATATAGAAAAAAACACAAAAACGCAAAGTACCGATTAATTCAAAACATTAACAGACAAATTCGCACCAAACACCGCCATCTATTCAATATTTTTTTTTTCAATTTTTTTAAATAAAAAATGCCTTATTATCTGGCACGTCGAATAAATTATTACAATTTCATTTAACATTGAATTTATTAACTTAGTTAAGGAATATATAATACCATGGGTGTGTTATAGGCAATGTGTATAATGCAGGCATTCTATACAATATCTAGGAAATGTATAGAATGCCGGGGTCGTTCAGGCAATGTATGAAATGATGTTCAATGTTTAAACTATTTTACACTTTACCTAGGAAATGTATAGAATACCTAGGCATTGTATAGAATGCCTGTTGAAGCATAGGTAATGTATGTAATCGATTTTTCTTCTTTATGATTTAGTTAGGTAGGTACTGATCTTTTGAGAGCTAATCCTAATTTCAACTCCCAATAGCAGACAGCGCTGATAAGACATGTGTTCTATTGGTTGGTATGTCTAAGTAACTACGAGTTTTTGCGTCGAGAGCGTTTTTCACATAGCAGTTCCCTTCGGATAAACGTTTACATTTACAACGTACCAAAAACAACACAACGAACGAGTTGCAACTTGTTTACGGGGTAGTACCGCACGCGCGTCTCCTTCCCGTGGTGGTTCATTTTACACATTGCCTAATGCGCTTCGGGCATTTTATACAATACCTAGGCAATGTATGAAATGAATTGTATTATATACATTGCCTGAAGGTTTTAGGCAATGTATATAACGCCTAGGCATTCTATACAATGCCGGATTATACACATTGCCTATAACAGATGTACATAAAGATATCAAGTTGGGACAACAAAACTGTAAGCAAAAAAAGTACACGCCGCAGACTATAATATATGCCACTTGATGTTTTGAAATATTCATTACGAAGTAGACTTTTGTGTGACCCACACGTATAATTCGTACTAAAAAATAAAACGAAAATTCCGAAGTAACATTTCATGTGTAATTCAACGAAATATTTTTTCTGACATTTTGTTCACGTTTTTGATCGCTACGAAATATGAGATGCTATATTATCTAGGCTTAATACTTAATAACTATAAATACATGTTATGCTTAATATGTGTTATTTACTTTTAAAATATACTTCAATACATACTTTGTTGAACTATATTCCATACGTCAGTGTACTCATGAAAGTTTTGAGCGACCACATTGAATAATAATAATAGCTAGGACATCCCAAGCAGCGCCACCTAGTCCCAAAGTAAGCAAGGGTTATGCTTGTATTATGGGTATTAGATAACTGATATACGTACTCAAATATTCTTTAGAATATATACATACACATATTTTAACACCCAGACACGGAATAAATAGACATTTTCAAGCACACACATATTTCTCCCGGGCGGTAATCGAACCCGCGACCTTTAGTTCTGCCAGTTAGGGTTTCTAACCACTCTACTCACTTGTCGAATCCCGTGAGAACTAGGTGCGTGGCATCGAGCGCCCACACTATGCGCGCGGCCCGACTTCCAGCTGGTCCTTGTCCACTACGCAGCGGCGACGTCGACGAACGCGGTTTGTACACCTGTAAAAATCATTCGCTTTGAAGTATATAGGGTTGAAGTACAGACAGATAAATATTTACCATATTATTTATAAGCGCAGAATAAGCAAAGAATAACTTTACACTAATAATAATAATAATAACACACACAATCACAACAACGTCTAGGTCCCAAACTAAGCATTGGCTTGTATTTTGGGTACCAAGCGAAGACACGACATACATATAACAACCAAGACTCGGTGTCAGTATTAATATTCATCATATAAATACTGACCCGACCTGGGATTCGAACCCGGGACCTCCAGCTTCGCAGGCAGGGTCGCTGCCCACTAGGCTAAGCGGTCGTTTTTAAAAACACTATTTTACACTGAAGATACAATTGTAAATTGCCTTTAATATTTATACACGAAAGTATTTATTTCTTTCACACGCAAGTGAGCGATTCGTTCGCGCCAGTTTTTGTTGAAATATCTATACGTACTAATATATTAATAAATGTCAGGAGTGTGCGCATTATATTTCTATTTGAATGTTTTTTTTTTCCAAAAACATATAGGTACATAATAAAAGCATTATCTTTGCATCTGTGAGCTAAAAAAATTAAACTATAGATTGCAAATTTTTTACAGTAGCGCTCATTAATGTTTTTTTTTTTTTGTTTTTGTAGGGTTCTATTGTATATGACTTTAGGGACAACTATAAAAATTTAAGTGTATATAAGAGGAAACGAGCATCATATCATAAATGCAATACTTGTAATGAGTAATTTGTGAACGCCATTATATAACGCGTATAACGTGTAATGCCATAATAGAAAAACCATTATTTTAATTTATTCAAATTTCACTCTCAGCACCCTCATCCCGAGGTAGGCCTAAGGCCCTACAGTGGGGCATAATAGGCTGATATGGTATGTAAATTTCACTGGACATAACAATTTATGCCTATGGGTTTAAAGGTAGATAATAAAGGTTTATAGAGGTTATGCTAAAGATATTTTTATAAAAGGTGAACTCGGTGCCCTATGCTTCTAGTGTACTGTCAAACCTGTAAATTCTGCTTAACTGAGAAAATGTCAGTATTTGTGAATTACACTGGGAAAAAACTCATTTGTTATTTTGAGCGAGAAATAACCTCATTGATAAAATAGCAAATAATTTTTAGGGAATCCCACAAAAACCAACATTATCTCGATTGGACTGAGGTTGCCAAGTTTGACAGTATGGACGTATATTACAAAAAACTCAAGCAAAACGCACCCTGATAAGCCCGTCCCTGCAGACTGTGGCCAAATAATCACCACACGGTGACCAGTCCAAAGCGAATATCTGATCCGTGTGACCCTGAAGCGTGATAACTGGTACGGGCGGATCGACCGCCAAATCCCATATTTTGATCGTCAAGTCGTGAGCGGCTGTGGTCAACAAATCTGATGCAGTAGGATGGAAACGTATTATGTATATCTTGTCGGGATGCGCCGCGAAACTTCTCTTGGGCTCATTTGTCGACTCCTTTAAACCTGTAACGATAACGATTTTTTATCAATAAACCGAAAAAAAAGCATTAATATAAATAAAATTAAGAAACGGTGACGTTGTTTATTAAAAATTATTATAAATATATTAAACAATTAATTAGTACTAAATAATTAAAAATTATATACATTCAATTTAGAATGTACCTAAAACTCGATGTATTAAGGTTTATTATATACCGAAGCAAACCATCATCGTGAATTTATAATAGAAGAATGCACTAATATTAAAATATATTACTTTAAAAAATCTTTACATATGAAGACATGAGTGGCCAAAGGTCATATCTGCAAAAAATCGAAAATCTGTTTTTTTGGTGTAACAAAGGTTTTATGATACGCTTAATCTATTGCTAATGCTATAAGAGCAGTTTCATTTATAATTTTCCCATACCAGTAGTGCCAAAGGTCCTAACTACATAATTTGTTCTTATTGATATGTTGATATGTGTCGTGATAGCCCAGAGCGCAACGAACCTGTCTTAAATTTATAAGACCCCATAGGGCCATGGTTCGAATCCGGGCGTGTACCAATGAGTTTTTCTGACTTAAGTACACAATATCACTGACACCGTGCTTCGGAGGGCACGTTAAGCAGTGGGTCCCGGACGCTGTCAATAGATGGCGGTCGCTACAGTTCCCAACCCGCAGTGGAGCAGCGTGGTGGACTTAAGCTCCAAGCCCCCCTCCTCATCCCTGGGGGAGGCCTAAGCCCCTGCAGTGGGGTAAAAAATGGGCTGATAATGATGATGATGATGATGATGATATGTTGATAGAGACCGGAGTGTCTACTGTGCTGAAGCCAAATAAAATTGTAGCCGCCAAGGGTAAGCGTAACGTCGGTGCCATGACTTCTGGGGAACGAGGTGCTTATTGGACTTAATTTTATATGGTATACTTTACCGTATATTTGCCTGTGCCTGTTTAAAAATAAAATGTTTTCTATTTTTGACACTTGGTGTCGTTACATTATTCTTTCGGTGATGTCATCCATGTTCAAAATGTGTGTGTCTTTTCGGTCTAGTTATAATAGATACATACGAATAAACGCCTCATCCGGCATATATAAAAAGAAATCTTGTTTATTGTAACAAATCCAAGTGGTTATGAGCCGAGAACCACGGAACGATAAACAAAGAGCAGAAAAAAAAACAAACACAAAAATTGTGTTGAAAGTTCGACAGCGGAAACTCGTGCAAATCATAACCTAAAATGGAGTTCGGAAAGCCAATGAACCTTGAAAAGTTCGATGGAATTTCAAACAATGGAAATTCCAAATAAAATGCGATCTGCGTGCCAAAGGGTTAATATTAATGCGCCGAAACCAGAAACTAATGTGACACAGTGGAATAAAGATGATGGAATGGCAATGTTCATCATAACCTCAGCTATGGATTTAAAACAAATTGCACTCATCGAGAATTGCGAATCAGCGCGTGAGGTGATGATCAAACTTGAGTCTATATATGAACAAAAATCTGAGATGACTAAAATGATGCTACATGAACGCTTTTACCAATATAAGATGTCACCAGGAGACAGCATTGCCCAGCATATAGCTAAAGTCGAAAGTTTAGCTAAGCAACTGAAAGAAAACGGAGAGTATATCAGTGATACTGCAATCATAACTAAGATAATGAGCACGCTACCTCCCAAATACAGATCTCTTCGTCAAGCTTGGATATTGCTTGATTCAGAGAAACAAACTATAATAAACCTGACAGCTCGCTTAGTAGATGAAGAGGCCAGCTTGAATGTAGAAAAAGATAATGAAACGGCTTTAATGGTGTCAAAACAAAATACTAAAAAGAAAACTTTCCTGTTTACTTCTACGAAAACAAATAGAAAATCAGATGAGGAATCACATCATTTTATATGTTACAACTGCGGCAAACGTGGCCATTCTGCAAGAGATTGTCGTGCTCCTAAACGGAAGCAAAACCAACAAGAAAAGAATATGTTAGCTTTTAATGTGGCAAATTGTGATTGGCAAAATGATGAAAGTAGCAGATAGATATTAGACAGCGGTGCCTCAGGCCATATGTCTTATAAACGTGAAAATTTTACAGAACTGTATGAATATACAGGACCTCTTTTGAAATTGGGAAACCAAGAAACTATAGAAGTGATTGGTTAAGGATATATATTGATTAACACATTGCTCTCACTGTTTTTGTTATCGCTTAATTTTGTTGATTATTTATTAGTTTGTTAGTGTTTGTTGTTACTTTGTGACTGTTTTTTGTTATTAATTGTTGTTATACGTAATTTGTAAATCGCAAGTGCATTTTATAATCATGGAAAGTCTGATCATACTACCATTAATCTTGAAGCACAATGTTTCTCACCGAGCATTTCGCAAGAAGACTCAACACACAGATCCGTGAGTACTGTAAAACACAATATCAGTCCGAGAAAACCGTTTTCTGATTTGGGACCAAAATAAAAGAAAAGACAGACGGAAGAGGTTTGTACGGAATATGCCTCTCCGACATTAGCATTTGCTGCCTCCGTGAGATTGAAGGCCAACGGTAATAAGGATATTGCCACTATTCTTGATTATTTGATTAAAAACCCGCAGGAGGCTGAAAAAGTGAAATCTTTCATCTTCCAGGAAAAACAAAAATGCTTATCTCCAGAAAAAGCATTAGCATATATGCTATCACTAAAATTGTCGAAATAGTAATATATGACCATAAGAGGCATTACAAGACGCGAAGGTTCAGATTTGTATCCTTCATATTACAAGATACAAAAAGCAAAACGTGAATGTTATCCAGAGAAAGAAGAAATTATGATCACGGAAACGAAAGCACAGATAAAATTACAAGCTCTTGTAGACCTGACTGTAAAAAGAATTTTCAATCTCTTAAATTTAGTAGACAGTGACCAAACTGTAACGTTAATAAGTAAATGGGGAATCGATGGAGCTTCAAGTCAAAGTAATTATAAGCAAAGGATTGGTGATAATGAAGACGATTCCTGTATTTTTATGGCTAGTTTAGTTCCAATTAGAATAACCAATGGTGACAATGTGTTATGGGAAAATGACAAATCGAACTTAACATATTTTTGCCGGCCTATATTTTTTTAATTTATAAAAGAAAATAAATTTAATACAGTACGTGAAATTAATGAAATGACAGAGCAAATAAGTAATATTTTGCCAACAAACATTCAAGGATTAAAAATAATTCATACTTTATATATGATGATGATAGACGGAAAAATTTCATCAGAAGTAACCAAAACATCTACACAATGCTGCGATATTTGCAAAGCAAATCCGAAGGTAATGTATAAATTTGAGATATTCGAAAATAGGCCTGTCAATCCAGATTTATATAAATACGGGATTTCTTCACTACATGCGTAGATAAGATGCATGGAATGTATTTTACACATATCATACAGACTGGACTTTAAGAAATGGGCATCAAAGGGAGAAGACAAACTTAAAATGGCAGTTAATAAAAAATTAATACAAAAAAAATTTAGAACCGAGATGGGATTATTGATTGCTATTGTAAGGCAAGGAAAAGGCAATACCAACGATGGCAATACTGCTCGAAGGTTCTTTACCGATTTTAAAACTACTGCTTCAATTACAGGAGTTGATAAAAAACTCATAAGAAAATTTTATATTATATTGCAAACTATGTCGTAAAATAAGTAAATATTGAAAAATTTAAACAATATGCTGAAGAAACTTTAAAATTGTATATCGAATTGAATAGTTGGTTCTATATGCTAGCTAGTGTTCACAAAATTTTGGTACATGGGGGTGATATAATTCAAAGTTTTGGCCTTATGCCAATAGAAAAACTTTCTGAAGAGGCTTCAAAATCACGAAATAAAGATTTTAGATGATATCGTGAAAATCATTCAAGAAAATTTTCTAGAACAGCTACAAACGAAGACATATTGAACAATTAATTATTAACATCTGATCCGTTTTTATTTACCATAAGGCCTAAAATTAAAAGAAATGAAAGAAAATTGACGAAAGAAGCGTGTGGTTTATTAATTTTAACTGACCAAGATAAAGAAAACGCAGAATTTGTAGATATTGACGATTTATCAGATTCAGACGACAATGACAATAAAATAGACTTCGATTCTTTCAACTAATCAGGTAGTAATTATATGTAGTGAATAATACAATACTGTGATTGATAGTAATATGATTAGTGTTAACAAGATTTCGTTGTATTATAATCACTTAATTAAAATCATTGTTATCAAGGTTATCGCGCATGGGACGAAACGGGAGCTGAAAGGATTTTTAAGTCACTTGGACCAGGCGGCAGGGGTGGACTTAGCGAGGCTGCGAGCGGTGTCACGGGCTGAGTCCGGGGCCTGGCTGAACGCTCTTCCCTCCCCGCACATTGGTACCCTACTGGACGGCGAGTCTTTGCGTGTGGCAGTGGGGCTCCGCCTGGGCTGCGATGTTTGTGAACGACACCTATGCATCTGCGGTTCCATGGTGGAGGCCGACGGACACCACGCGTTGAGTTGTCGTCGCTGCTCGGGGAGATTACCGCGACACCACGCTCTTAACGACATAGTCCGCAGGGCTTTAATTTCGGCCAATGTTCCGTGCGTGTTGGAGCTTCCTGGTCTTAGCCGTTCCGATGGCAAAAGTCCCGATGGTATGACTTTGGTGCCGTGGGAGAAGGGTAGGTGTCTACTTTAGGACGCTACGTGTGTCAGCACATTTGCCGCCTCTCACCTTGGTCGTACCGTGGGAACGGCCGGAGCCGCTGCGGAGTCTGCAGCCGCCAGAAAACGAGTCAAATACTCTACTCTGGAGAGTAAATACTTGTTCGTCCCTCTTGCAGTGGAAGATGCTGGTTGTTGGGGGATTGAAGCCAAACGTTTCGTCGCGAGCATCAGCCGTCGTCTAAAAGAAAGGGGACTCGACCCCCGTTCCGGTTCCTTCCTAGTGCAAAGAATTGCCATTGCAATTCAGCGCGGCAATGCGATGAGCGTCATGGGCACATTTGCGTCGGGGGCGACGAGGTGTGGATTATTGGATTAGTTTTATTTTTTATTATTATTATTATTTTTGTGTATTATTTCATGTTATCAAGGTTAGATTTATTTTTAAAAATATAAGAAAAATACCTTCTAAAAGCATTAAACAAAAGAATTAACGATTTAAAAAAATTTGTTCTCTTTAATAAATAAATAAAAAGTATTCTAATATGTATTTCCTAATGTGAAGTTTTTGCGTAATTGTTTTAATTATATAATTTCTGTTAGATAATAGAAAACCAATATGGGTACACTGTTTTTTTCAGTTTAAGAGCCAAAAAGTATCACAGCTTATATGTGCTAGCGAAAGCAATACTATTCCACTGAACCCTAAAATTTGTCATGAAAATTTTAAAGAACTTTCGTTAGCATTGCTTTATGAAAAATAATTATATGCATTACTATAGTATATGGAGATATACGTGCTTTATTAATGACCTTTTAACCTTGAAAAACGACGCGGTTCCGAGGATTTCCGAGGTAAACCATGTTTACTCTAAAATACCTGAATGTTCCTTATAAGTAAATATAGAAACGTTTTCGTGAAATTTTGTGAACGTTTTGAATAAATCAAAGATTTGTTTTTCTCCATACAAAAAAAAATTCAACTTCGCAAAACATGTAATAAAATCGATTACATAAGAAAACGACCTTATTAAAAAATGATCGTAACAAGTAGTAGAATATATCTGCATCATTAGACAACAAAAAAAGCATTTAAAATTTTCATGCGCCTAAGTCCACTGAAATTGAAATCCGTCCCACCGTGCGCCGCCGCCGCCGTCATTTTACCACGACGCGCCGGCAGAGTCCAGCCAGGAAATTTTTACATTTTCAGTACGCTTGAGACAAATTTCACTACAACTGTCAATCAAAATATTACGGGTAAATTTCATTAAAATTTAAACTACGCTAATCATATTTCTGGTTCTGTAGATAATAATGAACACGAATAAATAATAAATACCTGTTAATAATGAACATTGTGTCACAACCCTTTACGATTTTTCATTTAAGTAAAGTAACGTCGCGTTGCCAATTGCGAATTGCTTCTAGCGAAAGTCAATCAGTAAGTCAGTCGTTATTTTCTCTATTTTGCGCTAACAAGTCAGTTATCAAGTCAAATCTATATCTAGACTAATATATAATGGCGAGTGAGAGTCGCACGAACATAATCGCAAAAAAAGAAATACACAAGTTAATAATATCTAATTTTATTGTGAATCCATTGTATGACTTAAAAAATCGTAATAGTTTTTGTTGGAAACACTTTGGAATTTTAACATTACAAAAGGATAACAAAAAAATAATATTCTGGAAAGAAAATGTTTTCTGTAACGTGTGTTTATCCAACGCCAAGACCGAAAATGACACCATAACTTTTAGAGCGTAAGTATTTGCTTCTAATCTATATTTTATTTAACACCCCACTTTCCACATGCGTAAGTAATGCTAGCATCCTTATGACGCCATTTTTCCTTCCAAACTTCCATCCAGTCATCCCTTCCCCGGCCCTAGTATTTAGGCGATTGTCTAGCAACCTGTCACTAGAAGTATCTGCAACATATCCTTTTATGCTAAATGTGACTTCAGTTCAGTTACTTAGAAATACATTGAATGTAGTTGTAGATAACTGAGTAGCTCTGCCTACTCCTTTTTGGAAATATAGGCGTGAGTTTATAAATAAAAATAAATATCACTGTAATTTGTATGAAGAACCTGTCTACCTATTTACTTTTATTAAAGTTAATTACTTTTGACGTTCGATAATCAATTAGATGTTCTGTTTTATCTGTGTGAGCCATTTCCATTATGATACTTGTTGAATAATAATACTTCTCTAACATTTGCACCAATTATTTAGTTCCAAACTAAGTAGAGCTCGTACTATGGCGACTAGATAACGGATAGACATACTTAAATACATTATATGACATCCATGACTCAGGTACAAATGCTCGTGGTGATCACACCAACACTTGCCCCTTGCGGGATTCGAACCCGCGACCGCTGTAAATTGTTTATTTTATTTTTATTCATGCATGAATTGTTTAAGTCTATTAGTTTAGTTGAATTGAAAGACCAGTGAGTTAATATCGCTAAAAATTTATTTGCGTTTTTTTTAGAATGAAAATGAAATCTTACAAGAAAAAGGTAAGCACTGGAAATTTGATTCGGCATCTTCGCGATGATCATGGAGTGCAAGAAAAATGCAGGGACAAAGATACCATAAAAAAGTTTTTCAGCACTGCTCGACCGAGACCTTCGTCCTCAAATCGCACTGAATCTACTGCATCTACTGTTGGAAATGATAAATGGCTTCTAGCTCGAGATTTGGCTCTGTGGTTCTGTAGGTCTTTTGATTATGTGTCTGACGAAGGCATGATACTTTTTTAAGGTTAGTTAATATATTTTTATCTTATAAACTATGTAATTGTGTGCTCGATAATAACATATTTCTAAACCGTGATGTCGTTTTGTTTTTATGTTCTAGAAATATAAGATTATTGCGAAGGAAGACTTGCCGTCGCGTTATACCGTCGCTCGTTCTGCGCTCGATGATATTTATGAAGGCATGCTGTCTCACATTAAGAAAGTGATACTTCTTGATGGTACTCCTCATGGATCTTGTTGACTGTATTCATTTGTTTATATTTGTCGCGAAGGCGCTGGCTCCGATCACAAGTACAAAAACTACTCGGGGAACACGAGCATTGTTTTACATGTCGTATTCGGTTTGACCTCGAGTGGTTACAAATGATGTTATAATAAATTATAAACTAATGAATGCTCTTATATTCTATGTTCCTCGTATTCCCCTCGTAGCTCTTAAACACGTTTGCGTACCGAGTGTCGATTGTGGAATATAAATAGTTTCTGAATATTCCAAATTAACTAGTTTTATTTATATCACTTATATCCATAATCCAATAGGTTATGGGCCCAAGTGCTTAGTGAGTTCATTGAGTTGTGCTATAAAACAATACATTTACAATAATACATAAAGGATCATTCAAAAGTTAAAAGAAACATTAAACCGTTTGACGGTGAAAAATACAGTGTATGGAAGTTCCGAATTCATTCATTATTTACCGAACTCAATGTGATAAAAGTTATTGATGACGTTGTTCCAGAAGATAACTTGAAAGAATGGAATAAAGCAGACCGTAAAGCCAAAAGCATAATTGTTGAATACTTATGTGATGCTCTACTTGGTTTCGCCAAAAAAGTGAGTACTGCAAAAGATATCTTGCAAAGTTTAAATGCAGTTTACGAACGAAAAAGTATTGCAACCCAATTAGCCTTACGCAAGAAACTATTGTAGTTGAAATTATCCAAAGATATGTCTTTAATAAAGCACTTCACGGTCTTTGAGGATTTGATTGCGGAATTGATCGCCGCGGGCGCTAAATTAGAAGAATCTTTTCAAATTCAAATTCAAATTCAAAAAGTTTTTATTCAATATAAGATGTTTGCACACACTTATTGAAAGTCGTAAAAATTGATTAGGTACCGGTTCAAAAACTAGGAGAAGAACCGGCAAGAAACTCCTCTCTGTTTATTTAATTTTAATATATGTCTTTCTTAATTGTTTTTTTTTTTAATTTAAAGTCTTACAACTATTACAATGATGTCCATGCGCACTTATCATTTAAATACTCGGTAATACAATAGTAAGCTTTTTTCATGAGTTGGACTTTAACTCGCTTTATAAATTGATTAGAGTTCAAGTCTAACATTTCTTTTGGAATTTTATTATAAAAACGGATACAATTTCCCATGAAAGAATTATTAACCTTTGAGAGCCTGAACCTAGGAATTGATAACAATATGTCATTTACTATTGACTCTACCTAAATCTTAGGATGGAATAATCACTGCAATTGAAACATTGTCTGAAGACAATTTAACATTAACTTTCGTCAACACTAGACTTCTTGGTCATGAATTAAAATTACTGAAAGGAAATAATTATACAAGTGCAAAATTACTTCAAGCTACTTCGAATAAGTTTGATCACTTAAAAAGAAATAATTTTGGGACATGGAAATCGTTGAAGGCTGATCGTCAAGAACAATTCAAAACTCGTTCTTTTAAAAATAAGAAGGCTCTCAAATGTCATCATTGTGACAGAGTAGGTCATTTCAAGAAAGATTGTTTCTATAATAAACGGACACCTCAGTATAATATAAGAATGCAGAAATGAAAAGAACAATCCATACCATACAAGAATGCAACAATCGACATCAAATAGTGATATTTTTGGTTTTGCTTTTATGTTGGGAAATAATGAATCAATTATTGAAGATAAAAAATTTATCACATTTCTTTTGGATTCTGGCGCATCGGACCATATTGTCAATAGACGAGACCTAGCTGACCAGTTTGAAAACTTACAAACACCAATGAAGATTTCTGTTGCGAAAAATGGAACGTATATAACTGCAACAAAAAAGGGCACAATCAATGTCACCACTAACCAAAATATCAATGGATAGCTAAACGATGTTCTTTATTGCCCCGATGTCCCACACAAGTTGCTGTCAGAAAAATGCAACAAGCTGTTATGACAATTATTTTTAAACAACAGGGTGTTGAAGTATGTGAAGGAAACAAAACAATAATGACGGGTAAGTCTTTAGAAAATAATTTAATTGGTATTGATTTGACTATAAATTTTGCAAAATAACAAATAAACAGTTCTATAAACAACGACTAAAAAATATGGCATCAACGTCTGGGTCATATTGGTAAGTTAAAATTTCTAGAGTTAAAGAATAAACAGATGGTTGATGATCTAGAGCAGATTGATCATGTCACACCTAATGATAATTTGTGTGAAGCTTGCATGAATGGAAAACAAACACGACTACCTTATAATAAAGCTAAAAATAAAGGTCATATTAAACGACCATTATTTATTGTTCCTTCTGATGTTTGTGGTGGAATTACTTTACCTACAATAAATAGTAAAAAGTATTTTGTGATTTTTGTTGATCAGTATACGCACTATAGTGTTACATATTTGATAACATTTAAATCTGATGTCTTTGCGGTTTTTCAAGATTATGTAGCAAAAGCTGATGTTCATTTTAATTTAAAAATTGTTAATTTATATTGTGATAAGTAATGGTGGAGAATATTTATCGAATGAATTCAAAAAATATTGTGTACAAAAAGGCATTATTTATCATTTGACAGTTCCACATAGCCCACAAGTAAATGGTGTATCTGAGAGAATGATAAGAACGATAACTGAAAAAGCTCGTGCAATGGTATTTGGAGCTGGTTTAGATAAAGTTTTCTGGGGTGAAGCAGTTTTAGCTGCTACATACTTGATTAATTTGACTCCTACTACAGCACTCAAAAATGTTATGAAAACACCATATGAATTATGGCATGATAAAAAACCTCTAATAAAATATTTGAAAGTTTTTGGTTCAACCGTGTATCTGGATATTAAAACTAGTAAAAGAAAATTTGATGAGAGATTGTGGAAAGGAATACTGGTAGGGTTAGAGCCTAACGGGTATAACATGTGGGATGTGCAAAATGAAAAGTTTTGTTTTGTGAGAGACGTTATTGTTGATGAGGCTAATTTTATGGTATCCAGGCAAGTTGTTAGACCTGAAGGGATTAATTTTGAAAACTCCCGTAATATAAATGAAACTGCTGTCCTTGACCTAAAGTCAAACTCAGTGTAGAGTCTCATAAATCTGATATTGGTAAATCAGATGTAAATAAAAGTGATGTCCCTGACATGAAGTCAAACTCAGTGGTAGAGACTCACAAATCTGATATTGGTAAATCAGATGTAAATAAAAGTGATGTCCCTGACATGAAGTCAAACTCAGTGGTAGAGACTCATAAATCTGATGTTGGTAAATCAGATGTATTAAAAAATAGTAAAATGGACAACAATAACGAAAATGTCAAATGTACACAAATACTCTCTGAACCTAGAAGGAGTGATAGAATTAAGAATCTTTTTTTTGTTTCTTATAATGAAGATAGTGTATGTTATAACTATCTTATGTGTGCTCAATCTATAGCACGTAAAATCCCTAATTCGTATCAGGAAATTCAAAATAGGGATGATAGAGATAAATGGGAACAAGCAATTCAGGATGAAATTAATTCACTAATTGTAAATAATACTTGGACCTTAGTGTCAAAACCTGAAAACAAAAATATTGTTAATTGTAAATGGATATTTTCAATTAAACATGAGTTTGGAAATCCTATAAAATGTAAAGCTCGACTTTTAGCTCGAGGGGTTAGTCAAGAATATTTAATGGATTATAAGGAAACTTTTGCTCCGGTTGCGAGAATTTCCAGTTTTAGGTTTTGCTAACCAGTATAACTTGCGGATTCATCATATGGATGTAAAAACAGCCTTTTTAAATTGTAAACTAGATGAGGAAATTTATATGAAAATTCCTCCAGGGGTGGAAAAAGAAAAGAAAAGATTTTATCGCGTAACAGAGAGGTAAATAATTTTGATATACCCTGTTGTTCTCGGTCTTTGATTGATGACTTGGCAATTGAAAACAGCAGCTCCTGCGATAGCTTACCTATACAATCTTCTAGTCCTTATGCCATGAAAAGTCAAAACAGTTAATAGAAAAAGGTTCGCCACCTCAAAAAAAAAGAGATTAAATTTACCTTCATTAGCCCTTGCCTGTGATTGTACGGGAGTCTCTGACAAAGCTGCTGCCATTATAGCTTCTTCTGACTTAAAAGATGTTGGCATTATTTCATCAAACGATCCAACTGGTGTTATTGATCGATTAAAGTTGCGCCGTGAGAGAACTAAAGTCAGATCAACTTAACAAAAAGCGAATCGCAATAAAATCCTTCGCGGTATGTATTTTGATGGGAAAAAGGATAAAACTTTAGTTTGCATTCAGAAAAGAGGGAAATTTTATAAAATACGGCTGACAGAAAACCATTATGTGATTTTATCGGAACCAGGAAGCGACTATTTCGGGCATGTTACATGTGAATCGGGAACTGCTAAAGACATTAAAGATACTATAATAACTCATTTGAAATCTAAGTCAGTAAAACTGGGTGAAATTGCTGTTGTTGGCTGCGATGGATCAGTTGTGAATACAGGTTTCAAAGGTAGTATTATTCGGCTGATGGAAGACGAATTAAACAGATCATTACTATGGTATATCTGCCAGTTGCATTCTAATGAATTACCACTGCCACATTTGTTGTTACATTTAGATGGTAAAACTACAGGCCCTAAATGCTTTTCAGGTGCCATTGGATCTCAATTACAAAATTGTCACACAATGCCGATAGTCAAATTCACTGTTATACCTACAATATTACCTAAAATTACTAGGAAAGATTTAAGTACCAACCAAAACTATCTTTACCGTGTAATGACCGCTATCAGTACTGGTATATTTACTACTGATTTAGCTAATATGGAACCTGGACCCCTTAGCCATTCTAGATGCCTAACAACAGCTAATCAAATTCTGAGATTGTATGCTATTAAAATTTACCCAGAAGAAAAGTTAGTGATATTAGCCACATATGTGATAAAAGTTTATGGGCCGATGTGGTTTACAATTCAATGTAATCACTCATGCATAAACGGAGCTAAGCACCTGTGGCAAACCATTAGTCTGAGTCGCTATTTGAATTCCGATTTGAAGATAATTACTGACAAGGTAATACAACAAAATGGATATTTCGGTCACTCAGAAAATCTTCTCATTGCAATGTTTGGAGATGACAAAAAAAATATACGAGATCTAGCATACCAAAGAGTTATAAAAGCAAGATTAGAGAATGCTTGTGGACTTCAAACGTTTAAGGTGCCAACATTCAATTTTGATGCTAAAGATTATACCGATATTATTATGTGGCGAGACTGTGAGATAAAGGAGCCACCACTAACTTAAATATGTCTAATGAAACCTTGCAGTATATTGTCGAAAACGGTCTCGGCATAAGTCAGAATATTAAGGATTTTCCATGCCACACACTAACCTTAGAGCGCTGCATTGGTAACAGAAGCTTCAAGTGCAGTTTGTGAGGAAAATAAGCGAGACGGTTTTATTAGGGAAAAACTACTATCACGTCTATGAATGTCTACTTTTAATAAAAAAAACAATTTAATATATTAATATGTATTTCTAATATGTTTTGAATAATTTTAATAATAAATGATTATAATAATACCTAGTCTGGCCATAAATACTGTTACAATTAAAAATAAAAAAATATTACATTTGAATTTGGAATCTGTCATTTTTGTATGATTGTTCATTGTGTTTTCTAATTTTGGCGCCAATACATTGTACAATATTTTGCGATATTAAAATGGAGTGGGGTGATAAAGAGAACCGAATTGCTGTGATTGCATTACACAAAGTAGGTACGGAGCCAATTCAATTTTTAAAACTCTCCATATGCTTGGTATTAGTCGAATGTTTGTGTACCGGGCTATTAATAGGTACAATGAGACCTCTTTTGTTTGTGACAGAAAAACATCTGGCCGTCCACGTAGTGTTCGGACGAAAAAGGTAAAGAAAAAATTTTGTTTACGGATAAGAAAATTTTTACAATCGAGCATCATTTTAACAAACAAAATGACCGTATTTATGCTCTAAGCTCTAAGGAATCTTCCCAATTAGTCAACAGAGTGCAACGTTGGCATTATCCGACATCAGTGATGGTTTGGTGGGGTGTTAGCTACGAAGGAGTGACTGAGCCATATTTTTGTGAAAAAGGTATCAAAACATTGGCACAAGTGTATCAAGATACCATTCTTGAGAAGGCAGTTAAGCCCCTTAACAATACCATTTTCAATAACTAAGAATGATGGTCCTTCCACCAAGACTCGGCGCCGGTCATAAAACTCGGTCCACGCAGTCTTGGTTGGAAACGAACATTCCTGACTTCATCAGTGCTAAAGACTGGCCGTCGCCTAGTCCCGATCTTAACCCGCTGGATTATGATTTATGGTCAGTTTTAGAGAGTAAGGCTTGCTCTAAACGCCGTGATAATTTGGAGTCCCTAAAACAATCCATACAATTGGCAGTGAAGAATTTTCCCATGGAAAGAGTGCGTGCTTCTATTGATAGCTGGCCTCAACGTTTAGAGGACTGTATTGTAACGCATTTTATGATTGAATTGAATATATTTAAGTTCGTTTAAATTTTGGCGGATCAATTTAGATTTTTTTACATTAATGTTTAAGGAAAATAAATACTTAAAACATTTTGTTTTTATTGTTTATTACCCTTTCCTGATAAAACCTAACTTCAAATGCTTACATTTTGTGCAAAGTTTAGCGGCCGATTTATCCTACGTAACTAAGAAAAATATCTCCTATCCGTACTTTACTAACTTTGAAAATATCTCCTCTCTGTACTAACTACTATACAATAAACTAAAACTCAAAGTATTATCTAAATTGCATTATTAATAGTAAAAAGATCGTACTAAATATCTTGTATTAGTATTTGATTATACTGACCGTCTTCGGGTATGATCCACTCGTAGACCTGGCCATCGTCACAGGCGACGATGAGGCGTGAGTCGTCGAAGGGGTCCCAGGCCCAGTCCTGCAGCGGTGTGGGATGAAGCAAGGCGTGAGGTCGGGTCGCCGTAGGGTGTTGTGCTGGGGCGCGGGCTGAACGAGTGGCGCATACGGGCAACTCAAGCACAGCGACGCGCCCGCCGCCGCAGCCGCCCACGGGCACCGCACAACGTATACCATTTGCTGTAGATTCAAAACAGACCATATACTTAACTGCATCAAAACAACTTTCATGAGCAAATTCAATATTTTCCATCATTCAATTACTTGTACTTACAAATTTTTAGTTAGCTATAGTTCGCCTCAAACTTTATGGCGGATCGAAATGAAACGCTATAAGCGCGCTTGCGTAAGTACAGTCATAAAATCCTCGCTCCACTGCGTCCCACTGCACCTAAAACTGGTTACTGCGACGCGACTTGTGCCTATGTTCAGATCCGCCATAAAGTTTGATTGGAACTGTACTTGATCACAAAATATATACAAATCAAGTTATAAAATATATTCAAATCAAGTTAGGGTCAATTTGAGGGACAGGAGAGAAAGGGCTTGTGCGAAACCGAGGCGGGACGCCAAAGGATATATGTGAAATGGTAATGGAAGTGGGAATGAGAGCGGGATAGAATTAGTACCTATTATAACAGAGCGACGGAAGCAAGAGTTAGATAAGAGTAAAAGGGTGAGAGGGAATGAGAACAGTGGTGAGACCGGAAAACGACTTAAGGGCGTAACGTCAGCGCGAGCGAAGCCGCGGGCGGAAGCTAGTAGCAAATATTTATACATATTCAGTTGCCACATGTGAAATGTATTATTTACCGTAAAATCCATTGCACTCGCCAGATATTTGTCGACTGATGTCTTTTATGTTTTCTATGTGCGTTGACTTATGTGCCGGTGTGCCTTTCAAATGTCTGAACTTGGACACTTTGCCTGGAAAATATTATAATTTTATTTCAAGTAAATCTATACTAATAGGTATTATAAAGCTGAAGAGTTTGTTTGTTTGTTTGTTTGAACGCGCAAATCTCAGGAACTACTGGTTCGAATTGAAAAATTCTTTTTGTGTTGGATAGTTTATTTATTGAGGAAGGCTATAGGCTATATGTATAAAATAATACTATCTGTCTGTCTGTCTATTCAAACAAATTTCCAAAACGGCTATACTGATTTTGATGAAACATCACAGATATGGAAAAAAAGTGATCAAAAGTGACATACACTACTTTTTGTATGTCTGTGTGTACGTCTATCTGTCCATTCGAGCTAATCTCCAAAACGGCTTAACCGATTTTAATGAAATTTCACGGGTATGGAAAGGAGCTGTTCAAAAGTGGCATACGCTACTTTTTGTTTGTCTGTCTGTCTGTACGTCTATGTGTCTATTCGAACTAATCCTCAAAACGGCTGAACAGATTTTAATGAAACTGTGCAGACGTGAAAGAAGGTTGTCAAGAGTGACATCAGCTATTTTTTGTGGCTGTCTGTCGTTTGTCCTCACTGATCTATCGGCGTAGATAAAGCCGAAACTACTAAGTCTAGGAAGCCAAAATTTCAAACAGTGGTTTATTTTATAAAGTATTAATTTTTAAGAAAGGAATATTTGGAAATTTCAAATTTAAGGAGGGAGGGATGGAGGGGTTTTGTATGAGGGTCTTTGTTCTTTAAAGTTAGAAACATAAAAATTTTAACATAAATAAATGATGACGTGTTTCAGGGTTTTTGGATTTCCACATTTTAAGGGTGGGAAACGGGAGATGAAAAGTATGGGAGTATCGGTTTTCTTAAAGGAGTGGGGAGAGTGAAGATTGAAAGTTTGAATGGGTGTACCCAATATTAGTTTCAGCAAAAAGTACCTACGTATAAACTATTTCGAATGTTAATACTACCTAAAACAGGAATGTGTAGTCTACGCAAGCGAAGCTGCGGGCGGTCGCTAGTTTTAAATATTTATAGTTGGCATTATATTAAAATAAAAATAAAATTAAGTTACCCGTCGCGGACCATTCTATATAGTTTTTGATCACTCTTCTTGAAAACAAAGAAACAACCTGCCTGGAATTCATTGCCAAAAAATACGTAAAATTGCTTGACATTCAGCCGGCAATGTGGAAAACAGATATAGAAATAGATACACGGCATTGGTATAATGACGCCGCGACACAGCTAAAGCGATACCGCTTTTATATACATTGCTCTCTGGCAATGTGAACTTGGGCGAGCGATGTATTTAAAATAAAAAGCAGTATCGATATTGGTGTATCGTGGCGGTAATATACTAACGACATAGGGTGAGAGCGGAGGATGCTGGGATTTTTGATACTGTGTAACTATGTGGTGTGCCTTCTACATTGTTATAACATTTAAAAAAAATGAAGACTATGTTGTTACAATGGTACGTAGGTTTTAACTAACCAAAAACAGTTGAGGTCCTTTTAGTGGTGGCGTTCGGCACCGACGTCCGTTTCTCTTCTCGATCGGGACTTTTGCGTGATTTCAGCGAGTCACGACGCCTGAAACATTTTTTTTCACGGTATATGAATTGAAAACGAACTTTACGTATTCATAATATTTGTAGATGTATTCAATTAAACCGACTATTGTATCGATTGCTAAATCGCCAAAAGATTAAGTGTTAATCTTAATTTAATCGGACCTTTATTCCCAATGCCAAAACGAAACTGTTCCCAAATTTTCGTGAATGTTTACCGGTTGTATATTAATCAATTTTCGAGTGTCGTGATAGCCCAGTGGTGGCGGACACGCTTCTTGTTTAGAAAGTCGCGGTTCGAATCCCAGGAACGGGCATGCACCAATGATTTTTTCTTACTTAAGTACATAAATAACACTGACTCTGTGCCTCGGAGGGCACATTAAGCCGTCGGTCCCGGCTGCCGTCACTAGATGGCAACCGTTAAAATCCACCAACCCGCACTGTAGCAGCTTGGTGGATTAAGGTCCAAACACCCTCATACCGATGGGAGGCCTAAGCTCCTGCAGTGGGGCATAGTGGGTTGATAGGATGGATGAAATCAATTCACGGTTTATTTACCATATGCTAGCACAAAAACAATTCATTTAATACAAATGAAAATTTATATAAGTAAATAGGCTAACTGTGAAAATAGAAAAGTTGCTGTAATTAGTTACTTCACTGATTAATTTGTTTCCACCTATAATGATTTTTATTTCTAATTTGAAAATATATTTATAGGGTCATATTTCAATAATGGCCCCCAATGCGACCATGTATAAGTAAAAAAATTTAACGGATTATATCTTTACAAATTTAAATAAATACGAAGTTACTAAAAATTTTAATTTTTAACAATATTTATGGAGTTAATGTAACTTTTATATATTATATTTTAGTTTATTTTATATATTATGTATATTTCTTCTTTAGGATCTTATATCTCATTAATCATATATTTTTAATGCTAATTTTGTTTGAAAACATTTCTTATATCAATTCATTGCATTAGTTACTATAAATATATTCTATTTAATTGTTCTAATATTTGACTACAGCAAATCATTCATAAACTACCAATCTTTAGAAACTTCTATGGCAGATTACCAACTACTACATTGTATCATTGTAGCCTGTGTTTTTAAAACAATTAATATTAATTCAAATATAATAGATGTTTACCTGAGCGGCGCAGGCGAAGGTGGAGTGTCGCTTTCAACAGCTACGCTCACTGAGCGCATTTCATAAGCGCGCCGCCGGTCAGCTATTGTCTGGTTGCATAAGTCGCCGCCACCACTGTCCATAAAACATTATTTTACTTAAATAATAAGAATAACGTGTACGTCACGTATACATCACAACAACGTCTAGGCCCCGAACTAAGCATTAGCTTGTGTTTTGGGTACCAAGCAAAGACATCACATACATATAACAACCAAGACCCGGTACCAGTATCAATATTCATCATATAAATCCGGATTCGAACCCGGACCTCCAGCTTCGTAGGCAGGGTCGCTGCTACCCACTAGGCTAAGCGGTCATCACTATATGCAATGTAACGGTATGTATGTATGCATGCATGTAACTATATGTAAGTCTAACCAATCATGCATTTAACATATTAGCGAATGCCTTCAGTTCCTCCCTGTTACTTATGCCACTATGATTCCATGTCACAACTCGAAGCTCTGTTTTTGATTCATTTCGAATCATGATTAGTTTGTATTCCTTGGGAACGTACAAACAGTAAACAGCAGCCTGATATGTTACTCGCCATCTTTTCAAGTATTTTCCGCGAAAAAATCATGCCATTCGTTGCTCCGTTGTGACGAGAAGAAAGTACAAACACACTCGCAATTTGTAATATTAGTTGGGACAGGTGAATGGGTGTGTCTATTGAGCAAACAATAAGTTTGGCGCGAGCTATACCAATCTTAAAACGACCTGAAGCCCTGAAGCAACACGACTGCGTTCATATAAAATATCTCTTAAGACCCTCAGGCTTTGGAAGCCTTAAATTGTGTAATAAAAATCTTACTCTGTCGCTTCGAACAATCGGCGACGCTCTGCGGTACTGGGCGTTCTGGGCTGGTAACCGGAATCGGACGAGTTCACATCTTCCTCCAAACTCGTGTCAGATTTGCCATTGATGTATTCATCTGCAACAAGATTTTGGCTTTTTGACTCATAAAATTATCGCGATATTTTCATATTGTACATAGCATTAAATTACATATTTTTTACTTCGTTCAAATGAAATACTTTTACTGTATAAAATGGCATTGGAAATTTCAACTATTAAAATTGGGGCCAAAACACAAACTGCCATATGAGTTTGTGACGTCAGTGTTTTAGTAAAGGAACAGGCCTAAATCTCGGTATCATTCTTCAAATATTTCTTTATAAAATAATAAAATAATTAGTTTGCAATGTTTATATGTGGTATACCCAAAGTAGTCACAATCAGAGTCATATTTACGCTATATATGCATGGATTATATTTACTACACGATTGATGTCACAAGTTGGTAAGTAGCATTTTGTGGTAATTAAAATTAAAAGGAAAAAGTTTCTAGAATAACTTCTCAAAATATCATTTTTTTTTCTAATTAAGAATTTCCCAGATTCTTATGAAAATTCATCTGACGTTGAAATTGTCCATATGACGTCATCTGAGCGGTTGACCTTATTTCACTGCTTTCCATAGTAAAAAACAAACCTAAAACTAAATAAAAAATATTTAGGTAACTACGTCAAATGAAATTGTAATACGCAAAAATCAAGTAAAATATTATGACTTTATATTTTAATCTAAGATAATGAAATTAGTAAGCATCTACTGCCATGCAAACGTCCACTGGATTAATTTATTTTTGAAAAAAAAAATTACTAAGATAATTAAAGACTTAATTTTTTTTATTTTAAGGGGAAGGTGTAAATTCTTAGATTATGTTTTCGAAAAAATATATATAAACTATATGTTAAAAAATTTGGTCCAAGTCCATTGTTATTTTAAAAATGAAATGAGAAATCTCATTAATATGAATTTAATTTCTTATTGATATAGTAATTTACTTCTCAGTGTCAAAAGCCCTATCGACAGAAAATGACACAGGTTTTTGTTCCTAAATATAACATACCTTTCCCTACTACATTGTCGACATCACTGGACGGCGAACTTGCTTTAACTTCTGGGATTGACGTAGGGCGTACGTCTTTTGAGATTGGTGTAGACGTGACCGGTGTAGTTATGGTTCCAGAGACAGGAGATGTTGCTGTCGACACAATAATACACAGAATAATAACTGTTTTACATACATTTGTAGTTCAGTGGATCGTTAATTACCTTGGAAGTATTAAAATAACTAAAGTTAGCACTTCAAAACGGAATATATTAAAGCTTTTTATGCAAAACCTTTCTTCACGGCGGATGTGCCAAAAATATTGATAATAATTAGCTATTAAAATCTTAGTGATAAAAACTCCATTAATGACATGGACATAGAGTGTATGGTTCTTTAAAAGCATTTTAAATAAAAAAAAATTAAAAAAAACTTTCCTCACAACATTATAAGCCTTACTAGTCTCCTTACAACTGAAATATGACATACACAACATAATAGTTGTTCGACTGAAAATCTATTATGATGTAATTCAATATTGAAATATATTCATTTTACATTTTTTTTTATTATTAAGTAAATCCATTTTTTTTATACAAGTTTAATTTGTATACCCACAAATTCATAATCACAACATGCACCTTAACTGCCTGTAACCCTTTCCGAGCGCATACTACAGCAATCGCTTGTAGCACACGTGTGCCAAACTGACGCGGCTGGCATCTATTCTTAATTTATATGAACAAAGTATTTAAGCATAATAATTTAAATGATTAATGATTTCAGTTGTTCTGGTGGTGGTTGAAAATATTAGGCAACTCATTAGTTTGCTGCAGCTCTTATGCTGAAGCACCTCCTAATAGATCTTCCGTCGAACAAATATTATAGTTGTATACCACAGACAAGTCAACCTTATAGACCACGCTTTGACAGGGAGTAGCATTCGCCAAGGCTATGTAGTGACACTACATGACTACGTCTCTTGTGAGCGGTCAGTTGGAAGCACGTCGGAAGCCATTAAATTGTCAATTTTGAACGAGCCAATGAAAACTAGCCGACCTCTCCCCGCACCCCGCCACTTTTTGGCGATTTCGTTTTCGTACTGACGTTTATTAAAGCGTGATCTATAGGTTGACTGGTCTGTGTTGTATACTAACCATCAGTTTTGTTTGGCATGCCAGGCGCGGCAGGTACTGAGAACACTTTGTCGAATGAGAACTCGTCGCTGCTCGTGGACGCCGAAAACGGTTTGGGTCCCAGACGTGGCTGAAAGATATTTTCTTTTTTTAGACACACATATTCAATTAACAGTTAGGGATGAGGCATTATGTTACACCATTTTAAATCGGATAAACCGGATACAAAGATGCAGCGTCTCATATTTAGAAATGATGGAGTGACAGACCGTTACTCCGCTATCATTCTCTCTCTTTCGCTCCAAGCGATTACATAAGAGCGAAAGAGAGAGAATGGTAATACGTTATTATCCGAAAGAAACGTATACTGTCAGGATGCGTTTTAAAAAACGTAGCGTGGGTTATTTCGCATAGCTAATAGGCCTCAACCTATTACCATGGATTTGACAGTGAAAGACCATTTTCGATCAATAATAGTTACAGTTTTTTAAAGTGCGCATTTATAATAATCATTTACGTTCTAAGTGAGAGTTAAAACTATATGATTAAAGTAACAATTTCATATAGCCTAGTTATTAGAAATATTCCTAGATCTGGCCACGTAAACTTTTTTTTTGATCAACCATGTGTGGGTTGTGTCTAATGTCTTTCAAAAGAAATGATTCTGAAAGCTCGGGACTATAGAAACCAGTTGTACAGATCGCGCCTAACATCTTGTGTCCAAGTTACGCTCTCGTACCGCTGATACGAATTTCTCCTACTAAGACGCTACTCGCTTCGACTTTGAAGCAAACGAGAAGTTTGGCGCGCGCTGTACATCACTCAAACAAATTTGACAATGAACCACTATTCTAAGGTGCACGTTACTTTTATGACTCACAACGTCTGCAAAATGACTCGGTGTACAAAAAACAATACAAATGAAAGTGTCATAAATAAAAAATATCAAATTAAGTAAGAAAACGTGTTATCAAATAAATTAAAAAAAAAGAAGATATTTGGAGTAGAACATAGAACAAGGATGATATCCTGTCTTTACATATTCAACTATACCTTATAACCAGAAATTGATACTGAAGTAGTCCTGGGTTTAGGTTTGGGAATTTCTGAATATTGCTCTTCTCCGGATCCCGCTTCTGATATCGAAGAACGCGGTAAAGGTTTAGGGACTTGTACTGGCACACCATTTATCAAACTGTTGCTTCTTGATATGGATTCTGACGAATAGCTATCCAAACTCTCACTCTTTTCGGACATCCTTTCGGCCCTTTTAGAGTCGTTTTCCGGAGCTTCATTACCTTCTTGTGGTTTTTTATCTGTCTGTACATCATGTCCATTGTCCGTAATTTTATGGGTATAACCATTAGTTTCTTTGGGAAAATCTACTGGTTTAGTCGGTGTTACTAAAGGTTCTTTGTTCTTTTGTCTCTCCATTCCTTTGACAAGGTCTTTCACATTGACAAAATCTATTCTGTCCACATCTTCATTGATTTCTGGTGGAGGTTCCGGTTTTGTGGTAACTTTCACAGGTTCCTCTATGCGTACAGGACTCACTGACTTTTTCTCTTGTTTCGAAGGAATCGGCATAGCCATTATAGACTTCACGACTTCTTCTAGGTTACCTCTGTGAATCTGCAAAATTAATAATTCTTAAACGCTTATAGATATATTTAAAAAATATATATATAAAATAAAGCGATTTAAAGCGCAAAAAAAAGTGCAGCATCAAAGCAACGTAAGACACTAATTTAAAAAATTAAAAACTTACTGAAATAAAAATCGTGCACTTAAACACCCAACTACACAAATAAAATTCTACAAACAAAATTTTTTAAATTACCACAACTAAAATCCCATGATACACAACATTCATTATATACTTTATCAAATATACTGTATGCACCAAAAGTGTTACAAAAATTGTAATTACATTAATGAATTTGTTAGAATTTGAAGTTTACAAATTCTGCCAATATTAGTCACAGACAAACTGATACAGTATAAATAATGATCCGCTATCATCAATTAATATCCAATATATTACAAATTAAAATCGCCGGGTCTGTTAGTCTGTTTGGGCTAAACTCCAAAATGGCTGAACAGATTTTAACAATCGAACACAGATATGGAAAGGAGATTATCAGCAGTGACATAAGCAACTTTTGTCTCGTCTGTTCGGTATAATATCCATAATGGCTGAACCGATTTTAATGAAATTTCGCATATATGAAAAGGAGGTTGGACATAAGCTATTTTTTGTCTATCTGTATATTTTCATTTTGGAAAAATTTAAGGTTCCTGCGTAAACTTCCTGAATTGAAGAATTGAAGAAAGGTATGACTATCACGCGAACGAAGTCGCGGGCTTTTGTTAGTATAATATAAACAAATAACACTACAAAATTTTCTGGGTCTATAGTGTTAAATAAATACCAAATAGAAACAACATTTACGTTATATAACGGTACTCCCAATCATGTTTTGAAGTAACTGTCTCTATATAATTATTATGTTATCCTATGGTTCAAAATGGGCGCTCCGTCCCCACAGTGAAAGCATATAATCTATCTTGTAAAGCGATGTGTTTGACGATTTTATCTTTCATTGACACTACACATCAAACTTGCAGTCCCGTCGCTCGTCATATTCGCTGGCATAGCTTCGCTATTTTAGTGAATTTTTAGTTTATGCCTACTCCATACTAAGCTAACGCGTGCTAACAGTTCATAACTTAATGATTACAACCATAGGTTGGTTTCAATGATACGCGCGCAATGTAGATATAATTTATTAGAGGAGTAAGTGTGTCCCACGTGATCTAAGTCAATTGATATCATCGATAGACAGAAAAATGAGAGCGCCCGATGTCGATTGGCTGTTTTTACCATACCTAATCGATCGGCCTGATTGCTTCATACTGAATCGAATCGTTTTCGAGTACCGATTAATCGTGGACGAATCGATTCCTAAGTGGCGAAGTTCTTCGGCGGTGCCACGCCGTCCCTTGTCAAACAATCCCTGCGCGTGCCTATTCCGTTTTCCTGAGTTAAATTGACGTTTTCTCAGCTATGTTCAGCAACTCTCCCTATGGGAAGTGATTCTCATGCCCTAGTGCGATGTTAGTAATTAGACCCGCAACTTCGAGTGTTCAGAAAAAAATTGTAATAAAAACACTACTTTGGGGATGAGATATTTTCACGTGGTAAAAAGCTTATGTACCTAATCTTCGGGCTTTCCACTATCTTTTTGCAGAAAACTTCGTTTCGCTGCCCCGTTGCATTACAGTAGTCTAGTTTCCTCTAGACAAATACCACACATAATAAGCGCGGTTTAGTTTCGATGATCGTAGAAATCGGATTTTAGGTACGCCCATAGCTAATCAATTTACATCTTATTTCCTTGCATTAAAGTTCAAATTATTTAAATACAATTAGTAACAATTACCAACAACGCGCCAACTAATGAAGTTCGTGCAACTGCACTAATTTGGTCACATAAAGTAAATGAGACCCACAAAGCTATACCCAATAATAAAAAAAACCAAATCATACTACAGTGTACTAAAAAAATGAACACCAAGCATGCTGTAATTAGCGTAGTCTCTCACCTGTGTGCTGTTATTAGCATCAGGATGCAATGATATATTGGGCACAGGATGGTCATGTTTGTTTAGCCACATCGGAGCGCTGAGGTATGTGACGCAGCCGCTTGTCTCAGGATAAAGGTCAGCATGGTAATCTCGGTAGCTCTGGAAACATATATATGTACGTAAAAATATAGATTCGTTTATGAGAAATAGAGTCAATCTTAATGTTAACATCCGAAGTGAAGGCAAACCGGCTGTAACTCATTTTCCAAAATACAGTTAAAAATGGCCAGGAAGTTTGAATTTTTATACAATCGTAGTAGTATATACACTAGAACAGCAGCTCATATTTTGCGAAATATGAGCTTCTAGTGTTGTCTCCCCTACAATGCCACTTCTAACTTTTGAACCATAGAATTTAGAAATTTTCAATAAATTTAACACTTTCAACAAGGTTTTTTAGAAATACAATTAACAATTTTTTGAGATATACATCATTTTGAGGAACCAATAAAAATATATGCTACGTAATGCTAAGTTGAGACGTGTCCCACATGCACTTGGCCGGTTTTTATTCATTAACACAATTTGCAATTGTTCATATATTGTGATTAAAGTAATATTACTATTTTACTGATTTTACAATGAAATTGTACAGACATTTCTATGACCGACAATGATCATCGCACCACATACAATCGACCCAAGTTATTATTACGTGACTATAAGTTGCCTCAAATTGAAACGTGAAAATGGTGTCATTGAAAAAAAATATTTTTTCAATTTTTTTAGTAGATTATATTTTCAAGAAAGTGTTTTTGAGATTTATAAGTATATTAAAATTTATTCATGTGGCGCTATCTTTATGTTATACAGTTGCATTCCAATATTATTTCATTTCTCCAAAATAATACATGTTACGTGTTCGAAAGCATATAATTTTTGTTAAAAATTTAGTAATTAAGGTTCATTCAAGAAAACTCTAGTTAGATAGCGCTATCTATAATAATAATATTAATACATGAGACTTCCCACACAGTGCCATTTAGTCCCAAAGTAAGCCAATATTATGCTTGTATTATGGGTTACTAAACAACTAATATTATATATTTATATATATATATATGATAAAGTATAGCAACTAATTAACTTAAGTTTATCGCTGCGTACATTAGATGGTTTATCTACTCCATCGGAATCCCACTACTTTTCTTTCAGATATTGCTGTATACAAAATCGAAAATAAAAGTTTTTTTTTGTAATATTATTTATTGATATTGTCTTTTTATTTTTAAACAAATAATCAATAGTGTAAGTCAACACTGAACATTGTACTTTATGCCCATCAGCTATAGCTTAGGTTCTAACTTATAAATTATGCTTCTAATATGTATTACCTTCCTGGGCACCTGGTACATGATGGGTACTACAGTAGTGCCTGCGAGCTGCAGCACGCGATTCACTTCACCTTCCATCACACGGAGAGCACGCTTAGGCACCAAGCATGCACCCTTCGTCTGCTCGCCTGTAACATTTAGAATAAATATATTGTCTATGTAGAAAAAACTAAATAAATAAGAAATACAACACAAGTCTTAATTCGTGAGATTATAAAGATATAAGAAATCTTTTTGGATAATATTAATAGTATAAAGTATTTATGGAACACCATTTTATACTATTTGCTAACATAAATATTTCTATCAATTTAAATATAAGTTGTTTCTATATTGACAAGCCACAGACAATTATAGTCAGGAATCAATCAGTCACAGATAAAAACATTCATTTAATATAAACAGTTATTCATGTTTGCCAATACATAAAATAATTAAAAATTTTAATTTTATATTTTATGATTGTATAATGTACATTTTTTAAAAATATATTTCATTGAATTAATACTGTCAGAAAATTATTTTATCGGGGTACTGAGCTGTGTGGCATGATATTTGGTGAAATATCTCAAAAAGTACAACTAAGACTAAATTATTTAAAAAAACAAAAAACTCAATTGCAAATTTACTTAAAAAAAGGTTACTAACTGAAAAGAAAAATACAAACAATATTCTATAGGATTTGGTTTGAATAACGTAGAATGCACTATGGAATGTTTTTTGTCCGATACATACTTAAAATATGACCTGAATGGTATATGGTGTTGCAGGTGGGTACAAACAAACCAACAATCAGTTTCAGTGCACAAGGTCACCGCGCGCGGGTCTGCACCCCGTCAAATCCCCGCGCGCGGGTCTGCACCCCGTTAAATCCCCGCGCGCCAGTCTTCAACCCCCCAAAATTGCGTAATGTCACTTTGATACTGTAAATTGACATTTACGACTCTATTAAAACCAAACTCTGCTGTCAAATTAATTTACTATAGGCATATACCATTCAAGTCATATTATAGCCACAGTTTGTGCAAAAATAGAATATTTTTTGGCCATTAAATATATATATATATATTACCTGAGTGCCTCAGTCCCTCAATGAGATATGGCTCTCGGTCAATCAGCTCCATATATAAAATAGTTGTATCTCCTTTTCCAGCCAAAAATAGCATATTTGTGTCAGGATCAAACAAAGGCATCAGAATACCCGTGGAACAGTCCAATTCTAATGTTTTCTGAGCTCGACTGAGGTTCCTCACATCTCGTACCATTATCTGTCTCAATCTTGCTGCATCAAAACCTGTGAAAAACATATTGTGTTACATTTATTACTATACACAGATCCAGGTTTCTGCAGTGAAAGGATTAAAAAAAAGATGTAAGTGCAGCACTATTGATAATGGAATTCTATGGCGATACAGAACATTGAATAGGTTAGTGTCATATTCGTTAAGACACTCAAAACAAAACATACAGAATGAAAATAAGTAAAAATATATGCCCACTTAAATAGTTTTGTATATATCCATATAGAAAGAGATTAAATCATTAATCATTTCTCTTTATATCTTTAATATAGTTTAATATCGTACTTTAGAGTTTAGGTTATGGCAATATGTTTAAAATGCATACTTAAAGGGGACTGCTTATTCACTTATGTACCAACTCTAATCTTCTGTGGTGAAATTTTTTTAACTTTTAATGTCTGATAATTTTCACAATATTTAAATAATAATACATAGGACATTCCACGCGGCGGCATCTAGTCCCAAACTAAGCAAACCTTGTATCATGGGTACTAGACAACTGATACACATATTTAAATATTCTTTTTGATATATACATATGTAGATATTTTACACCCAGACACGGAACAAATAGACATGTTCATGCACACAAATGTTTGTCCCAGGCGGGAATCGAACCTGCGACCCTTGGCTCCACAATTAGGGTCTCCAACCACATCAGTCAGTCCAATCGGCCAATTTGAAGTTTCAATTACTTAAATGTGAAAAGTAACAGCACGGAATTTGGCTTTAGGGTTTCAACGAACATTTTTGCACCATTTAACTGCCCAGTTCAGTATTTTGGCACTGGAAAAACTTAAATGTTGTCTTGATTAAAGTCTCACAACATACATAAGCAGAATGAAACTCACCACAAGGTTTGCACCAGCTAACTGGTATAAGGATGGCTAAACGGCCATCGAAATGCTTCTAGTCAAGCAGAGCAGCCCAAGCATATTCTTTGTTTTATAGTTAATAATAATAATAATAATTCATGGGACTTCCCACACAGCGTCATCTAGTCCCAAAGTAAGCAAGTATTATGCTTGTGTTATGGGTTACTAGACAACTGATATACATACTTAAATATTTTTTATAATATATACATATATAAATATTTTTGCGAAGATACCACACACATATAACAACCAAGACCCCGTACCAATATTAATATTCATCATATTAATGCTGACCCGACCAGGGATTCGAACCCGGGCCCTCCAGCTTCGTAGGCAGGGTCGCTACCCACTAGGCTAAGCGGTCATCAAATTATAAATTATATAAACACTTACCAGTAGTTAATATGCGATCTTGGTCCCCAAGCCAAACGATCCGGCTGTCCTTGATATTTTGATGACTATTGGCAACATCTAGGACAGAACTCGACGCTCTCGGGTCTATTATACGAACTTTTTTATCTTTACACGAAGTCGCTAGCAGTTTCCCATCTTTTTTCCATGAAGTCGATTGTATCACTTCTGCATGTTCTTTATTCACTGAAATGGATATTACATTTATCAGTTTGTTTATTTGTTGTTGTTTGTTTGTTTGTTCTTTATGTCAGCCACATTTATAGTAACAAAACAAATGTCTACTATTTGAATAGTAATTAAAGAAATAATGATTTACTGTCAAAATTCTACTGAATCAATAATTAGAAAGCCTCATATATTTAACAGAGATTTCAGTATGAAATTGCCATTTTAGCTACTGGTCAAATTAAATGAATAAAACCTACACGGTGAAAGTTTTTAATTTGGAACTTTATCAAATTAAGTCACACAGTGACTCAATTCAGAATTTAAAAAAGCACTTGATTATTGCGCTTCAATTGTTTCTGATTTCAAGTTTCTAAATTGGAATTCCTATGTAGTACTAACGCAACATATACAAGTTGTACCATCAAAACTGTGTTTGGAAGAAACAAGACCAATGAATGTGTTTATTGTTTGATCGCTTTTGCCAAAATGAACCAAGAGGTAGTCCAGCGACTAAAAAAGAATCGCAAGTGGATATGGACTGCGGAGTGTGGAAACGGCTACGGCTTGACCGATTTTAATGCCCATTTCTGCATCATATAGGTGTCAGAATATTCTGAACAAGTTTAACTGTTATAGGCTACCAGGAAACGCTGCAGTAGATCTGTAATTTAAAAGTGATACACCGATTTTTATGCGGTTTTTTCTGTTACCTACATAGGTATCAACCTAAGAGAAGGTTATTTTGTGTGTGTGTGTGGTCTTAACACTTATCTGACAGATTGAAATGAAACTTTTTAAGATTCTAAAAGTGGCATGGGCTATGTTTTAGCATTACATATATATCATTTCCGAGCAAGTTCTTAGACAAATGTAACAGTTATACGCCACCGAAGTGTAGCAGTATGTGTACTTCTAAAATGGCTGAGCCGGTTTTGTCTGTTTTCTGAAAGAATCGATTCAAAATAGGTTCTTAGACAAATTTTATGGATATAGGCCACCAGGGAGTGCTGCAGTAAATCTGTTTATTTGAAATGGCTTGACCAATTTTGATGCTGATTTTTGCATAACACATGAGTCAATTCTACACAGATCCATAGTAGGTGAAACAATTATAGGCCTCCAGTAACGCTGCTATTAACATGTTTGTCTAAAACGGCTGGGTCAATCTTAATACAGGTTTTTGTATTACATAAGTATCACTTAAGAACTTTTAGATTAGTTTGCAATCATAAGCCACTAGATGTTTTTGTCAAAACTGATTTTTTATAATCATCAGTTTATATCATTTAACCCAAGCCTACTGATATGTCAAACGTATGAAAAAAAATTAAAATTTTAAAATACCCACGACCAATAAAATTTTTGTGTTGCTTTAACAATCCCAGTACAAATTTGTAATCCACGTAAACTATAGGCAGAAAGCTAGTAATGATATTTAAAAAAAAAGGAATACCAAATGCTTCTTTTTGTACTGTCAAGTCCCACAAAGCAAGGTCTTGTCCAGAGGCCACATGTATGAGTCCATCAGCGACTGGATGAAACCCCACATTCTCAACACGTCTTTGCTTCTGCGATAAAGTGCATTCGGCATTTGAAAGTGATTCCTTCAAGCCATCTTGGGGAATGTGCCATACTTTGACCTAAAATTACATCATTAAACAATTATAAAATACCTTAGACATCAGAAAGAACAGACATCACGACATAACTGCAAATAAGCAAAAAAAGTACACCCATGTCTACCTTGATGCTTTGTTTTTCTTAGACCATTTTATTGTATTATTCTTTCATTTTCTCTCCTATTTAGTTGCTTGGAGCGATAGAGAGAGAATTATGATGACATAATAGTCACACAGTATGAGTTCTATCTTATATTTCAAAATTATCAAAAATCGCTTGCAAATTAAAAATTAATACTAAGATTTATTGTAAATTCAGAAATAGGTTAATAGGTAAGTTAGTATTTTATTTTCTTATAAAATATGTATAAAACCAAAATAATTGAATTATACAAGAAAATTGCTAATGAGCAACAAATTGGTTAAATAGTAAGCAGTCAAACTGTTACCTAAAGATAAATGTAAATAAGCATACCAAAGAGTCTTGAGATCCAGTTAGAAGTAAACCATCGTGGAAAGGTGAAAACTCCATATCAGTTATGGTGTCTGAGTGAGCATGAAGCAAAGGCATCGCTTTACTCTTCCTTCCACAGTCATCTAAAGGCAGTACAGCCAAACTGGACCCGACATGTTCCCAATTAAATGCCATAAAAGCAGCCGATGCACAGATATTGTTGCCATAAGTCTGATATGACCCAACACATATGTCTCTTATACAGGCTTCGGGTTTTGGTACAATCGGTGCAGCATTTTTATATTTTGATGCTTTGAACCTCCAAGCCATTGTTATAGCACTTCAGTTTATTAATTTTAATTTTCAGTCTTCAGTATGGAATGTATATACTACCTTAACAGAAAATTTAAAAAATAATAAAGATAATGTTTTTATTATTGTTTGCTTAGCAATAATTATTTTCATGTTCACAAAATCACACATTATGAAAGTTTGAAACAAGCTGGACTGATCGCAAAGACTGATGTTTGTATATTAAATTTTCACTTCAAAATATAAATAAGGGTTGGATGGCCAAACCCGTCTGATATATATAACAACAATCAATTTGAAATTCAGCCAAAGTTATTCATCCATTTAAAAAATAATTGGTCAGGTTTTACTTGTGTCGATACAAAGATCGAATCGGAGCGGACCACCCGATCAGTCAAAATACAAGATTTTGAGCGTATTTAGAACATAACATCACGAAATACATTTGGAGCAAATTCAGCCGCTCAGACATGTAAATCGTACATAGATTATGGCGACTTCCCAACCCAAATTCCCAATTATTCAATGTGATGATTATGATTTTATACTACTCGCAAAATATCTATGCTCGTGACCCGAATATAAACAACAAACGAAAAATGTATAAAAGATTGTTTTCAATATAGCCGGTCCTTTCAACCTAGTAAGTAGCGAAACATATTTTAAAGAATTTGAATAAATTTTGTGCGTTAATGTAATTACTCTTACTTTATTGTTTTATATAAAACTTTAACAATTACTCACCTTCAAAATCTATCACCTTAATACTTCCAAAACACCTAAACACCACTTAAACTGACCTAAACGTCGGCCATTTCTGTATTTCTGTTTCTGGGCGACAAAGACAATCAATCAATATAAACCTTATTGATCAATCAAAAATATTTTTTTTAATAATGGCCTATGTCCGGGAATATACATTACTTCGATAAACTAACTTTCCGCCCGCGGCTCCACATGCGTGGACTACACTATTGTACTAGGACCCTTTTTTCCGGAATAAAAAGTAAACCTTTGTCACTCTTCAGCTTATAAACTATATCTATTCAAAAAAATTATTACGTAAACCACGCGAACAGAGCCGCGTGTGGAAAGCAAGGTTGAAAATTTATAACCCAAGTTAAATACCCTCTGTGAATATATATTCTTTTAACAAATTTTTATCAATAAATTAAATAGTTTTTGAGTTTTTCTCTTTTCAATTAACTATAGTTTTATTTATTTAGCACCTCTTTTAATAGCACACGATCATATAGTGACTATTTTCTTAGCGCGAATGGACTATACTATAGTCAATTCGCACTAAGAAAATATAGTGATTCATTCGTGCTACTCGGCTTAGCCACGCCCCTTGACCAATCAGAGCGTAACAAATTAGAAAGTCGTGTTCATACTGGCTGGACAGTTAAAGTGAGCCCTTCAAATAGTACGGACGTGTTTTTTATCAATTACAAAAATGAATACTTCACCTATTCGTAAAAATAAAAGTGGATCAATAATTCATAGTAGGGAAACACGCGTGATTTATGATGTTTTTAAGTACTTAAAACAGTGTGATAACCAAAACGTGACTGTGGAGAATATTGTAGTGAAAACGGCTAGTGCATGCGGTGATTCTGAAAATACCATTTATAAAATCATCAAAGAACAGAAGAAACCGAATGCTCTAAAATCGCCTGTAAAGAAAAGAGCTAGACTATCTACGATTAGCAAATTAGATGATTTAGACAGATGTGTTATAAGGACAAAAGTGTACTCATTGTATTTAAAAAAAGATTACCCGACATTAAACAAAATTATGTCATTATTTAATGATGATGCAGTCATCCACCTTTCAAACGTTCTACCCTGCATAAAATACTCCATGAACTTCGTTTCGATTTTGCGAAACGGGAGAGCAGATCAGTATTACTTGAAAGAGACGAAATCGTTTTGTGGCGATGAAAATATCAAAGAAAAATTAAAGAACACAGGAAAGCCAATGAAAATATATATTTTCTTGATGAAACTTGGGTAAACGCTGGACACGTTGAAACAAAGGGATGAGTTAGATGGGCATTTTTTTATTTTTTGGTACAGGTGACGAAGTGGAAATTTTATATTTCAATTCACATATAAATAATGATTGATTGAGCATTTGAATCAATATATTACTAGCTAACAAATCCTAAAGTTTGATAGCAAAACTGTAAGTATTTCTTAAGAAAATTAAGTATTTGCTTACACCAGGTGAAGCAATATATTCCAATTCGTCACTTTTGTTAATATGACTTAAATAAAAAAATCACAGTTAATTCAAAGATAATTTTTATTACTAATAAAAAAAACAAAAACCTTCTTGGCACAGGTATCAACTTTACAAAACTCAGTCTACACAATTTCTTAAAGCAAAGTGATTTTCCTCTTCGTCACATTTTTGTACATAAGGAAGTGATATGTTTTTGTTTTATGTAATTATAAATGATGCAGCACAAAATTTTATTAAAGACAAGAAATACTTTTTCTGTTTATTTTTATTTTAAAGTACAACGAGCAAACTGCATTTATATTTTATGAGATATTAAACAATTTTATATTTATTTTTCCTTGGACAGTGATGAAGTGGAAAACCACCGTGACTAATATGAATAAATTAGACAGTGTTCACATAATACTAAAAAACAATCAATAGATATAAATGTAATAATCAACAATATTTGTATAGCTTTTTGGTTTCTTGTTGAATAATTATACGAATTTAAGCACTTGAAAGATACATTTAAGTTCAAAAGTATTAAGTTATTTAATATATTTCAAATTAAAATTATTATATGAAAACAAATTTCTAAATTTCATTTTTTACTAAGAAAAAATAAACGAAATGAGTATAATAGCGAATTAGTCGAAAAAAAAACAATTCTTTCAAAATACAATAAATAAAATAAATAAATTCTTTCAAATAATATAAAAAATACGAAATTTCATATTCATACTTTTCAGGATCCTGTTTTAATTTTTCTCTGTACTTTCTAGCCCGTTTTGTAGCTGTCAGTGCCATAATATCAACTAAAATAGAAAATATAATACTATAAAAAAATGGCGAACTACGAGTTGGACTAGCACACAAAACAGACAAAATATGCTAGTCATGTTGATACTCACCAAGTGTTCGAGGTATTGCATTAATTTATAACAACACGCTTACGGAAATCTTGGAGTCCTGCGACAGACAGATGCAAGGACGAATAGACACATTTTTAACATCTCCCAGAATTCATACCATAAAACACAGTTTGTTGAAATGTAATTTTTATGGAACCTTGTGACAATCAGATGAACGGACATATGAATATTTTTTTATCATTCTCCACATATGTAAATGACATATATAGTGAAATATTTTAACTAACTAACTAACTACACTTCTGTTTCGTGTAACAGATAGACATCGTACATTATAAAAAACATGCTATATTAGCTTTTATTTATCAAAGTCCGACATAACAACTATCATGACAAATACCTACAAACAAAATCATCACTGTGTAATTGGAAAAAAAAATCAGTATGGATGCAGGTTTTGCAAATCCATTTCGTCACAAAATTTTCCGCTTATATATCACGTAACGAAATGGATGTGACGCTAGCCACCGCGAATATTCGTAAATAATATCAACACTTGTTTGATTACAGTTTCGGCTTGAAGAACTATTTTTGTTATTGCTAATTAACCAATTGCTTATTTACAATTTACAATACAATGAAACAATTCACCTAAATTTAGTAACTTCGTGATGTTCATGGAATATTTATTCTAGCTTCTCGGTGTCCGTGACGCAATTTCTTTGTACATCGATCACATTCTCACTAACGGTTTGAATCAAAAGAAATGGTGGTTGCCATTTTACTAAATATGTTGCCAAGAATATAATTTAATCCCGGTTTGGTAGTTTTTCGTACGAAGAAGAACGAAAATAAGCGTGACTAAGTAGGAATTTCCACTTCTTATTGTTTTCGTAGGACAACATTTCGAAAATGTTTTCTTTAATTTAATATGATTTATTGAATAGTTTTGCCTATTTTTTTAATAATATAACAGTTTGTGATATAAAAAAATATTATAACAATAGAATTCTAATACCACAAATACCTTAATTTCTAACACTAAATTTGTAAATGTTGCGTGGGACATGGCAAAAATGAGGGACTGTATCGATTGTTTTACATCTATAATTTTTTATGTGAATATTTTACTGAATGTAACACGTGATATTATATCTTAAGAAGATTTTACGTTTAAAAAAAAATATCAGTTAACAAAAGTAATATACATAACTAAAAAAACTATGACGCTTCCCATGGGACAGTATCATTTTGAAATGTACAAAGAAAAATAAAAACGCCCAGATGAGTAGATTCGACGACCAAGAATATGAAGGATTCATTATTTTACAAAATGACATCAGCATCTGTCAATGTTGTTTCATCAATCATCAATTAATTACATATTGAAGTCAAGTCAACATAGGTCTACGAGGTATACTTTTAGGTTAGTTTTCATAATTGGGTTAAGTTATTTTTAAATTACAAGGCTTAATGGGCATGGTTATTTTTTTTTAGTTGAAGAGCACAGCTAGAGATTTCACATTTTGTCTACGTAGACATGTAATGTATTTTGTGACATCGAAGCCGATCACGCCGACATTGTTCCTAAGATGATAGAGGACAAAGAATTTTCAGATTTAAGCCTGAAACCGTGGCTTATCAAACAGCTATCATGTCTTGGTATGTATATTACGTGGGTTTATCATTCGAAATACATTTTTATATACTGCGTATACTATTTAAACATCCTTTAAATTAATACATGTTAAAATCATATTTAATTTAGGTATAAAAACTCCAACACCTATACAAAAAGGATGTATATCTGAAATATTAATGGGAAAAGACTGTATTGGTGCTGCAAAGACAGGTTCAGGAAAAACATTTGCTTTCGCTCTCCCAATACTACAGAATTTAGCCGAAGATCCTTATGGAATATTTGCTTTGGTTTTGACACCAACTCATGAATTAGCCTATCAGGTAAGAAGTAAATTTGGTATGGCTTTCCAAAACTACCACTCTAAAATTATTAATAATTTAGTGGAGGATGGGATGAGGACACTAAACCAACTTTGAGAATTTTCAGAAATGCAAATAAAACAATAAAAAAAATTGTTACAAAGATATTCAAATGCTTCTTGTCACTCTGCCCTGCTTTGTTCCTTGCATTAACATGATCAGACCTAACCTAGCCTATTGAGTGAGAAATGGTGAACAATTAACTCAATGACTGAATTACTTTACAAAAAACAAACATATCTGACCATCTTTTTTTTTAAAGTTCGGGTTGGCTTTCCAAAACTACCACCCTAAGGGTATTAATAATAAGAAAGAAGGGAGCGAGGTGAAAAGAATGAACCCATTTTTAGAATTTCTAAAAATGCGAAAATACGAAAAAAGGACAAATTAAAAATGAGTAATACATACCTGCTACTAAGACATTTTTGATAACCCTTAAACTCGGCAGCGGCCGCCGAGCGCCATGCAGATCGGATTTTCAATTGTTACTAAAGTTAGGTTAGGAAATTCTTAACATATTTACTATTTTCAATTTATTTTAATGTCAAAGTCTATTCCTTCTTCAATAGTAGATCCTTTGATTATGTCAATATAAAGAGGAAATTCATGTCGGTGGTAACGGGTACATAGTTTTCAGTTATTATTCTTGGTTTTTTTTTACATTTCCGCATTTCTGAAATTTCTGAAAGTTGGTTTTCTGTTTTTGTCCTTCCATCTCCTAAATTATTATTAACACGTCTAGGATGGTAGTTTTGGAAAGCCGTACCAAACGTTCTTTTAAATACCAAACCTAAACAGTTGACACTTAACAGAAGAGATAGCTGGCAACAGCTATGTATTACTCACTTTTATTTGTAAAGTGAGGTGTCATCTGCAAACAATAATATATCATCTTTGTCCTTTACAAGGTGAGATAAGTCATTCTTGTAGATGAAGAACAGGAAAGGTCCCAATATCAAACCCTGAAGTATGCCCATTGCAACCAATAACCTAGAGACCTAACCTTTGTATTTTACCGTGTAGGCAAGATTTTAAAATGTTCAAAACTGGTCCTCTGACTCTATAGTGATGTAATACATCATTACTCTTGGTTAAAATTGTAAATTAATTATTTTATACAACTTGTTTCATTGGTTATGGTACAAAGTACACCAAGCAGCTAGTACTAGTAGTATTATTTATTTGTTCATGGGTGGCTTAAAATATTTAATGTTTAATCGGTAATGGGATTAGAACCTGGCAGGTACAAAAAGCAAAACCAAGAAAATTTGATCACAACTTCAAACGTACAAAATACAAAAAGAATTTCACTCGACCTATTTCTTGTTAAGGCCTTCAAAATCACATACATACACTCACATGCACTTTCTGCAGCAACTATAGATTTCCACTTAATATGGTTCTCACCTCGTCGCATATCTTTGCACTTCTTTGACATTTATTCTCATTGATTTCAGGCACTTAATGTAAAATAAATACATTTTTATAAACCGCAAACTAAATAATATTTACCGATCCTCCCATCCTTGGGAGTCAATATTCGTTTATTTATTTTAAATCATTATCTATTTCAGATTGCTGATCAATTCAATGTTCTCGGTCAGCCACTTAATCTTCGTGTTTGTATTGTCACTGGGGGTTCGGACCAGCTTGAAGAGTCACTGAAACTAGCAAAACGGCCACATATAGTGGTGGCTATGCCGGGCAGACTGGCTGATCATATAAATGGATGTGATACATTCAATTTAAAGAAAATAAAATACTTAGTGTTGGACGAAGCTGACAGGTGGTAACATTATTTCATTCAATTTCAATTCTATATTGCCAAATGTGTAAGATTCCACTTCGGTGTGAGTCAGTTGTTCATTCAACATTTCCAATAGCCACAAAACAAAGAAAGATGTTAGAAGTAGGATGTGGCCAGAGCGCACGATGCTTATAAGAAGGAGCAAATATTCATATCTGTACTCAACTCGTGCACGCGCTTTCGCTAGCACCCTTTTAGTCTTCCGTCTACTTTAATTCCAACACTAGACTTGTAATAGTATCATCATAAAGCAAACCTATCTATGTATGTGTGTATAAGCAAACAAAATGCAATTTGCAATGAGTACAGTTGCAATCAAACTTTATGACGGATCCGAAAGTACGCACAAGTCGCGTCGCAATAACCGGTTTTAGGTGTAGCGGGACACAGTGGAGTGAGGGGGTATATGACTGTACCTGCGCAAGCCCGCGTAAAGTGTATTCAGATCCGCCATAAAGTTTGACGCGATCTGCACCTTAAGTGTAAAATAGATACTTGTCAAAAAAACCAAGTCTCGCAACTCAGTTGTTCTGCGGTAAAAAGTTGTGAGATCCATGTAATACCAAGTCGGTTATTAATTTATTCAGTCTCTACTTAAGCGACTTTCTGTTTAAATACGTCCAGTCTCTAAGACCACGATCGTGGTCCATAACAATTGAAAATCAATTGTGTCTGGAATCTCCGTACTCGAAGCATTAAGTTGTTACGTAATAATTAACAGCATCTTATAGTGACGCATATCAATATTAAAATTCTTTAATGTTTTATATAAATATATTGAGACTTGGCCATCGCACTAAATAATTGAATTTACATGTGTTTTCAGGCGATTGAATTTACACGTGTTTTCAGGCGATGGCCAAGTCTCAATATATTTATATAAAACAATAAAGAATTTTAATATTGATATGCGTCACTATAAGATGCTGTTAATTATTACGTAACAACTTAATGCTTCGAGTACGGAGATCCCAGACACAATTGATTTTCAATTGTTATGGACCACGATCGTGGTCTTAGAGACTGGACGTATTAAGACAGAAAGTCGCTTAAGTAGAGACTGAATAAATTAATAACCGACTTGGTATTACATGGATCTCACAACTTTTTACCGCAGAACAACTGAGTTGCGAGACTTGGTTTTTTTGACAAGTATTGTTTTTGATGGGATCTCATTTCTTTTTGTATTTTGTAGACAGTTCTACTTTTTTCCTTTTCGGTACCTTCTACTTATTGTATATATGTATGGCTGTATAGGCTTAATTTTCTTTGCGGTCTTTTCTAGATTTTTTAGTTTTTCCTTGATTCATACACCAAACACTACTTATATTCCAAATTTGAAGCTTCTAGGTCTGCTAGAAGTGCCTTAGAATTTTGATGATCGGTGAGTCAGTGAGTGACAAAATTAAGAAATTTGACCCGTTCTAATTTCTTAAAAATACTGGTTCAAATTGAATGAAAACGTGTAATATGCTTATATAATATGCCTGCATGGTTACTGAAAATTTCAGTCTTCTAGTTTTATCCACAACGAAGATACAGGGGGTCGAAAATGGTCTGAATTGCTTCGAGAAAAGGATGGTACGGCCGTGACGCTTTTTTGCTCGACTTGGTGGGGGCACGGCCGTGCCCCCAGATTTGGATGCAAACTGGCCACGGTCTCAAGAATCTCAGTGTGTTTACCAATTTATTAATATATTACAGTTTGCACATTATTACTTTTACAGATTATTTGGTGAATCATTTGAAGAAGATTTGGAAACGATATTCAATTGCCTGCCACAGAGAAGACAGAATTTACTTTTTTCTGCTACCATCACAGAAGACGTGCGTGATTCCAAAGTTCTTCCATTAAACAAAGATGTAAGTTAGAGTGAAAGTAAAAAACGAGGCACAGAAGTAGTAGCACCTGAGCTATGATATGCCTAATTTATATGATATGCGTTTGATCTGTTGCTGCACAATTTACTGCAAAACTTCAAACTGTCACATTTATATTAGTAAAATAATAAAGTTATACAATATTTACATTCATAGTATATATATCAAAAACTAAAAATTTTTCTGTAATTAGGATTCTTCTATGGGTAGATCGAAGTCTCGCCAATCCCGTGCCACCACCCTACGGACATGTGGAGATTTTTAATGCGCTTAGGAATTTATGTTAGTGTGTATGGAATGTGTAATATACAATCTGATATTTAGTTCTAACTATTGAAAGCGTCAAAGTAAAAAGAAACCAAATCCGTGTAGTTTTGCTATACCAGCTACACAGATACCTGTCTTCTCAACTGGCGCAGCTTAATTCTCTTAAATTCTCTGTAAAGTGAGATAGATGTAATGGTTTGAATTTATTTTTACATGACTATGGGTCAATTTGCTTTTTAACCATAAAGGCAAGTTATTAATCACATGAGTTTTTTGTTGAGGAAAATTTTCCACATTATAAGAGTGAAAATACATATCAATATACAGGTAGGGTTGTGCCTTATTTAATTTTTAATATAAATTAATTGTTTAAATACAATTCATACAATACATGAAATGCGTATTTAAGAATGACAATTAGTAGGGTCAAAGGATGGGGACACAATAGATCTAAATAGGTCGCAGTGTAGGGTAAGCCCACCCCAATCAAATAATATAAGATAAGATAAATAATACAAAGAAAAAAGGCCAAACTTCAAAATTATTAGATCCTAATTATTTTAAAGTATTTGTTGTTGCTTAGATATATTTGGTATACAACATTAAAACACGATTTTTTAAATAATTTTAATGTTTTTTAGAGCAAAAAAAAACTACCTTCGTTAATTTGGTTTGTATAGAATATGACAGGTTTAACAATTTCGTTAGATAACGCTGCCTATACGCCCCCTGTCGCAATAAAAAGCAATTTTCTTCTAGATCTTTCTTCTTCTAATGATGTTTTTACTTTTCCATATTTCAGAAACTCCACATATGGATAGAAAGTGACCCACAGCTAACAGTATCAACTCTGGACCAACGCTATGTGGTATGCCCAGCGTACGCCCGTGATGTCTATTTAGTACAAACTTTGAGGACTTACAGAGAGGAACATCCCAGTGGACAGATCATCATATTCACTGATACTAAAAAGTAATGTTTATTCCTTATTTGTCTATTTATTTTGATTTTATTATATTTGGATTGTAGACTTTTATAATTAAATCACCTAACCACCAGAAACTACTTTTGAACAGGTTATAAGATAAACTTTGTGTTTATGGACATGGACTACAATGGGGCGCATAAGTGTTTTCTTGAAAAGACTTGGCTGATTTTGATGCGATTTTTGGCATTACATAGGTATCGCCTCAGAGTAAGTTCTTCGGCAGGTTTGACACGTGTAAGCCACGAGGGGTCGCTGCAATGAATATGTTTCATTAAAACGATTTAACCGATTTTGATATGGCTTTTCGCATTACACAGATGTAATCTCAGAGCAGGTTCTTAGATTAGTTTGTAGTTGTAAGCTGCTAGGGAATGCTGATGTATGTTTTATTTCAAAATGGCTTTTTCATCATCATCAGTATAGACTGATATAAACTATATAATTGCACACAAGGCTATTGATCTTTAACGAGCAATAAATTAAACAAATATTTAATAATAGATTTTAAATATCCACAACAATACGTATAAAATGGTACTTTAAGTTTCAGAATTTTCTAAAAAGTCCCATAATGTCCTGGAACGTCTCGTCGTTGCCCTTTAGCGATATCGGTACAAATAAGTTGTCCATGCGGATAAATAATTAACACTATTCTTCGACAATTTCCAGGGATTGTCAAATACTATCAATGATGCTAAATGCGATTGGTATGGATAACGTGTGCCTACATGGTTTTATGAGGCAAAAGGAGCGAGTCGCGGCGCTAACTCAGTTTCGTAGCAATTTGAAGAGTACTTTGGTGGCCACAGACGTCGCCGCTAGAGGGTTGGACATACCGACTATAAATCTAGTGATAAATCATAAACTCCCACTGAAACCTAAGGAATATATTCACAGGTATCTATGTAATGTCTATAATAATTGACTGACCGGTTCGACGAGTGGTTAGAGACTAACTGCGGAGTCAAGGGTCGCGGGTTCGATTCCCGCCTGGGACAAATATTTGTGTGCATCAACATATCTATTTGTTTCGTGTCTATGTGTAATGTTTTTATATATGCTTATATTATAACATTTATGTATGTATATCAATTGTATAGTATGTTACCCATGATACAGGCTTTGCTTAGTTTGGGACTAGATGGCGTTGTGTGGGATATCCTAGGTGTTATTATTATATTTGTTTCAAATTCACCACCACAATATATTTGTGTTATGTATTTACCAAAAGGAGTGTGTTGTTTCCGAGCTAGACATCACAACAACCCATGTAAGAATTTTTGTTTTGGTCATAGATTACAAATTACATTAAGAATCGGCATGTTCAGTATATGTTAAGTATGGTATATGGAACATAGTTAAATTTTTTTATTTTTTAAAATTAAAATGTCTAAAGTATATAGTGTACTTAATAAGTTCTAGACGATGATACCACACAAAAATTTGCGTCGCCTTTATAAGGCTAATGTATGGGATCTCCCTCCCCTTGATAAAAAATTTCTCAATATTTAATATCCCCTTTTCATTCAACATTTTATTCAAGATATCCAAACAAGTCTTAACTCATACCCTTTAGGAGCTAGAGACCTGTGACATATAGACGGACAGCTAAGGAGACAGCAGCACCTGAACAAGCCAACCTACATAATAAAAAGTTTCCTAAAGCGCAGTAGAAACAACCAAACCGATCGATGTGAGTTGTTATATAATTTAAAGTGATAATAAAAACCATAACGTAATGTAATGAATACACCACAACAACGTCTAGGCCCCAAACTAAGCATTAGCTTGTGTTTTGGGTACCAAGCGAAGACACCATATACATATAACAACCAAGACCCAGTACCAGTATCAATATTCATCATATAAATACTGCCCCGATCTGGGATTCGAACCCGGTACCTCCGGCTTCGTGGGCAGGGTCACTATCCACTAGGCTAAGCGGTCGTCAAGGTCAAGTATATAGAAAAAAAATAAGTTATCACTGAGTGTCAGACTTATGTGAGAATATTTGTAGATTATTATGCTGTAAATTATTGTTGTTGCCGAATTTGCCGTGAGTTTTACCAAGCATACGCGGAACCCTCTTTTTTGCGTCCGAATCATCGAAAAGATTAATACACGTGGATGTTTTTGTTGTTATCAGGTTTTGCACCCATGGTATCTATGGCTAGAGCAGTTGATAACAGAAATTTAATCCAGTTCCTTCATGTTCCAGGGTTGGCAGAACGGCTCGAGCTGGTAGGGGAGGCATGGCTGTATCGTTAGTCACGCCCTACGATTTACTGCGCCTTGGTGAAATTGAGACCACTATTAATACTAAACTCAGCGAATACAAAATTGATGGTAAGGAATAAAATGGAATGTTCTTTGTGTCCGAAGATCATGAAACGCAGCATCTCTAAGGTTCGATACGCGGTGCGGGGTGGGAGAGCACTGTTTGTTGTATATGTTACAATATCATTTTACAAGTATCTCCATATACAAAGTGGGATTTTAGTAACCGGCCAAAATTTTCCTAGATGTCAGGTATCACCAATAGACCTCATTGCGTAAATAAAAAATATGGATTACATTTTCGTAATAAATTATATTATATACAGTGTTATTTCATAACGTTTGGTTGCCTTCTTAACGCTATAGTAAACGTCCGGGCCCGAAGCCTTGAAACGGAATGGGGCGGCGGGCATGAATGGTGACAAGAGTTATTGGTTTTTTCGGGAAAGGTTTGTGTAGTCATATCTCAATATTTTTCTATAGAACGATACTAAAAGGAAACAAGACGGCTATCGGTTTTCTACCAAAGATCATTATATTAAAATTTGGCTGGTCATTACAACCTAATCCTGTATGTATATATTAAAATAATACACATAGTCAAAGAATACTACCCAGTTCACTCCCCATACTGCAAAGTAGACTTAAGACCTCGCCAGTCGTTCAAACTCCCATACCATCGTAATTGTAAAATTACTAATTTGTTGTAATGTTAAAAAACATGTTCAGATTTGAATGGAGGCTGGTCCTTGGATTCTGGCACTAACATAAGCAATATTAGCATAGTGCTTAAATTACAGACATTATCAAGCATAAAATAGTTTTTAATCACCCCCATTAATTATTGATTTCAAAAATGGCAGTGGAAGTTTTAAAAAATGTATTGTCTTCACTAAGCGAACTCTATAAAGTTCAAATGGTCTATACTCGATGTGACTCAATGAAAAAGGAAAGCCTATGTCAAAATAAAAAATCGTCTGGTTGTCTGTCAGCGTTGTCAAAAGCAACCGTTTAAACTGCAGTTTAGCTGTATGTTATTTTGTTCTTCATTTTGTTTTTTTTGTCCCTCCTTTGAAAGTACAGTGATTGAAGGGGGCGTGGCGGGGCGGGAAGAAGTGTGAAAAGGGTGGGGTGGGGCGTTAGGGGGCGTGGTGGAAAGGGGTGGGCGTGATTTCTATTTCAGCCCACATTAACGTGAGCTTTGAAATTCGAAAAACGTTGAATCATAATTTACAATAAAATTATGAGAGATTAAAGATCGAATCGGGATAGTGATGAAGGGATAAGTAATCCCTTCATCATTATGATCTGATTAGACGACCGATTTCGATTTAGTATTTTTTATTTAAAAGGTGACTTATTTGAGAGGATTCATAGTTATGATTCATGAAAATTTGTTCTGCCATTTGAAGGTCATCACCTCTTTTCTAGTTGATGAAGGGATGTGAGCGATTTTCAAAGGTCTGGTCGATTCGAATTTTAGTACAAAAACAAACACAATATTGTAAAAACGTGTTGACATTGATGTGATCAAATTTGAGATAATGTTTAATTAGATGGTTATGAAATTTATAACAAAAATGTTAGCCGCACGAAATATGAAACGTCCAACTAACCCTAATAATGGATACAATGGGCATCGTTCAAAACTTTGCGTGAGGTCAAAAATTTTTATTCAATGGAATAAATATGAAAATTTTTGGAGACGTAATAACAGATATAAAAGGAAAACGTACAATATTAATGTGACGTCACTACTAAATGCAGAGGTCGACGGCCATACCACAGGTCATACCAACAAGTGCAGTACCTACGTAGGACGTACCTATATTTAATAGAAGTAACATCATCAGATATCAATTTTTAACAATAAATTATTTCTTGAAAATTAAAATAGATAATTAAAAAAAAAACAAGTTTAGGAATTCCAGATAGTTTATATTTTCATTATAAAGTATCAAAATTTTTGGTCATTGCCCATAATGATAGTGCTAATATTGTGATCGGTGACAACGTCGAATGAAAAGTGTTTGAGTGTTATTGACATTGCATGACTTTTTTGTTGTAAGAACTTGGGTACAGTACTACATTTTTTTTTATGATAACTGTGTCATGTTACGGTTGAGACATCCAACTATTTGGAATCTATTGGTTTGAATCCCAGGTCGGGTCAGTATTTATATGATGAATATTAATACTGGTACCGGGTCTTGGTTGTTATGTGTATGTGGTGTCTTCGCTTGGTACCCAAAACACAAGCTAATGCTTAGTTTGGGGCCTAGACGTTGTTGTGATGTATACATATGTTATGTTATTTTATTTCAAAATAGAAATTGGCCAATGTACATAGTAAATATTACTTTTTTGCTATATTAGATGATGAAGCTGTGCGTGTGTTCACGACCGTGAGCGTGACGCGTAGAGAGCAGGAAGCGAAACTCGACAACGAAGAATTCGAACAAAGGAAACGCAATTACCGCATCAAGAGATGGCTCATGGCCGGCGTAGACCCCGAGGTCATGGAACAAGGGTGAGTGTTGAATGCACAGATCTAGATATGAGATGCTATTTTTTCATTCACAAAAACCAGTTTAGTATGCATACTTAATTACATGTAAATTATGGATGGATTAATTACACCATTCACAAAATAATTCATAAATTGTTTTTAATGACTGACCGATTTGTCGAGTGGCTAGAGACCCTAACAACAAAGCCAAGGGTCGGGGTTCGATTCCTGCGCGGGACACATATTTGTGTGCATAAACATGTCTATTTGTTCCGTGTGTGGGTGTAAAATATCTATTTATGTATATCAAATTAAAAAAAGAATATTTAAGTATGTATATCAGTTGTCTGATAACCATAATACAAGCTTTGCTTAGTTTGGGGCTACAAGGCGCTGTGTTGGATGTCCCAGGTATTATTATTATAAAAAATAAAATATTAATGTTAGATCTTTCTAAGAGTTTGCGCTGTGCTTGCTGAGTTTGTAACGTACTGAAAGAAATTTTAAGGAAATTCTGAATCGATCTTAAAACTATATTTTATAGCGGGCGTGGGACCGAGATATCTGCTCAAGCACAATCGCTATTTAACTCTAAGTACGAATCCTATGGATATGTATAGATCAACAACGACCCCTACAGTAGTACTTTGTATTAATTTCACTCTAACAGTTGAAATAAACACGATGTTGTACTATTCATCGACCATCATTTCAACCATCGCCGGACTTCATAGCTGCACAAAAGTCTCCCTCTTATGTACACAAAACGTACAATTTTCTACCACTTGTAACCAACAACGTCGGCACGCTATTTAGTCCAAGTCAGTCCAAGTAGTGGCGGGCCATCCTGCGGTACGACGTTCGCTTCCTGGTCGCTATTCAAAAATTTTGCTTCCCCAGCTGTTATTGGTACTTCTTGCAGCTACTACTTACATTTATACATTCTCTGTCGGTTACTTCTGTTCTGCAGATTTCTTTGTTACGATTTCCACTTCCAAAAAAACTCCAAGCCTAGCTCTCTGAATAGTTTGTCGAGTGACTTTATAGTACATTATGATGCAAGTAAGTTAAGCTGGATATTATAGTCGAGGTGTTTATAAGTTTATATTAAACTGATGACTATAATAGCCATATTTTCAGTCGTCCGTGCGTGCATCGCAAGGTAATTCAACAACTTTGAGGGCGCCATATCTCAATAATGAAAGGTACTAATAGAGAAACATATTTCATTATTTTCCTAAACTTTTATATTAAAATTTGACAGCTGACGAAAAAAGCACTTGATATATGTGCAGCACAAGTTAACAAAAACGTAACATAATTTCATAGAAACGGTGTGCGCAATAGCGCATATCGTGTCGTGATAGCAGTGTGGTAGCGAGCTCGCTTCTTGTTTATAAGACTCGCGGTGTTAACTCCAGGGCATGTACCAATGCATTTTTTTTAACTTATGCAGTACATAACTATCACTGACTCTGTGTCTCGGAGAGCACGTCAAGTCGGTCCCGGTTAAAATGGAGCAGCGTAGTGGATTAAGCTTCAAGCCTCCTCATCCCGAAAGGGCCTAAGCCACTGCAGTGGAGCATAATTGGGCCGATGGTATGGTAATAGGGTATGCGCATCGCACCTCAGAACCGCACATATATATGGCAAGTATTGGACTCGTACATATAGCAACAAAGTTCTGAAACTATAAAAACAAATTGTACTGACGGAAATTTAATAAAATTTCGGTGCGATCTTAATTATAATATTCAATGGCGAGGTTGGTATCGGAACAAAAACAAAATACGACTGTGACAATATTAAGTCATATTTATTTCCTCTAAAAGATAATTTCAATTCCCATTCACTAAAGCATTTTTTTTTCTTCTTTTATGTGTAGCAGTATTAACTTTGTCGGCTTTCTGCTTCAACTTGTTCATTTTCCCTATAACATTTTTAAATCTATCATCTTTTTTCATTATTTTTTTATTAGCTTTCTTTACTTCCTGTTTTAAACGTTTATCAATATCATCTTCTATATCTGTTGCTTTAACACTATCATTACGTCCTAACTGTTCCGTCACAACCTTTTCACGTATGCCGCCATCTTGCTTATCGATTTGCTCCTGCAGTTCTTTGATTTTATTAAGTTTGTTCTTCTTTGCTGCTTTTATTCTTTTCCTGCGCACCTCCTCTAGTCTGTGAAAAGATAAAGTGTTAAATAAATAGATAAAATATATAAAATTAACAATTATCAACACCTACGCCCTAGGACTTTCGGTGAGCTTTTTTCGTGATCGCAACGCCTTTGCTTAATGTATTGATATTGTACATCATGTTCAAAGCACCATATTTTGCTCTCGTTAATGAGTTTTTCAATACATTTGCTGTCTTCATGACATTGAAACTTGTACCGTAATGTTGTATTTTACAGTACTAGGCCTTTTTGCGTTACACCGATCACAACCGAGCATTCTGTTTATGACGCATGCGTAAACCGCCAAAAGCAACCCGCTCGTGCCCTAAGTTCCCGCCATTATTACATTTGAAGCATTATTTCAGTTGTTTTAATCGCAATTGTTAGTCTCTAACTGCGGAACCAAGGGTCGCGGGTTCGATTCCTACCCGGGACAAATATTTGTGTGCATGAACATGTCTATTTGTTCCATGCTGGGTGTGAAATATCTAATATGTATACATATATCACAAAGAATATTTAAGTATGTATATCAGTTGTCTCGTACCCAATGGCACAAGCTTTGCTTAGTTTGGGACTAGATGGCGTTGTGTGGGATGTCCCAGGTATTATTAATATAATCGAACTTTGCTTCAACAGTACCGAAACTATCAAATGCAATTTCACGGGAGTGACTCGCTCCACTCATATTAACTCCAACAATATTAAATATACTTAGGTACTGAAGTTTACCTTTAGTAGAATGGCACTTAGTTTGTCACCCCCGATGAATGGTCACTACACTTGTGCTGTTATTCAGTGATAAAAGTCATTAATTATAATTCTAATATTTTTACATGTAAATGATTTAAACTCCATATATTATTTATTTCATTATTGCGAATAGACCCCATCGAAACTGAAATTATTCTAATATTTTGATTATAATAGATAAAACTGTCTAAAACTTTAATGAAACTTCGATTGTGCTTATTTGGACTTAATGAATTTTACCTTCAAAACGACGATATGCTGTGAAGTGACATTCTGGCTCTATTAAAACCCAACGCTGCTATCAAATTTATTTACTCTACCTGATATACATATATTGGAAAAGATCTTTACAATTCCGGATACAGGTCGATTTTTCATCAATCGCTGTTGAAGTTGAATCTATTTTGTGGTGGCCAACACTGATAATAAAAAATTGGAAGAAATGCAATTTTATTATAGTGTCGTACATGTAACGTGTGCATTAAATACCTAATTTGATAAAACTAAAAACATTTCCTTGCCCCTCTAATCAATATTTCCAAGTCTATAGTAAAATTATACAAAAGACCCATATCTGCCCGTATCTTACTGGTGTGAGGGAGAACGCAATATCGCTGCCCTCTCCTATGATTTATGAGACAGTATGCGGTAAGTGAAAAATTTTACTATAGCCAAATTTTTCGGAGCATTATTTTATAGGTACCATCTAATGGAACTTTATGGAAAAAAAATGTAAACAATTTTCATATCAAAACATTTTTCCTGAAAGAATAATTGATACGGCGCGGCGTATCGAACATAAATACTGCACATGAGAACGGTGTGATGGTGAGTATTGACCGTATTTTCAGTCGTCCGTGCGTGCATCGCAAGGTAATTCAACAACTTTGAGGGCGCCATATCTCAATAATGAAAGGTACTAATAGAGAAACATATTTCATTATTTTCCTAAACTTTTATATTAAAATTTGACAGCTGACGAAAAAAGCACTTGATATATGTGCAGCACAAGTTAACAAAAACGTAACATAATTTCATAGAAACGGTGTGCGCAATAGCGCATATCGTGTCGTGATAGCAGTGTGGTAGCGAGCTCGCTTCTTGTTTATAAGACTCGCGGTGTTAACTCCAGGGCATGTACCAATGCATTTTTTTTAACTTATGCAGTACATAACTATCACTGACTCTGTGTCTCGGAGAGCACGTCAAGTCGGTCCCGGTTAAAATGGAGCAGCGTAGTGGATTAAGCTTCAAGCCTCCTCATCCCGAAAGGGCCTAAGCCACTGCAGTGGAGCATAATTGGGCCGATGGTATGGTAATAGGGTATGCGCATCGCACCTCAGAACCGCACATATATATGGCAAGTATTGGACTCGTACATATAGCAACAAAGTTCTGAAACTATAAAAACAAATTGTACTGACGGAAATTTAATAAAATTTCGGTGCGATCTTAATTATAATATTCAATGGCGAGGTTGGTATCGGAACAAAAACAAAATACGACTGTGACAATATTAAGTCATATTTATTTCCTCTAAAAGATAATTTCAATTCCCATTCACTAAAGCATTTTTTTTTCTTCTTTTATGTGTAGCAGTATTAACTTTGTCGGCTTTCTGCTTCAACTTGTTCATTTTCCCTATAACATTTTTAAATCTATCATCTTTTTTCATTATTTTTTTATTAGCTTTCTTTACTTCCTGTTTTAAACGTTTATCAATATCATCTTCTATATCTGTTGCTTTAACACTATCATTACGTCCTAACTGTTCCGTCACAACCTTTTCACGTATGCCGCCATCTTGCTTATCGATTTGCTCCTGCAGTTCTTTGATTTTATTAAGTTTGTTCTTCTTTGCTGCTTTTATTCTTTTCCTGCGCACCTCCTCTAGTCTGTGAAAAGATAAAGTGTTAAATAAATAGATAAAATATATAAAATTAACAATTATCAACACCTACGCCCTAGGACTTTCGGTGAGCTTTTTTCGTGATCGCAACGCCTTTGCTTAATGTATTGATATTGTACATCATGTTCAAAGCACCATATTTTGCTCTCGTTAATGAGTTTTTCAATACATTTGCTGTCTTCATGACATTGAAACTTGTACCGTAATGTTGTATTTTACAGTACTAGGCCTTTTTGCGTTACACCGATCACAACCGAGCATTCTGTTTATGACGCATGCGTAAACCGCCAAAAGCAACCCGCTCGTGCCCTAAGTTCCCGCCATTATTACATTTGAAGCATTATTTCAGTTGTTTTAATCGCAATTGTTAGTCTCTAACTGCGGAACCAAGGGTCGCGGGTTCGATTCCTACCCGGGACAAATATTTGTGTGCATGAACATGTCTATTTGTTCCATGCTGGGTGTGAAATATCTAATATGTATACATATATCACAAAGAATATTTAAGTATGTATATCAGTTGTCTCGTACCCAATGGCACAAGCTTTGCTTAGTTTGGGACTAGATGGCGTTGTGTGGGATGTCCCAGGTATTATTAATATAATCGAACTTTGCTTCAACAGTACCGAAACTATCAAATGCAATTTCACGGGAGTGACTCGCTCCACTCATATTAACTCCAACAATATTAAATATACTTAGGTACTGAAGTTTACCTTTAGTAGAATGGCACTTAGTTTGTCACCCCCGATGAATGGTCACTACACTTGTGCTGTTATTCAGTGATAAAAGTCATTAATTATAATTCTAATATTTTTACATGTAAATGATTTAAACTCCATATATTATTTATTTCATTATTGCGAATAGACCCCATCGAAACTGAAATTATTCTAATATTTTGATTATAATAGATAAAACTGTCTAAAACTTTAATGAAACTTCGATTGTGCTTATTTGGACTTAATGAATTTTACCTTCAAAACGACGATATGCTGTGAAGTGACATTCTGGCTCTATTAAAACCCAACGCTGCTATCAAATTTATTTACTCTACCTGATATACATATATTGGAAAAGATCTTTACAATTCCGGATACAGGTCGATTTTTCATCAATCGCTGTTGAAGTTGAATCTATTTTGTGGTGGCCAACACTGATAATAAAAAATTGGAAGAAATGCAATTTTATTATAGTGTCGTACATGTAACGTGTGCATTAAATACCTAATTTGATAAAACTAAAAACATTTCCTTGCCCCTCTAATCAATATTTCCAAGTCTATAGTAAAATTATACAAAAGACCCATATCTGCCCGTATCTTACTGGTGTGAGGGAGAACGCAATATCGCTGCCCTCTCCTATGATTTATGAGACAGTATGCGGTAAGTGAAAAATTTTACTATAGCCAAATTTTTCGGAGCATTATTTTATAGGTACCATCTAATGGAACTTTATGGAAAAAAAATGTAAACAATTTTCATATCAAAACATTTTTCCTGAAAGAATAATTGATACGGCGCGGCGTATCGAACATAAATACTGCACATGAGAACGGTGTGATGGTGAGTATTGACCGTATTTTCAGTCGTCCGTGCGTGCATCGCAAGGTAATTCAACAACTTTGAGGGCGCCATATCTCAATAATGAAAGGTACTAATAGAGAAACATATTTCATTATTTTCCTAAACTTTTATATTAAAATTTGACAGCTGACGAAAAAAGCACTTGATATATGTGCAGCACAAGTTAACAAAAACGTAACATAATTTCATAGAAACGGTGTGCGCAATAGCGCATATCGTGTCGTGATAGCAGTGTGGTAGCGAGCTCGCTTCTTGTTTATAAGACTCGCGGTGTTAACTCCAGGGCATGTACCAATGCATTTTTTTTAACTTATGCAGTACATAACTATCACTGACTCTGTGTCTCGGAGAGCACGTCAAGTCGGTCCCGGTTAAAATGGAGCAGCGTAGTGGATTAAGCTTCAAGCCTCCTCATCCCGAAAGGGCCTAAGCCACTGCAGTGGAGCATAATTGGGCCGATGGTATGGTAATAGGGTATGCGCATCGCACCTCAGAACCGCACATATATATGGCAAGTATTGGACTCGTACATATAGCAACAAAGTTCTGAAACTATAAAAACAAATTGTACTGACGGAAATTTAATAAAATTTCGGTGCGATCTTAATTATAATATTCAATGGCGAGGTTGGTATCGGAACAAAAACAAAATACGACTGTGACAATATTAAGTCATATTTATTTCCTCTAAAAGATAATTTCAATTCCCATTCACTAAAGCATTTTTTTTTCTTCTTTTATGTGTAGCAGTATTAACTTTGTCGGCTTTCTGCTTCAACTTGTTCATTTTCCCTATAACATTTTTAAATCTATCATCTTTTTTCATTATTTTTTTATTAGCTTTCTTTACTTCCTGTTTTAAACGTTTATCAATATCATCTTCTATATCTGTTGCTTTAACACTATCATTACGTCCTAACTGTTCAAATAAATAATATATGGAGTTTAAATCATTTACATGTAAAAATATTAGAATTATAATTAATGACTTTTATCACTGAATAACAGCACAAGTGTAGTGACCATTCATCGGGGGTGACAAACTAAGTGCCATTCTACTAAAGGTAAACTTCAGTACCTAAGTATATTTAATATTGTTGGAGTTAATATGAGTGGAGCGAGTCACTCCCGTGAAATTGCATTTGATAGTTTCGGTACTGTTGAAGCAAAGTTCGATTATATTAATAATACCTGGGACATCCCACACAACGCCATCTAGTCCCAAACTAAGCAAAGCTTGTGCCATTGGGTACGAGACAACTGATATACATACTTAAATATTCTTTGTGATATATGTATACATATTAGATATTTCACACCCAGCATGGAACAAATAGACATGTTCATGCACACAAATATTTGTCCCGGGTAGGAATCGAACCCGCGACCCTTGGTTCCGCAGTTAGAGACTAACCACTCGGCAAACGGTCAGTAATAATAATCATACTCTTTACTTCACAGTATCGAAACTGTTAAGTGCAATTTTGCGGGGGTGAAGGCTGGCGAACGAGGACTTCGCGGACGGAAGATACACCAGCTAACTAGAAAAAAAATGGTTACACTGTAAGCGTAGAAGAATGCTTCTCTTCAATTCGTACTTTTATGGTACAGTTCCAAACTTACTGGCGGATCCGAACATAGGCTCATGTCGCGTCGCAGAAACCAGTTTTGGGTGCAGCGGGACGCAGTGGAGCGAGGGGTATATGACTGTACTTGCGCAAGCACGCTTATAGCGTTCTATTCTGATCCGCCATAAAGTTTGAGGCGAACTATATCAGGTTAGAGGGCAGAAATATTTTTTGATAGTTAAACATTAAGCAAATGAAGATATCACATCCTGCGCTTTTGTAATAAAAGATTAACTTATGGAAATAAAATAAATTAGATAATATTTGAATAGATTTATTTATTTTACATTTATAATATTACATTAAAATACAATTATATAAATAAGCACAACATCGCACCAATGGCAAAAATAATTTGGCACAAAGTCTGTGTGAATGCATCTCGTGATATGACTCTTTGCAAGCTACATGAAATATATTACTAACAACTACTTGTGTAAAGATTATAAAATTAGATTTGAATTTTTTAAAAGTTTTTAATTACAAAAGTTTTGCACATATTTTGCCAGGACAATTAGAGCCTTTTTACACGTAATGGGTGCTGGGTACCCGGTGGGGAAGTGTATGGGCATGTAGGTGGCTTTCACACGTACCGGCGTAATTTACCGGGCAGGCCCATACACTTCGCCAACGGGGTACGCGACACCCGACACGTGTGAAAAGGCTCTTAAGCAGCTATATAGAAGTTCTTGGTTTCTACGATGGCCTGTAAAACTTCGTCTTCTGACACTGCAGCAACATGTATTTACATCAGCCCCCCATGCGAATAAATGGTTACACGTTTAAGAATCTAACCCAAAATCTGATAATGTAATCCACTAGGACTATCAATACTATAGGACAGATGACCAATTTTGATGCGACTTTTACTACTCTATAGGATATTTGTTCCGAATGGTTCTAGTCCAAAAAAACATAGATGGGTATTTCTTATAAATTCAATAAACTTTTCTCTTAATAAACAATACCAGTTCGCAATAAGCAAAAAGCGAAGGTGATCCCACAGAAGTCAAAATGAAACTATAGAAAGTTCACAAACTTTAGAAAAAACCTTGGCCAGTTTGAGAGGAAATTCTAAATGACATGACTTTTATAAGAGTTCCTCGGGTATTTTCAATTGAAAATTGCATAGTTTTTATCATTCAAGTAGCAAAAATGTTTTTTCCAACTAAACTCTTTTCACGTTTTATTGTTTCTAGCTAAACGGCAACAACGCATCCAATTTTAAATTACTTCGCTGCGTGTATTACGTTTTTAATCTCCTCCATTGCAATTTCACTAATCTTTCAGTGTTTGTTTATGAAACACCGTTTGAATAGAGAATCACAAAATCAAAATTAAACGTATTTTTGTGCATCTTAATTTCTTATATTCATTTTCATAAGAAGTTGTGATAGCTCGAACGCAGAGAACCTGTTTCAAATCTATAAGGTCACGTGGCCATGGTTCGAATCCGAGCGTGTACCAATGAGTTTTTCTGCCTTAAGTACATAAACTATCACTAACTCCGTGCCTCAGAGAGCACGTTAAGCAGTCGGTCCCGGTAGCTGTCAATAGATGGCGGTCGTTACAATTCGCCAACCCGCATTGGAGCAGCGTGGTGGATTTAAGCTCCAAGCCCCTCATCTTGAATGGAGGCCTAAGCCCCTGCAGTGGGGTACAAAAAGGGCTGATGGAATGGAATTTTCTTAAGATGCAGTTTTTTTTATTATTAAACAAATAATAGTGTGGGTCGATACTGCGCTTCGTTCTTTCACAGGCAACATCTTATATGAACATTGATACAATTCTATAGAGAAATATATACATTTTTTTCGCGCACCCCATCGTATGAGGTATCATTAGACAGTTATGAAAATGCAATGAAGGTATTTTTAATGTCTGATTTTGGTGAATATTTCATGAGACATGAGGTTAAGTCATTAAAAGTGCCTCCTCTTTGTTTTGAACGAAATATGTTGATAAATCTTTGAGATATACGCAACTTTCAATTACCAACGAAAACTTTGTGAGACTGATAACTTGTACATGCCAGGAACCCTACTTACGCATACTTGACCGGTTTTCCTAGATCAATTTACAATGCCTAGATTCTTAAACGTATAAATAATATACATATTTAACATGTTCCCTGTTCCATGAGCCATATATGTTTTACAGAAGTAATACCCACTTGGTACTAAAAATTTTTTTTGTACATAGACTATGGTCATAACCCATTTTATATAACCATATGACCCATTTTCCTCAAAAAGCTGATTTGGAATTGCCAGTAGTTTTTGTTTTAATTGAGACAGGGAATGTCCACTTATGTCACAAAAGTTTTATAAATTGATCATTAGCCCTCTGACCAACATTTTACATTACACTACAGTATTTTACATACAAATTAATGTTTTCTCATACATGATTTTGTTTTAGTTGCGTGTCCTATATTCGGTCATTGTCACACAAGTAGAATGATGAAAGTGATTCTGTACAAATCAAATAAATAACAGAATTACGGTAAATAACTTAGAAAACATGTTCATTTTCCTAATAACATAAGTAAATTTTTAAAATGAGAAATATAGTTATATTATTGTTAATGCTTTTAATTTTTCTACTATGGAAGGTTTTTACAATCACAGAGAATCGAGTAGGTTAGAGATGCCATGTGACAGTATTTATTTAGAGACATGTGTCCCAAAAATAATCATACAACGAAAACAAGTAAAAATATTACGCATACGTAGTCTTGTCTCAGATTTACATCATTTTAGCAAGCGGTTAAATCGTTCATCCCTTTCGCTTACATCTTTGGTATGATTTAATGTCACATTTTAGAGTTTATGTTATAAGATCTGTCTTAAGAATGCAACATATTACATACTTAAACGAGATAACAATATCTGCATGTCAACTTTAACCTACTATAATGCTTTGTGTTTACAATCACAACTCTTATTACTGTATATCTTCGCTAAACGTCTCGGTTTTGTCTAGAATTATCACTGACTGGGCCCCAATCATGGTGAACCATGAAAGACTTTTAAGTCTCTTAAATTAACAGGGAGTATAGTAGTACTAGAAATGATTGACGAGCTAGAGATTACGACTAGGCGGCGTGCACGCCTAATGAAACGCCGATGAAAAACTTTATGGCGGATGTGAACATAGGCACAAGTCGCGTCGCAGTAACCAGTTTTAGGTGTAGCGGAACGCAGTGGAGCGAGGGGTATATGACTGTAATTGCGCAAGCACGCTTATAGCGTTGTATTCCGATCCGCCATAAAGTTTGAGGCCAACGATACCGTCAATCAAATACTAAACTGATTTGTACTGATAATAGTACGATTGCCAAAATTAAAAGCATAAAAGTATTCCGCGTCTAACAAAAAAGAGAACAATAATTTCATGGTTGATCTCACTATGCGGGTGGCGACGTCTGGTGACCTTCAAATCGATTTTTTAACGGGCTCCCATTGCAAAATGCAAGATTCTTTGCATAATAAAACAAATATGTTACTAAAGTAAATTCAATAAAAAAAAAACCAAATTTTTTTCTCTAAAAGTTGTGACTAAATATGATTTTTATAACTGAAGCCTCACCTATGAGTACCAATAAGACCATCACAGTTTTATTTTGACTTGTACAAAACAAATATGTCCCACCATGGCCAATTAAACAAAACAGTTTGCTCACAAAGTCATTTTAAGTTGTTAGTGTTGAGCAAATTGAAAAATAACATAAAATTACAATATAACAGCCAAAAAAAATTATTATATTGATAATAATAACAATTTACACCTCTGTATTCCAAAATTAACAATTATTTGATTATATTTTGCAAAACTATAAAAATTGTAAAAATAAATAAAAATTATAAATAGTCAACTAGATGTGAATGAAAACTGGTTAAAAAAAACCATATACATTTTGCATTCGTAATGCTTTTTATCAATAGTAGCGCCGCCGTCTATTGCATTTACGAAAATATTTGATGAAGTTTTCTAGTGACCAGGTCCAAATACCACTTTCGAGTTCATGAATGGTTGATACAGAATAATTTAATTTTAAAGGGTATAAAAAGTTTTATTCGGACCAGAGAAATTTATTTTAAATATTTATTTAGATATCAATATATAATTTTATATATTTAACGTTGAACAATAAATACTAGTAAATTCCATACAAAATTTATTTGACCACAAGTAAGAAATACACATTGTTATATTTTATTTTATCTAATAAGTAAAGTGTATCCTAAAATTGCTTTTATAAAAATATGTTCTAACTCAATACAATTCTAATTTTGGTTTTTAAAGTTCATAATTTTCGATGAAGTTATACAAATTAAGTTATATAAATGTAACAATGTACAGTTTTTTACTTCTGATCAAATAAACTTCGTATGAAATCAGCCATATTGTCTAACCTTAATTTGTTAATTTGCTATAGTTAGCTATTAAAACTTTATTGAAATGCATTACTATTTATTTCTTTACGAAACCGTATGAACATTTATAAATACATTTTATACTAGCGCCAATGTCTACGGAATAATCTTATATTATTAATAATAAAATTTGTTTAAAAATGAACAGTAGTTCGATAGGTGGATTTTGGGCAAGTGTCTATTTCAAGTACCGAGTATGTCAGAGCCAGTCAACTGTCACATTACGCCTGTTCGTGTTCCTGCTTTTGTTCTCTTTATTTACTGTAAGGTTCTGTATAAGCTGATCGAGCTCGGTGGTGTAGCTTTGTTTATAGTTTTCTGAAATTTTAAAATAGGAAATAGAAAAAAATGTGAGGGGACTGGACAGCTGTTGGGGTGCAAAAAATGGTTTAGATTCAGAATTCAATATTTTCTAAATCTCAGAATGTAATACTGAAATTTAAAAGAATAGTTCCCTTTTGGTTTCAAATAGTTTTGAATGTTCTTTGTAATTTAGTGTAAATTAGATGTATAAATATTATTATACTAATTGAACATTTGCCATTGTAATGTCGCATAAAGACCCTGGACCTATAATTGGTCGCTGGCTGAATTGTCAAAGAAAAGCCACGGTGTTGCTTTCTGGAAAGGTGCTGCAAAGTACGTCTTGCCGCTCTCAGTATTAATAGGGTGGCCAAAGAACATGGCTTCACACCTTCAATCTTCATTACGTATATTGGAGGCTTGGAGGTCAAACTTGGTTCGTAGATTGACTTTGCAATTACCGGTGGTTTCCATAATGATGGGGGTTTTGGGAGCAAGTGGAAGGTTGGCTCATATGAATATAAACTATGTCTTAAGTGTTCCGATGCTTTGAATTCTGTCTGTATCTAAACCAGTTTTAGTAAATAACTGACCTAACTTAAGTGTCACTCCTTCTTTTATATCTTTTTTTTTTATTTCACAAACCCCGAGATCAACTACACTTCTTCCTAAATAACGTGACACAACCAGGCGTAATTTTTTTAATTTTTCTTTCAAAATTCCTGACATAGGAATAACCTATTCACTGACCGGGGTTACTACTTCATAGAGGCTTGTGTGTATATCAAAATCCTACAACTACTGCTCCTTTTTAAACTGCAATATAAATACATTTATACATGTAAAAAAATATATGTTAGTCCTACTCTGACATTTGTAAGAGCGAGTTGATAGTGGCGTCTTTGTTGCCGTGGTTCGCCTCTAAAACGGATTTGATGACATCCTTGTCGATGCTCGGGAACATTTCCTCGATCTGATGAAAAAAGAGTTTTCTGTCATTTACAATTTCTCTCAATAAATTCTACAATTTTCAACTAAATAATGATTCAAATCTTATTGTTCGTTTAGTATATTATGCTAGTTGTAGAAGTATTTTGAAACTCTCCAATTTCTCAATTTCAAAATTATTGACAATTGCTTAGCCTAGTGGGTAGCGAGCCTGCCTACGAAGCTGGAGGTTCCGGATTCGAATCCCAGGTTGGGTCAGTATTTATATGATGAATATTGATACTAGTACCGGGTCATGGTTGTTATATGTATGTGGTGTCTTCGCTTGGTACCCAAAACGCAAGCTAATGCTTAGTTTGGGACCTAGACGTTGTTGTGATGTATATGTTATTATTATTATTAATATATTCTAGCGACCCGCCCCGGCTTCACATGACTCGCACTTACCTGGTTTTATACTACAGTTAAGTTTTTATTTTACGTTATTAAAATTAATTATTAACTATTAAAATTAAATTATTAAGCTTATTAAAAATCAAACTGCTCTGCGTTCCCCAAAAGGGTATTGTGCTTGTATTGTAATCAACAATACCCATTAATAAATTGGTTATTGAAATATAAAAGTGATCTACTGGGTTTGATGTGTTAAAATATGAAATATATAGGATGAAAAAAAATATGTTGTGGTTGTATGGTCACATGGAAAGAATGAATGAACATAGAGTGATGGAAGAAATATATGTACATAGGAGATGTGTGTGATAGAAGGGTGGGTAGGGACACCGTGGAAAAATCCAATGTATATATAGCATGCAAATATTATATATAGCACAAATTGATGGCATCTCAAAAAGTTATGTTTCATGATCGGGCCGAACATGGAAATTTTCATACAATCATAATCGTCGATTCATTTGAAATTGGCTGAACTCATTAAGTTGATATTTTGTATTTACGATTGGATATGATAGGTCTGTCTGTACTGTGCCACTATTTTGAAAGTCAGAATAAAAAAATTGCCAACCATAATTTTTTTCATGATTTTAATGTTTAAAAGGTAGTATAGTTCCAATAAAACTTTATGGCGGATCGGAATACAACGCTTTATGCTGCGTGCGCAAGTCCAGTCATGTGCCCCTCGCTCTACAGCGTCCCGCTACACCTAAAACTCGTTACTGCGACGCGACTTGTGCCTATGTTCACATCCGCCATAAAGGTTGATTGAAACTGTATCTTCGGACATATTGTTTGATATGAAAAAATATTAGACCGCCCCGTCGGTCGAATGGTTAGAGTCCATAACTGCAGGGCCAATGGTGCCAGGTTCGATTCCCTCCAAAAAATTGTGTGCATCAACATGTGCATTTGTTGCGTCTGTGTGTAATATATAAAAATAAATATGTAGCATATCAGTTGACTGGTACCCATAATACAGGCTCTGCCTAGTTTAGGACTAGATGACCATGTGTAAAAGTCCTAGGTATTTCTTACAATGAACTGGAACAATTCATAACAGAAGTCTGTTAAAATTTATAATGCCTACACACAATTCTATCTAGAGATTATGTTGTAACACGGAACCAGAATATTTCATTGTAAATAGGTAGATCACACATATATACACACACACAAACAATATTAACATGTACACCCTACACTATTTTCCATATAGCTACTTCAACATATGTAAGTCCGTTTTTATGTAATTGTTGTTTCATTGTTTACGTTTTATTTTATATGACTGGAATCACTGGAACGCCATACCAAAATAATTGTAAACAAGGTCTATCTCCTACGACACAGGCTGAGCCTAGTGCAGTGATCAAATTAACATGGCATTGTAAATCTGTATGGTAACATTGTGTAAAATAAATAAATAGTTTAGTGGACAAAATCCTGCTTTAAGCGAAACTAGAACCATATCGTAAATCCACCCAGAATCCTGTATGTAACCTGTCTGGGAAACAGATGTAAACTTATGTCTGTACGTATTTGCTGAATTGTTAGAGTAAGCAATAGTAATAACTGGCCTGTTGCAACTGTTCTGGCGTGACTTGCTGCCTCTGTTGTCGCATAGGTTGCACTGGGGGTGCTGGCTGAGGTGGCGCGGCGTACACCGTCATCGGAGCGTAACCGCCACCACCCACGCTCGGCACCACCAGGACTGGAGGAAACGGTGTCACGGCTGCTGGACCCACCTAAGTCAACGAAAATAATATTTAGTTACAACAATACAATGCCGATTATTTTTTCCATAGAAAAACAAACGAACGAAAGAGAATCCGCACTCCATATAAAATCCAACTAGCACAAAAACGAGTATTTAAAATAAGATAGACAAAACCGACCAGCTGATTGTCCTGTTCTTGACATTTTCTTGTTTGGTCAATGCTTACTTAATTTAATAGACGGAAGTATTTTGTACATAATTCACATATTTATTTATTTTCATGACAGGTAATGTAAAGTTATTGGTTTGTAAAATAATTTTACAGTTTTATTAGATTCATAAATGTAATGACAGCTTGTACCGAAGTTCACATTGGCGACTTTAATTTAACGATAGTTTCCGGTCGTTTCACACTGTCGACCATTCATAGAACAAACAATATTTTCTTGCTACCTCAGCAAACTGGTCATCGCAAGGCTTAAATAAGAATGGACGGACTTTGAATCACATAAATAGTATTCTGATTGGCCGAAACACTAAAGGGTTAAAGTAACGAAACTCGAAATCAAACTATAAGGTTACAATACTACAAAACCCCATCATCGTTACGAAACATTACCAGCAGATCCACTGCTCCTAGGTACACAAGTCATCGTCTAGACTCGTGTTCTCTAATGTAAATAATTTTGTGTAAAGTTTTATTAAATTTATTTTAACTAGTACAATTTAATTTTTGTTTTACTACAAACATTCTGCTAGTTAGCGAGGCACAGCTGAGAATATGATAACCTTCCCTTCTTTTTACAAGTAAAAGACAGATGTCAACTTTCATAGAAAGTCCAACTCCTTTCTTTCGCCCCTTATAGATTTACAGCTGAATTGTCAGTCCAATTGAAAAAATTGGTTCATTTGTTCTTGAGTTATAAATGTACAAACAGACAGACATGGTATTCAGGGATGTCTAATTAGTCGATCCCAATAGTTTTCCCAAAATATCTTCTATGTCAAGACATCACTCTGCATGTAACAGTTTTGTAACAGTATAGTTATATACTAACGGTGTAACTCAAAACAAGGTTGATCATCCCCTCCATGCCATCGCCTTGTTTTCCATTCAAAGGATACCAATCTTCATGAGTTTCGCCCTGAAAAATAAAAATTTTCAATATAATAAACAATTTTAAGTACATCCATAGACAAAATTAACAGTCCACATTATTTACAATGTATTTTTTTTATTTATATGTAAATGCTTTTGACCATAAATTAATAATGTGATGGGTGATAAATAAAAAAAACATGTGTAAATATGTGTTTTCACCCGACTACACAGGGTTAAGTTTTTCAAGTGCATGTGTTTGTTTTTTTCTAGTATGCTCTGTTGCCAAAACGCCTTGATGGATATTAACATATAAGGTCATCTTAATCGTGGGAGTGCCATAGGGTCTAGTATTTAAATATAGCACTTGCGAATCAAAAAGGAAGGGGCGTCGCAGTCGTGCCATTCATTCGGGCCCAAAAGTCGCTTTTAGCAGCGGGACACGCTCGCTAACAAAAGACATAGTTCAGCTATGATATGACCTACACTATTAGTTTAAAAATAAAAAGACTACCCCTAAGCAAATAGATATCGAAAAAGTTGGACGAAAATACCTTTAATTTCGAATTAGTAATTTTTGGAACTTTTATATAGATATGTTTCAATTTGAGACAACTAGTAGTCACACAATAATAATTTGGCCAATACCATATGGGAAATGTATATTGTCATCAACCCATTACCTACACATTAACCCAATTGGGTCAGATTGAACATAACTAGCCATTTAATTGACAGAGACAATAGATTGATAATGATTGATGAAAAGTTAATTGGTTAAGACTCGCCGCCCCTGTTTTTGTTGAAATCGCTAATTAAACGTTTAAAACAGTATGCAACTACGAACAATATACTGTGCGCTGCTGTAGTGTGTAGCTGGATTACGGATCATGACCGAAAAACGAAATGTTTTTCTACTAACATTGAGTACAGCATTGGGAATGGTGATGTGAGTCCACGCGATGAGCTCGTCCATTGTAAAGGAGCACTCATCGAAAATCTCCAGGTATATTGAATTGACACCAGGTGGCAACAGGCTGGAATTATATAAATATTTCAGATTAATTATAAAAAATAAACACACGATAAAAGTGTATGACACCACACAGTGCATATTTACACTGCTGTTTATATATCATTAAGTATAATATAATAAAACAAATAATAATAACGTATACACGACAACAACGTCTAGGCCCCAAACTAAGCATTAGCTTGTGTTTTGGGTACCAAGTGAAAACACCATTTAATTTTATACATTAATATCCAATTATTTTTAAGTAAGATACACCGCTGGCGCTTTTGAACATCCTAAAGCTAGATCTTAGCAGGTTTGTACGCGACCACTGTAAGAAGAACACTAAAAGACATTTAAAGTAGGTAATTTTGTTTGTAATGATGGTGCTACAAACCACTGTGTTGAAAACTAAGTTGATAGAAGCAATTTAATCCCAAGCATTTTTATCTTATAGTATATCCATTATTTCATCCCACGCCTTTTGAGACACCGCCAAAGCACTTGGACAAAAAATCCAAAAAGAAAGCCGCTGCACGTGCCGGCCGTCATAAACAAGCCGACGGTTTGCGCGTGCGGCGTACAGTTTCACCGAAAATTTATCAGTAATAATAATATCTGGGACATCCCACACAGCGCCATCTAGTCCCAAAGTAAGCAAGTATTATGCTTGTACTATGGGGTACTAGACAACTGATATATATACTTAAATATTCTGTTTTTTATAATACAGACATATATAGATACTTTTATACCCAGACACGGAACAAATAAACATGTTCATGCACACAAATATTTGTCCCAAGCGGGAATCGAACCCGCGACCCTCGGCTCAGCAGTTAGGGTCTCTAACCACTCGGCCAACCGGTCAGTATATATTGATGCTTCACGAAGTAAATGACAAAATAGTAACCTACCAATGGAGTGTTAGGATAGGGGTGGGGAGGGAGAACGCGATGGGGAACTTTTCTGTAGTCCAACCGGGCGGAGCCGGGCACGACCGCTTATCATAAGTAACGACTCGTTTCTGAGTTTTTATTTTCAAATTTTAGGGGGGAGATGGGGGTCAAAAGTTTGTATGACAGTAACAAAAATTTATATCAGCAAAAAGTACACAGAAACCATCTCGAATGTTAATAGTAGATAACTTTAACAGGAATGTGTAGTCTACGCAGGCGAAGCTGCGGGCGGTCGCTATACAAGTATAATACTTGCTTACTTTGGGACTATATTTGACAATATTTACCATGATTACTAAATGCGCTTCAACATATCTGATGGCAAAGAATTGGAGCAGCCCCTTGTTAATACTGGCTTACCAAGTAACCATAGACTTTCCACTAGATGGCGCTGTATGGGATGTCCCATGTATTATTATTTATCCAAGTACCTATTACTTTTACAACTATAGCTTTTTTTTAAACTTATTAATCAGGCAGCTCCTGAAATCTTACATACCAGTGTATGACTTTATTCCATCGAGGAGTCTTTCCGCCACTGGGGTCGGTGTGAGTCTCGTATATGCAATGGCCCACGCGCAAACGCACATAAGGATCCATACGGGTCAAACCTGATACAAATAAAATAGTATTTAATAATAATATGAAAAATAAACAGTACACCGTCCCCTTAACATAACTAAAACATGCCATAATTTTCGTACGTAAATACGCTAATTGTCCATAAAAATAAATAGCACACTCTACAAGTATACCTATTGTGTACCTACTACCATTCTATAGCAAAGTCTTTGCATTTAAATGTCCAGATTCCAACTGATACAGTTCCAATCAAACTTTGTGGCGGATCCGAACGTAGGCACGAGTCGCGTCGCAGTAACCAATTTTAGGTGTTTATTCAATTTTACCTTCACAAGCACGCATAGAGCGCTGTATTCCGATCCGCCATAAAGTCTGACGCGAACTATACCTTGTATACTTGCACCTCAAGATACTACACATCAAGCATATTTTGACATAATTTCCAAAATAGGCATTTTACTGGTTTGGAAGCTGGAATCTTCAATCAATCAGCTTATCATAATTTTTCATCTGGAAAAATTGTGATAAGCATGTAATTTTTTAGACCGTTTTATTGTAGAAAATACCTTATCATTCTATCAAAGTCTATATATTAGTCTATGGCTTCTCGTCCTTTGGATGCGTAAACATGCGACTGCGTCACCGCACGTCTATGCGCGACAAACTGAAGCTCCTGGTCGTGCGACAACACCGCTTCCTTTGTTTCCAGTTTCGCGTGACGAATGAGCAGTGCACGTACACCACACTCAGTACCAACATGTCCGATCTACTTACTCTGTATCTACTGAATACCCCATTGCTTGCTAGAAGAAGAGCCAAAAAAAGAAAGCAGAAATGGGTGAATGATATTTTGGCCAAACGGAGTTTGTATGGAGAATTTTTGCACTTAAATAGTGATCTCCAATTAAATGAAATACACCATTTTAATTATTTTCGAATGCACCGGCCTACTTTTCAGTACGTACTCGCCAAAATTGAGAACCGTCTAGAGAAAAATAGTAATTTCAGAGAAACTATAACACCCAGAGAACGTCTGTCAGTCACTTGATATGTGATACTGCGGCTCCTTTTGGTCCCACAGGTACTTTCTTTCTTGGACTAGAGAAATTAACTTCTCGCAATCCATCACGAAACATCCGACAGTGCGACAAAAATAGAAATGATTTGATTAACATGCGACAACATGCGACGACGCGCGTTGATGGACGACTGATCCGCACCCAGTGGACGCGCTTACATCCCGTTCTGTTTGTTTTAAAGTATCGCACATCGTCGTGCGTATACGCGCGACGATCTTGTCGTAACTCGTCGTACGTTTACGCATCCAAAGGACGTGAGGCCTATATATTTGACGACCGCTTAGCCTAGTGGGCAGCGACTCTGCCTGCGAAGCTGGAGGTCCCGGGTTCGAATCCCAGGTCGGGTCAGTATTTATATGATGAATATTAATACTGGCACCGAGTCTTGGTTGTTATATGTATGTTCTGTCTTCGCTTGGTACCCAAAATACAAGCTAATGCTTAGTTTGGGACCTAGACGTTGTTGTGATTGTGTGTGTTATTATTATTATTATTATTATTAGTTTTGTTTCAAATATGACAAAAATGCAGAAATTATTGAGTAAGATTTTTCTACACAAAACAATCTGGTATCTGCTCTTAAAAAATAGTATTTACTTCTGATATAGGCACATAAGTCAAACCAAATATATGAATGCTCCTTACCATAATTTTTGACGAGTTTGGCTTGGACGACTGTAATGCTCAATCTAGCAGTTAACGGAGGTCCAGGTGCCGGGACCTGCAGATAGAAACAAAAAAATATTTATTATTTTATTTATTAGTCTATTTGGGACTATATTGATTTTCTTCATCTACTTCTTCTCTACTTAACTCTGAACGGCACAATTCTAACTAGGCACTGTAGCACCTTGTCGCTTTTTATTAATGTCTTATCATAACGTAACACATATTTTGGTTATTATAATCTTTTACTTTAAGATACAAAATTAAAATTATTTGGTTAGCTGTGGCTAACGTTGTTAACAAACTGATGTTTGAGAACCTAGGATAGGTACCTAAAAGTTTGACCAGTACCAAATTTTGAAAAATGTCAAACTAGCGATCGCCCGGCAGGTCGCTCGCATGGATTACACTTCTGTATTAGCATTTATTAAGGGTTATTTAACAATTTAAAAAAAACAGCCAGGTGCGAGTTGAGCTCGCACACGAAGGGTTCCAACGACAGACTGTTTGCCGAGTGGTTAGAGACCCTAACTGCACAGCCAAGGGTTGCGGGTTCATTTCTCGCCTTGGGACAAATATTTGTGGTCATGAACATGTCTATTTGTTCCATGTCTGGGTGTAACAAGTATATATGTATATAATATTTAAAAAAAAGGAATATTTAAGTATGTATACCAGTTGTCTAATACCCCATAATACAAGCATAATACTTGCTTACTTTGGGAGTAGATGACGCCGTGTGAAATGTCCCAGATATTATTATAAATCAAACCCACAAAGCATGTGGGTTAAGTTTATTTACATGGCACAATATAGATAAAAATAATTCAAATTTACTAACCGTTCTCAAACATATAACTCTGGTCCCATACGTTCTAAACATAATGACACAATATGCTAACTCAACACAAAATGATTATGAACAGAATGTTGATGTATTGAAAGTATTTGCCAGAGCCGTTATCAAAAATGACTAATACCTATATAGTACAGAAGTATAGAGATAAAAATTTTATCTTATGCACACAATATATTTACAAACAAAGCGTGTTACACACCAAATACTTTGCTTATCATATAAGACCAGACTGACCAGTCGGCCGAATGGTTAGAGAGCCTAACTGCAGAGCCAGGGTCACGGGTTCGATTCCCGCCCGGCACAGATATTTGTGTGCATGAACATGTCTATTTGTTCCGTGTCTGGGTGTAAAAGTATCTATATATGTATATACCTGGTCTAGCTATAAATATTGATACAAAAAAAATCTTTTTTTTTATTGCTAACAACATTTATTAATTTTACAGTGTGTTAGTTTAATACATAAATAAAAAACAATTAAAAATATAAAACGCTTATTCAAAGTGGCCTCCATTGGCTGCAATGCAGTTCTTTGAACGTTGAGGCCAGCTATCAATAGAAGCACGTACTCTTTCCATGGGAAAATTCTTCACTGCCAATTGTATGGATTGTTTTAGGGACTCCAAATTATCATGGTGTTTAGAGCAAGCCGTACTCTCTAAAACTGACGATAAATTATAATCCAGCGGATTAAGATCGGGACTAGACGCCACGGCCAGTCTTTAGCTCTGATGAAGTCAGGAACGTTCGTTTCCAACCAAGACTGCGTGGACCGAACTTTATGACACGGCGCCTAGTCTTGCTGGAAGGTCCATACTTGGTTATTGAACATGGTGTTGTTAAAGGGCTTAACTACCTTCTCAAGAATGGTATCATGATACACTTGTGCCGATGTTTTGATACCTTTTTCACAAAAATATGGCTCAGCCACTCCTTCATAGCTAACACCCCACCAAACCATCACTGATGTCGGACAATGCCCACGTTGCACTCTTTCGCGTAATTGGGAAGCTTCCTTAGAGCTTTGAGCATAAATACGGTCATTTTTTTATTAAAATGTTGTCTCAATCGTAAATAATTTCTCATCCGTAAACAAAATTTTTCTGTGAATTCCTTTTGCGTACCGCTTCAGTAGTCGTTTTGATTTTACCTCCCTATTCTTTTTAAAATTATCACTTGAGAAATGACCAGTGCGCTTCTTATAAGCTGCAAGTCCTAAGTCATCTTTTAAAATACGCGACATGGTTCTAGGTGCTATCTTCATCTTTCGAGATAAAATATTTTGCTTTCGGAAAGGATTTCTTCAAATTCTTTCCCTTACTGCTATGATCACCTTTTTTGTATGAACACTACGTGGACGGCCAGATCTTTTTCTGTCACAAACAGAGGAGGTCCCATTGTATCTATTAATAGCCCGGTACACAAACATTCGACTAATACCAAGCGTATTGAGAGTTTTAAAAATTGCATTTGGCTCTGTACCTACTTTGTGTAATGCAATCACAGCGATTCGGTTCTCTTTATCACCCCACTCCATTTTAATACCGCAAAATATTGTACAATGTATTGGCACCAAAATGAGAAAAAAGTGAACAATCGTATAAAAATGTCAGATTCCCAATTCAAATGTAATATTTTTTTATTTTTAATTGTACCAGTATTTATGGCCAAACTAGGTATTATAAAAAAAAGAATGGTACCCTATAATACAAGCATAATATACTTGCTTACTTTTTAGGACTAGATAGCACTGTGCGGGATGTCCCGGATATTATTATTATTATTATGAGTAATATTTTGGTAGTTATATTTTGTCGCTTTTGTCAATCATAATACTGTAATAATACAGTTAATATTCAATAAATATGATAATTTACTTCAGTATTTATTATAACAGTTAAGCGGGTAATGAAGAACTCAATTCTCAGATGAATCTATTTATGTATTTACATCATAAACGCTCAATGATCACTCAGACTTGCCATCCTCGAGATTTTTTTTATATAATTTCAGAATCATTACAGTTTTACTGAAATTTATTGGAAATTTATATTCATTATTGATGTAAAGTCACAATGAATTTCCTTAACAACCCTATTCAACTAATTTTATAAATGTGAGTTTGTATGTTTGACAGTCAATCATGGAGCAACGGGTCAATATGAATTTTAGCTATAGTTTATGAACTGGAGAGTGACAAGTTGCTTTTTATACTAAAAAAGGTACGGTTTCTATGGGATAACTGTTCTTCATGCAAAAACGGCAGAACGGATTTTGATGAAATTTACTATGACAATGTCTAAGACTTAGACTAACACAAAAAAGAAATTTTATTACAGAAAAATACACGGTCCCTGCGGGATTGGTATTGTTCGTGTAAAAAAGATTAAACTATTTTGATGAAATTTGGTGTAGATATTTCTTAGGTAGTTACGTTTCAGAATGTTCTAGAAAGTGTCACAATGGCCTGGAGCGTCGCGTACCTTTAGCGGTCCTGGTACAACTGTGTGGTCTATGTGGGCGGAATGTAAGAAATAATACCGTCCCTTTACACCCTATCAGCTTTAATACAGCTTATGTAATTTAAAGGTTCAAGGCTGTTTTTTTTTTTCTTGGTCTTCTTTTTATTTGAGATACTATGTTTAAAAAAAATTGATCCTTATGACCAGCTTTGTCGATTAGTGCTATAAAAGTATAGATTGTTGTTTTTTTTATTTCACATGTTCAATTTCCGGTTCAAACAAGTCATTTACCAAAAATCTTTGAATGCAAAAATCTTTGAGTTTTACATGTTTTTGAAAATAAAGTAATATTTCGTTTCAGTTAAATTTGCTATTATCAAAAATTAGGGTACTTTCCATCCAACTGCTATCTTTTATTTCTGCCCTATACATGTATACAATACATAAGAATTTATTTTTGTAGCTCTGGAGAATGGCTTTACTGCTACAAAATTAATTATTATAGTGAGTTTTAACTTTAATAATAGATATTAGTCCTGAATGTTTCGTAGAAAATACCTTTTCCGATTCACCCAAGCTACCAAGTTAATTCTTGCATTCTATGTGTGTTATCTGACAAATAAAGTAGGTACTATAACAGAAAAAAAAACCCTCGATGAACAGTCAGGGATCACCAAACAAATATAAAACCAGAACTTTTGCAATGTATGTTTTTTTTACAATTTACATTGACGGTATAATATTCACGGCATATAACAAGTGTATTAATGCATATAATTAAGGCTGGAAATCGCCTATGTCATTCTATACTAAATTTGTTGCACAAATAAATTTAACTTTGCAATTTCTTTGGGTAATGACTTGCCTTGGTGATTGCATTTAAACCCCTATTTGATTGTAATTCATAATTTTTAAAACATTCATCACCTAAATTAATTGCATTTTTCCATTCCATTCCATCAGCCCATTTATACCTCACTGCAGGGGCTAAGGTCAAAATTAACTGCATAATCAAACTGTATTTGTGCAACTTACTTTGAAATGATGTAGACGAGGTCCACCCATAACGAAATATTTTGATGGGTCTATGGACATTATGTGACCAGAGATCTCTCACTCCAGGTAAGGAAAAACTAAGCAATTATCACAATTTTACCTTCCAATATTAAGGAGGTAACTTCCCTTGATTATAATGCTCATTCACTAACAAATATAAGTAGGATTTTGATATTTTTTAATAACTCACAGTGGCACCGCATAGCTGTTGTTGCAGTGCTAAGGCTGCTTGGTAGTCTGCATCTAAATTGTCTACAGGTCCATCGGCTCGTAGGAATCCTGCCGGTAAAGGACCTAGGAGTACCTAAGAGACATATAGACAATAAGTAAAAAGGTTTGGTAGCGCTTTACAATATTGCTTGACAAAAAGTTAAAAAAATTTTAATCAGGCTTACAGTGGAGGGGTGTACGAACCTACCATAGTAAATATTTTTTAACAGAAATGTGGAAATAAATCTAGAGCTTCTAGGTGGCTCGTCGCTTCACTCCTCACAATATGGCATTTGCAACCTGACCTAAACAATTTTTTTTAATGGTGGACAACCGACTTATCTTGGCCAAATTTAAAACTGATCATTGTTATATACACAATTTGCATCAAGCAGCATTTTAAAGCCGACCCGAAGAAATCTATGGATATGTCCTCTACATTGAATGCTATTTTTTTTTACTTAAATATAAATCATATTTTTGGCTTAACGATCCTAAAAGGGGCACACTGTTAATTTTTTTTTCCAGTGTAACCCATTACTTTTATGATCCTTGCAGAAAGATGGCATAAACAACATTAATAAATGATAAGGTTGTTTTAGTTTGGGCTCAACCTACTTCTGTTTTAGGGGTAGAAAAAATAAGTATTTCTTGTTATGAGCGAGCCAGGGAAATTTTCAGATTTTTTTAATTCACTACATACACTTACACACTTCTACACTACCACTAGACAATAAAGTTGTCTAAAAATATGTTTTACCCGTTTACCAGGTTTCGTTCTATGACAAAAAGAGAAGTCCACAAAGTGAATGACATTCTGTAGATTTATTTCTAAGCATAATAGCATTAAAAATAAATTGATCGTAACATTCACAATCAACATTCTAAAGACAAAAACAGTAAATATGTTAACTTCTAACCTGATCCGAAAACATTTAATTCGCAATTGATGATTCACGAAGAAAACAAACATTGAGAAATAAAATGATATACATACTCGCCGCCGCCTCTCCTCGTTTCTATCATTTGGTAACGTTGATGTCATTGTTTTAGCCTAATTTACTGTAGAACACTAAGTTTTGGTAATGTATCCTCTTCAAATAAAACACTGGAAGTGGAAATCTGAAATTGTCGGTAGCACAAAATACTAAAATGCACAGCTGAAATGGAAACTCAATCACAGATTATTGGATGACACTCTGTGACACAAACACGTGGAAAAATCGAGAAATCTCAAATCAAAATCAATCAAGAATCAAGACATTGACTGACAACAGTGACAACTATTATCTCTATGCTGACAACTGACAATGACCAATGACTAATCACCACAGATAAATAATCTGTTTGTGATCCCATGGATGACCCCTTATTCATAGGTAATTAGGTATACAGGTGTATACAGCCAACTAGATTTTATTAGAAATAGCAAAATAATTGCGTTTAGAACAAAAGAATTTCTTACAAAGAATACCAGAATTTGTTTTGGTAAATTATCTTTTACCAAACATGGTAAATGTCGTCTCTCTCTCTCTCTCTCGGAAAACATTACCCACATTCATTAATGCCTATTGTTGAAAAACTGCTTATAATTAGGCCTTATACGCACTAGCGGTTTGCGGAGCGGTTGGCGAGGTGGATATCCGCCAGCGTTAATTATTTGTATGAAACCGCCGGCGCCGGTTCATAACGCATTTTAACAGTGGCGGAGCAGTTTCTGCGGCAGGCGAAGTGGAGCGGCAGGTGGAAAGCGCGTCCACCGCGATTCCCACTGATCCGCCCCGCCTGTTCAGTTTTGCGCTCGGCGGCGGACGTATAGAATCATTTGGAGTGCTACCGCAGCTTTCTATGTGCACATAAATAATACATGCTACGTCTATGGTATCCATTATAAATGCTTAAACTGCGGTAAAACCAGCGGATGGCGGGACGGTTTCCGCGGCGGAAACCCGTTCCGCTAGTGCGTACGTGGAAGAGATAATACCACAAAGGTACAAATACTAGCGTATATACTTTTATGGTTAAATAGGATAATCACAGAGTAATTATAATTCACGGCAGTAGTATATATAACTAAGTTCAAAGGAATACTATAACAGCTGAGTAGGTTCTACAAGTTAACAAGTAATAGTCGATCGACTTATAAAATCAATAGAAACCTATATTCATAAATTCAAACAATCAGCCCCCTTCTAAATCGAGTGCGAGTGGCCCGACACGCAGTTATACATTAATGACATTTAAAGACACTAGAGAATTCTTTCAATAAATATTTAGCCATTGTATTGTAAGTCAATGAATTTAAGCTGTTTTTTAAAATACCCTGAATAAAAGAAACCTACGAAATCAGTAAAAATACTTAAAAGCTGGTCACCCTAAAATAATTATCTTGTGGGTGGATGGGGTGGACTTTTTGGCGGGAAGTTAAAAAAGGCGGTCGATTTTAATTTGTTATAATTTTTAAATTATAAATACTTTGTAAATAACAGTGTAAATAACTGACTTTTGTGTAAATAATACTTAATATAGTTTAATTAATATGGAAGACGAAGATAAGGAGAGAGATAAATATCGAAAAAGAAAAAAAATGATATAATTGACTCTGATAGTGGGATTTATAATCCATATATTAAGCCGGGATATAAAAGACTGTTCAATGAACAAACGTCTGATGTGGAATTTATTGTGTTTGTGGAAAGCACAAACAATGAAAAAATAGGAAACAAAAACCCTAAAAATATATCACAATTATTCCAAAAGAATTGTAAGGGTGTGACTGAGATAAAACGAATAAATGCGAATAAACTGGCTATTACATTTTCTCAAGCAAATAATGCTAATAATTTACTGAATAAAAAACTATTTCTGTCAAAAAATGATTATAAAGCATTTATACCAGCCAAGAAAATAGAGAAGATTGGTGTCCTTCGTTTCATTCCAACAGACATTTCTAATGAAGTTTTATATCATGAACTTAGTTCAGATTATGAAATTATAGGTGTACGTAGATTTATGAAGAAAGTTGAGGGAGTATTGAAACCCCTACAAACAGTAAGCATAACATTTTTATCAACCACAATCCCAGAATATGTTAGCCTTTACTCATATAGATATAAAGTATCAGAATATGTACCACCACTGTTACAATGTTTTAATTGTTTCAAATTCAACCACTCTGCTTACATATGCAAAAATAAACAAGTCTGCTCCATATGTTCCGATAATCATCATTACAAAGAATGTGACAAACCAGAAATAGTGAAATGTTGTAATTGTGGTGGATCACATTTAGCAATATCAAGATTATGCCCGATTAAAATTCAAAAAAGTATGGAGAAAAAGAATAAAATAACATATGCCCACGCTATAAAGTCAAATGTAACAAATAATTATACAAAAGATTTCCCTGCATTACCTAGAAAACCGGAATTGAAAGAAATAATGATGACAAAGTTATTTATGCTTTAGTAAAAACATTAATAACTTTAGGTAATAGAAAGGATGATGCACCCTTAACGACTAAATTAATTAAAGAAATATTATCTACAAACCTACAATTTAATAAGGGATAGTTGGTATCATGAGTACTAAAATACAAAATGGATTAAAAATAGCTCAATTTAATGTCCAAAGCATATCCAGCAAAAAACCTTTATTGATTAAGTTTTTGTTAGAAAATCAAATAGATATATGTTTAGTAAATGAAACATGGCTTAAGAAATCAAAAACATTTTATTTATCTGGTTATCAGTTTGTTTACAAAAATGCCAAAAACGAACATGGTGGTGTAGGCATTTTAATTAAAAATAACTTAATATTTGATGTAATACCTACATTTTTTTCGAAAACATACAAAACATTTGTATTAAGTTGCATCTTAATTATAGTACATTAACAATTTTATGTGTATATTGTCCACCTAACACTGCAAGATTTTGTAAAACAAAGCTTAAAAAAATCATAAATCAACTACCTAAACCCATATTTATCTCAGGAGACTTCAACGCTCATCACATAGCATTTGGCTGTGTTAAAACAAATTCGCGGGGCTCTGTTTTGTTTGATTTATTTGATGAATGTGATTTTTGTATTTTAAACACAGGCTCTTTTACAACTGTATCTCCACCAGGCCGGAATCCATCTGCAATTGACGTCTCTTGTATAAGTTCAAATATGGCATCAATGTGTAATTGGCATGTACACGATGACCCAATGGGAAGCTACCATTTACCCACAATAACAGAAATAGATATTTTACCAAATATTTATGAAACTACAAAGTTACCAGAAAAATTCTTGTATAGTAAAGGCAATTGGGATAAATACAACGAATTATCAAAATTCTTATTTAACGACATCAATTTAGATTTATTAAATCCGTTAGAATCATACAATTTATTTTGTGACAAGCTTAATAAAATAAAATACAAATGTATACCTAAACAATTTAATAGGGAAAGAAGCACTAAATTGCACAAACCAGTACCTTGGTGGAACGAAGAATGCCTGAAAGTGGTTCTGAAAAGTAATGTTAAATTATTATAGAAAATACCCCACAATACAAAATTTTATTGAATACAAAAAAGCAGATGCATATAAGAAAAAATTTCTAAATGAACAAAAACGATGTAGTTGGAAAGTCTTGTGTTCATCTTTTCATAGGTGCACTCCAATATCTAGAATTTAAGACTATATTAAAAAATTTAGACATGTTAATTCACACAAATTAGTTAAAAGTAATGAATGGATTCCAGACTTTATGGATAAGATAGCACCTCATGATCCTCTAGAAAAACACATTAACACATATATTGACGATTTTTGTAAACAATCAGATAACTCTCCAGATATGATGCTAACTCGTTCCTTTTCATGGGATGAATTTTCAATTTCATTATCTAGTCAAAAAGACACAACACCTGGTTTGGATGATATTCCTTATATACTAATAAAAAAACTCCATCAAAATGCTAAACAGATTCTACTACAGGTCTACAATAAATTATGGGAAAAATTAATAATACCTTTAGAATGGAAAACACAATGTGTTATTCCTATACTGAAACCAGAAAAATCTGAAAAAGATGCATCATCATATAGACCCATTTCTTTATCATCCTGTTTAGGAAAAATTTTTGAAAATATGTTGAAAAATAGGTTAGATTTTTACATAGAAAGCAACAAAATTTTACCAGATACACAATTTGGCTTTAGAAGAGGTAGAAGTGCATGTGATAGTTTTACTTCATTTATTGAAAAAACAAAACATTCTATGTTGGCTTTAGAATACACTGTTTGTACCTTTTTGGATGTCAAAGGAGCCTTTGATAATGTAAACATAGAGATTTTAATAAAAAATTTATATGATATTGGTTTGCCAGGTAAAATAATAAAATGGGTTTTCACTTTTTTGTATGATAGAACTATGAATTTAAAACATAATAATATTATTTATGGGCCGAGATCAGTGTATAAAGGAACAATGCAAGGTGCAACTTTATCGCCACTACTATTTAATTTGTATGTCTCACAAATTGCCAAATATGTTAATCTAAATAATTTACAATTACTTCAATTTGCTGATGATTTATTACTCAGTTCGAATCATAAAAATTTATCTGTAGCTATTAATTCTCTAAATTCTGGCTTAACTGAATTACATATTTATTTCCAAAATCATCTAAAATTAGATATATCACCAGACAAAAGCAGTGCTTTAATTTTTTCTAAAAAAGCACTTCAAAATCAATTGACAATGACAGATGACCTTTTGATTAAGTATGGTGGAATTGCCATACCTTATGTAAAAGAAAAAAGTTTTTAGGTGTGGTACTAGACTCTAAATTAACTCTATCTGCACATATAGAATATATATGTAAAAATGCATTAAAAGGATTAAACATATTAAGAAGTTTAGCAAGCACAACATGGGGTGCAGATCCTTGCATCCTAAGTATGTTGTATAAGAACATAATACGAAGTCATTTTGACTATAGCTGTTTGGCTTATTTCAATTCTTCAAAATTAAATAAATTAGATGTAATACAAAATAAAGCTCTGCGAATCATCTGGTGCAATGTGTTCAACTCCTATACATGCCATGGAAGCGGAAAGTAATATTATGCCGTTAAAACTCAGGAGATTAATGTTTGCTCAAAAGTTTTGTATTAAAGTATTGTCATCGCAAAATGATACTGTCAAAAATAAAATATGTCCATTTAATTTAGAACTAGATTTAAATAATTTAATTTCAACAGAGAAAATTATAAATAATCAACTACCACATCTCTCAACCATTATGTTACTTTGTGACAATAATTATTCAAAAAAATTGTACCAGTCTAAATGTTGGCCTTGCTATCAGGCTAGGTACTTATACAGATAAAATATATAAAATAAATATAACAATAAGTAGAATAGACAATAAATATGATTTCTTACGATGTATTGGGAAGAAACATGGTTACTATCGATTGTACACTGATGGAAGTAAGACGGCTGATCATGTCAGAGCAGCTTTTTATGATCAACAACGGACATATTCTATTAGTTTTGAATTGTCAAATATATGTTCAATTTTTTCAGCAGAGGCATATGCTGTTTATGAAGCTATTATGTACATATATAAAATTACAAACATTGATAAGTTTATAATTATCACAGACAGTATGAGTTTACTTTTATGTTTGAATTCTAATCAATTTTGTTATAAACGTAATTACATAGTTTATCTTATACATAAACATGTACACTATTTAACCAAATTTCATAATAAAATAATTGAATATGTGGGTTCCTTCACACAAAGGTGTGACAGGAAATGAAAAAGTAGATACTGTAGCTTTTCAAGGTATAAATTTGCAATTTGATTGTAATCTTAAAATTCCTTTTTGTGACTATTATGTGTGTCGGCAACAGATAGGGCTTTTTTATTAATATTGTTTTTTTTATATATTAATGTTAAAATAAATGTACAAACTGGCTGGCAGATATAGGCCGCAAAGAGAAATAAATAATTTGAATGGTTGTTAGGGGCAACAAGTTGTGAGATCGATTTGGAGAAGAAAAGAACGTACTTAGAAAAATTAGATAAAACGTTTGGTTAGTATTAGCGACTATATCTGCCGGCCAGTTGAATTTAAAATCAGTGCCTTTCCTTTTGAACTTTACAGTCCACATTCCTTGACATAGTTTGGTCCTTTCTCACCGTTGAAATTCCGAAATTGAGCCATCTTACAAAGGCAAGCGCGATCATTTTTTGTTTTTTTGTATCACAATTCAATACCCGGAGTCGGTAGATATGGTCGCTACCAGATCTCAAGCGAAAGCTGGTACAAGCGAAGGTCCTACGCGATCGAATATGGCGCAAGATTCGGCGGGTGAAGCACGACGAACGAGCGCCGTTGAGCCGACCGCCACTCCAGAACAAGGAGGCGCTATACGTAGGATAGACGGCGAATTCGGCCCGACTTCGCTAGCCGAATCGATACCATCCACCAGCGGCGCAACAGCAGTGTCGAGAAGCCGACCACCGGGCGTGAACGTGCGGCTAACGAAAACAGCTAGCAATCGCTCAGCGAGGTCAGGTAAAGAACATCAAAAAGATGCGGCACGTTTACGCGCACTAGAGGAGATAGCGAAAATAGAGAAAGAGCTGGTAGACAAACGGCTTGCCCTAGAATTACAACGAATCGACGCGGAATCGGATGATGAATTAGATAGTATTTGCTCAGAGCCCGAACCGCGCTTTGAGCAAACATTACGTTCCGTGTCCACAGTACTGCAACGAGAATGTGTAGTAGAGCCAATAAGTAGGAATGTCTTATCAGATATTGGTGCTCCGACTACATATTCAAAGTACACAAAAGATAGACCGAAATATAACTACGTAAATAACGTAAATAATGTGTATCCCCGTGACATTATTCGTCCGGGTGATTTAGTTTTTTCGCAGAACGAACAGGCTGAACGTTGCCATGGTGATTATGACTGCGAGACTCGCTACGACCAGGACCGTCAAGGTGTTAGCAACACTGCTACTCGAGAAGAAGATAGAGAGCGGGACCTTCATGCGAACCTTGCTCCGCTTACGGATATCGATCGCCTGGCTATAGCGTTGCAGAAAAACAACTTTAAAAAGGTAAGAGATTTACCTGACTATAATGGAAATTCATTAGAATGGTTATCTTTTAAATCTGCTTTTGAAGAAACATATAGAACGTGGAAATTTACAAAAGCAGATAATATGAACCGCCTTAGAGTGGCTCTCAAAGGTGAAGCCAAAGATGCCGTCGCGGCTCTCTTGTATACCTGTGCAGGTCCGGAGGAGATAATGGCTGCTTTGCAAAGAAGGTTCGGACGTCCTGAACAAATTATACGACAGCAGATCGCTGTTATTAAGGAACTGCCTAAACAACGTGACAGCCAACCGAACGAATTGGCAATGTTCGCATGCAAGGTAAACAACTGTGTCGTAGCTTTGCGGTCTCTCAATAGTATGGGTTATTTGTACAATCCAGAGCTTTTAATGACTATACTTGAAAAACTAACAGCTGTGCAACGATCTAAATGGGTGGATTACATATCAGAACAAGGTGATGACAAACCAGACCTTGAATTTCTGGCATTGTTTCTGAACCGAGAAGTCGATCGAACTAGTAGATTCATACCATTTGAAAGCATTAACATTAGACCAGTAGTGCAAACATCGCAGCCAAACTGGCAAAATAAATATAAGGCTCGTACACACCTCACTATATATAACCAAACACAAGTTCTCTGTGTGTGTTGTGGTGAAAAACATCCTTTAACGATTTGCAGTGAGTTTAGGGCAAGACAGGTTGATGATAGGTGGAAAATAGCTTCCGAACATAAATTATGTTTTAAATGTTTGCGTGGTAAGCATCAGCGTCGATCATGTAAATCAAAATGTTGTGGTGAGGAAGGATGTAAAAAACCACACCATAAGCTACTCCACACTCAGAACTCATCTGCAATCGTAACGACAACATTTGACTCCTCTTTACTAGAAATAAAAACTCTGTTAAAAATATTACCAGTTGTCTTAATTGGCCCTAAAGGGCAGGAAACAAAGACGTTTGCACTATTGGACGATGGAAGCTCGACAACGTTAATAGACGAAGATCTAGCGAAACGAATCGGCGTTGAGGGTCCACAAAAGTCTCTACATTTAACAGGCATAAATAGCAACGCTATTGTACCTTCACAATGCATAGAGCTAACGCTACACGGTGTAGACAGTAACGATAAATTTAATTTGAAAGCTAGAACCGTCAAGAATTTTAAGTTATGTCCTCAGGTAGTAACTAAGGATTTGAAGGGGCTTGACTATTTAAAGGATTTACCCATTCATGACTATAATAATGCTGAACCTAGGCTACTGATCGGACAAGATAATGTTGGATTATTATTACCTAATGATATACGTAGACGAGGTAATAACGAACCTGTAGCTACTCACACGCCTTTAGGTTGGGTATTGCATGGAAATACTCAAGGTCTAGTTCACAATGAAAACGTGTTACACATTTGTCATGATGAGGATTTAAGAGAATTAGTAATGCGTAGTTTCTCGCTTGATTCTATTGGTATAAAAAGTACACAGAGAATTAACAAAACAGACGAGAGGGCAACCGAGATTTTAAACAAAAGTGCTCGAAAAATAGATGGTAGATGGAATGTCGGTTTACCATGGATTAAAGACGATGTAGTTTTACCTGATAACAGGGAATCTGCACTTAGTAGACTATTTGGTATCGAAAAGCGCATGATTAAAGATCCTGTTTTTGCAGACTCGTACAAAAAACAGATACATGATTTGCTAGACAAGGGTTACGCAGAAATATGTACCAGTCAAGGTCAACCAGGGAAAACTTGGTTTTTGCCACATTTCCCTGTAGTTAATCCAAACAAGCCCGCAAAGTAAGATTAGTATTCGATGCAGCCGCGCGCTGGAAAGGAGTTTGTTTGAATGACAAGTTGTTGACAGGTCCTGATTTGTTACAATCTCTCTTAGGAATACTAATGCGATTTAGGCAAGGGAAAATAGCCATAGTAGCAGATATAAAAGAAATGTTTTTAAGAATACAGATTCAAGAGAAAGATCGGGATGCACAAAGATTTTTATGGAGGGACAATACGGGGAGGGGAGAAATACAAGAATATCGTATGTCCTCCATGATCTTTGGAGCAGCAAGCTCACCTTTTATGGCTCTATATATCAAAAACAAAAATGCAGAGAGTATACAAAATTCCCAGCCTCGAGTCTACAAAGCAATAGTTAACAATCACTATATGGATGATTTTGTAGATAGCTTTGAAACCGACAGTGAAGCTAGGAAGGTGGCAATGGCCGTGACTGAAGTCCACGCAGCGGGTGGTTTTGAGTTGCGATCATTTGCCAGTAACTCTACTTGGGTGTTGGAACCTTTTGCACCGAAGCTTCGAGCTCAAGAGTCAGTAGAACTCGCTGATAGTAGCCAGGAAAAAATATTGGGATTAATGTGGGATCCGCAAAAAGACACGATCTGGTTCAATATGAGAATGCCACGCGTGCCGCCGGAGATTATCGTAGGGAATAGAATGCCGACGAAAAGGGAAGTGTTGCGCGTGGTCATGTCGGTTTTTGATCCCCTTGGGCTGGTAAACCCAGTGACTATCGCAGCAAGAATTTTATTGCAAGATATTTGGAGACAAGGAGTAGAGTGGGATTCAAAGCTGCCTGATAATTTTTTTCACAGATGGCGATGTTGGCTACAACGTTTACATTCCTTACGTAGCTTACGAATTCCGCGGTGGTATGCTTTATGTTCACAGAAGCAGGAACTACATGTCTTTTGTGACGCCAGCGAAAAAGGTTTTGCAGCGGCGTGCTATTGGCGTTTTCTCTCTTCAGTCATTAGTATACGGTTGGTATGTTCGAAAGCTAGAGTCACGCCTTTACGCCCGGTGTCCATTCCTCGTTTAGAATTGCAAGCGGCAGTTCTAGGGGCTAGGTTGGCAAGTACAGTTGTTAAAGAACATGATATAAAACCGTCATGTCGCGTGTTTTGGACAGATTCATCTACCACTCTGGCATGGATCAGATCGGATCTACGAGTATACAAAGCCTTTGTGGCAAACCGTTTGGGTGAGATTGACGAACTCACCGACGCGGCCGAGTGGAGATGGGTCTCGACAAAACAGAATCCTGCTGACTTAGCCACACGTGAACGCGTGACAGAGCTTACAGAAGAAAGCGAATGGTTTATAGGGCCATCCTTTTTATACAAGGATGAGCAGTTTTGGCCGAAATGTCCATCAAGAGTAGTTGTAGATGACAGTAACGAACGAAAAGAAGAAGCTGTCATCACCCTAGTAGTAACTGTTAAACCATTCGTTCTCCCTGACTTCTCTAGATTTTCGCAATGGATCAGGTTGATCAATGCAACAGCATATATGTTGCTCTTTATAAGAAATTGTCGCATTCGCCGTCGCGATGTAACATTTGTTGAACATAAGCGAACTGCCGAATCCATATGGGCTCGACAAGTACAACGCATTTGTTGGCCTAAGGAGTTGACTTGTCTTCTGGAAGGAAAGTCAATTCCTAAAGATAGTAGTCTTTGGCAGGTGAGCCCATACCTGGACGAGGCACAGGTGATGCGAGTTCGCGGTCGCGTCGATGCGACGGTGGATGTGGCTTTTGATATTAAGCGACCAATAATTTTAGGGAAACATGAATACACTAATTTGCTGCTTAGTCATTTCCACAGAAAGTACGGACACGGTAGCACTGAAACGGTGTTGAACGAGGTGCGCCAGCAGTATTGGGTGCCAAGCCTGCGGACGAAACTCCGCCTGGTTGCACACCGCTGTCAGTGGTGTCGAGTGACCAAAGCACGTCCGGTCAATCCACCAATGGGCGACTTACCACCAAAACGTTTGGGGCATCATAAGCGGCCTTTTACGCACTGCGGGCTCGATTATTTCGGGCCGATCGAAGTACGAATCGGAAGACGCCGAGAGAAGAGATACGTCGCTCTTTTCACGTGCATGACAACTCGAGCAGTACATTTAGAAATAGCGGCCAGCCTGAACACTGATTCCGTTATCCTAGCCATACGACGCATGATGGCTCGCCGAGGTTGCCCTCTTTCGATAAAGTCTGATAATGGTACCAATTTTCATGGAGCGGACCGTGAACTCCATAAAGCATGGCGAGAGATTGACCAGACCAGAGTCGGCAGGGAAGCAGAGCATTATGGCATAAGATGGGACTTCCTCCCTGCAGCCGCTCCGCACATGGGTGGAGCTTGGGAACGGCTCGTACAAACTGTAAAGAAGACGTTACGTGTCACATTGAACTCACGAGCGCCGAAAGAAGAAGTGCTACAGACTGTCATAGCTGAAGCAGAACATACTGTAAACAGTCGGCCTTTGACGCATGTGTCTTCCGATCCTGCAGACGCGGAAGCTTTAACACCAAATCACTTCCTGTTAGGATCTTCGTCTGGTGTACCCGTTCCTGGAGTTTTTGATGATTCCGACTTGTACTGTCGCAAGGATTGGCGAGTATCACAAAGTTTTGCAGATATGTTTTGGGCCCGATGGGTCAAAGAATACCTTCCGCAACTCGTCAGCCGATGCAAGAAAGGTGAGTCGGCTAAAGAATTAGAACCTGGTGACGTAGTCTTGGTCGCAGACGGCCGATTGCCTAGAAACTCCTGGCCGAAGGGAATCGTCGTCACCGTGTATCCGGGACCAGATAATCGAGTGAGAGTGGCAGACGTTCAGACGCAAAATGGTATCTTCCGAAGGCCTGTAGTAAAAATTGTACCCCTGCCGACCGGTGAGGATACGGAACAAAGGTTGGTCCGCATCGGGGAGGGGTATGTCGGCAACAGATAGGGCTTTTTTATTAATATTGTTTTTTTTATATATTAATGTTAAAATAAATGTACAAACTGGCTGGCAGATATAGGCCGCAAAGAGAAATAAATAATTTGAATGGTTGTTAGGGGCAACAAGTTGTGAGATCGATTTGGAGAAGAAAAGAACGTACTTAGAAAAATTAGATAAAACGTTTGGTTAGTATTAGCGACTATATCTGCCGGCCAGTTGAATTTAAAATCAGTGCCTTTCCTTTTGAACTTTACAGTCCACATTCCTTGACAATGTGCGTGTGAAAGATAATATAACTGAACTGTGGAAGAACTATTATTTGAAGAAAAATGAAGTTTGTGGAAAATGGTATGCTGCTATACAACCCAAGTTACCAATCAAACCATGGTATTATCATTTTAAAAATGCTGACAGACATTTCATTACTACAATAAATCGAATGAGATTTGGCCATTGTCAGACACCCGCCCATTTAAGACGACTAAACATCATTTCTATGGATAATTGTGAATATTGTAAGGAAAAGAATGCTGATTTGAAACATTTATTACAATGTTGTTCAATATATGAAAATCAAAGATTAGTAATGAATTCAGAAATCTGCAATAATATCTCACCTACCGAATATCAAATACAAGATTTACTTCAAGAAAAGCAAAATTACTTACCGATATATAAATACATAAAAAGTACCGTAAAAACAATTTAAATAACTACATAATATGTATCAATATCCGAAAGGCCTAAAAGGGCATGATCCCAAGGCCGTTAAAATATTAACGAAAAAAAAAAAATATCTTGTGGGTATAGCGTCATCTATACTAAGATACTAAAACTATGATGTCTAGTGCTGGTATCTGTATTGGGGTTTTGAAACAAATTTATAATGCTATCAAATTGAAAAGAAACTTGATTATAAGCAAATTAAAAGATTTCGATGTCCTCTTAATTTGTATTCTTATTGGAAACTAATTACCATTGTGACATTTCTAAGATTGTCAGTATAAATTCTTTGCAAAATTGAAAACGAAAATCCATTCGTACTGTGATTTTCTTAAATAATATCAGTTATTCATGTGTAAAACTTTTTGACAGCACCTATTAAAAATAACACCAAGATCCAAAATATATATTTCACATATATCTGAGATTACAGTTTTTTTTTTGGTTACTGACAGATCGCAATGGATATTATCAAGACACCAAAGGTAAGATTTGAGATTTAATTGAACTTTTACAAAGGATCGGCTTTTCAATGCTGCCTTAAGCTATTCAAATCATTAATCAATTTGAAATTTGGCCATGATGTTGCTCCACCATTTGAAAGAAATAGGTTAGATCTTGATTGTCAATTTGAAGAGCGGCGGCGAGCCACCAAGAACCCTTAATTTTTTTCGCATTTCTGTTGAAAAATATTGCGGGAGGCTACCACACGCCTCCCCTTTAAGTCCTAGTAAACTATATTTTTTAACTTTTTGCCAGCATTGTAGGGTTAGGTAGGTAGAAATAGTATAACGGATTTGTTACATGCTTTAAATGTTTTTGTCATTGTTTTAGTATGGCTCTTGGAAGTCTTCATCAATGTTCTCCATTAACCATAACAATACTCGGCTTAATGTCTATTGGTGACCACCGGTGACTATTACCACAGCTTTAAAGACTTTGTTTTTTAAGTGCTTAATTCTGATAATATATTTAGGTGAAATTTCTGCTCCTTATATAATAACTAAAGGTTGGTTGATTACAAAAAAAAAATCATATATGAGCATAGTTGCATGCCTCAATGGTTCCCTTCTAACCTTATAATACATCTGGCTATTACAGTCTTGCCCAACCAAAACATGCGATGTCCGACCTGTCTATCATTTGTTAGGCGTTTTTCTTACTTTAAAATGTGTATTTATTCCATTAACAACTTCGCTGCCGGCTAAAATTTCTGGTCTAATGCCTATGGCCAAAATATTTTAAAATCAGTTTTAGCTGCTATATTGCCAGATATAATAAATTTAGCATGAAAGTATAAATAATAATAATGAGTACTTCTCAAAAAAACGTACTTTAGTATTTAGTTTTGGCCCGAGGTCATGTTTTTGAACATCCCAACAACTACAAAGCCCTTTTGAGATACCACAAAAGTAACTAATGTCGCGGTTAAATATCTCACTACTGTTGAAAATGACCTGATGAACCTTCATGGTTTTCGGTACAGACACCAAATCTTTCGGACCAAATCTTTCGGAATTTTGTTTTATGTTATTGGAATATTAGCTTCAGAAATATATAATATTTCCATATTTGTAGGTTTTTTCAAAGTACTGATAGCGTCATCTATGTTTGAAATATCCCTTCCGAATGCCACTTGCTAGTCCAAAGTTCTTTTTAATGATCCACCAATGCCATCTGCTGCGTTTTTCCCAAGTGAGGCTTGATAAAAGTCACCAAATTTAAAGCTGTGTTACATAGTTTATTCATTTGTAAAAATTTTTTTTTCTTTTGTTTGTACTGTGTGGTTGACCTGTCTGAAAATATATGAATAACTTCTGGTTTTGGTTGATTTTGTTCAATGTTCTGTACAACTTGTTCGAGGTGAGCTCTGATTGCACCTGGATCATGATCATTACAAGAAGATATAGAAGTGAAAGAGTTTGGATTCATATCTTTGGCATACAAAACGCCATTGTGAAGAGTGACTTGTTGCTATGATGCCCCAAAATAATAAGACTGTATTTTTTTAAACAATTTACATTGGTAGTTCTCTGAAAAATCTATCTATATACATACTTCATTGTTCTTTAATTGATCAATGACAGTGCGATAATAAATATATTGCTGAGCAGCGAACCTGCCTACGAAGCTGGAGGTCCCGGGTTCGAATCCCAGGTCGGGTCAGTATTTATATGATGAATATTAATACTGGCACCGGGTCTTGGTTGTTATATGTATGTGGTGTCTTCCCTTGGTACCCAAAATACAAGCTAATTCTTAGTTTGGGACCTAGACATTGTTGTGATTGTATGTGTTGTATGTGTTAGTTATGTTAAAATATTTTTTTCAAAACTTTAACAATTAATTCTAAAATAGTTCAATTAAGTCTGATATATTTCCACTTGTAATCTCTTTTATATATCTCATTGTTTTTAATTTTTTCATTTCCCGTATTTTGAAAGTTTTTCAAATTGGTGTTCTTTTCACACCCAGTGAAGCCACTCGCATTTGACATCAGTTGAGTTATTGTCATTATTAAGATATTCTGATCTTTTATTATTACACCTTGCACACTTCCCGTACATGCAATTAAAAGATTCTGTACTGCATGCTACTGAAGCAACTAATGAATCCAGATCTGAGGTCTTGATAAAATTAAGTTTGTTTAACTTTTGGGTTTTAAAGTCAAGATTGCAATGCTTTTTACGTGTGCATGTATTCCTATCACTGATCTTTGGATGAATTATGTTACGTGGCCTGTTCCTGCAGAATATGGCAAACAAAACTTTACCTCCTTCTGTTTTGTATTTTAGATATAACTTTTTTAAACTGTGCAATAGAAAACGTAATTGCATTATTTTTTCCAACCCCAACAAATTGTTTTTTTTTTCAGCTGTGTTTCGGCTGTTGTCATCTTGATTAAAAAAAGAAATTATTTGTTTTGATTCTCTATACTCGCGCTTCGTTATTTTTGCATGACGAATTTTTGCCTTTAGGCCCAATCTTTTTGCAAGACATGTCTTCATTTTATATTTTTGAACTAATCTATTAGACTCTGCTACCCATTCAGTATGGAAACTGCGTTCTAATTCGTCTTCTAGTGTAGGTGAAGGCTCACGAGTCTCACGACTCGAACAGATTTGAGCACGTCATCTGCTTCATCGTCGTTGTCATAACCTTGCTGGTTTTTTCAGTATCGGGTTGGTCTCACAGCAGTCTTGCGATTAAACGGTTCATTCCAGATCTTAGTGTAACTTTACTTGGAAAATAAAATGTATCATACACTTTTGTAGATCCTGAATCTTTTTCCAGGTATTTTTTTTGGATTCTCCAACTAAAGCAACATGGCATGAAACATAAAACATTTACAGCAAGCTTCACTGGCTTTAAAACTTGTTCAAAGTTGTAAATTCTTCATCAGTGAATGGAAATGAAGATGATGTCAGTTTAAGATCAAGCAGTGCTTTAGGTATGCAGTATTTGACTTCGTTGAACCTCGACAACATTGATGCGAGACTGCTCCAGCGTATTCGGCAATCTAAAATTAACTATAATTCTCTGCCAAATTCTGCTTTGATATTTTGCAGCAGGTCATTTTTCACTGGAGCTTTCGAACTAAACAGCTTGACAATTTTCCTCAATTTTTGAATCAGTCCTCTAAAACAAAAAAACTAAAATCAATTTAATAATTTTCATTACACAACTGTATTGGTTTACAAATATCCACTTACCTGTATTGTGGTTTTGAATCTACTTCTTGAATCTCTTCCTCTACCGAAAAATCACTCAGCACGTTCATTATTATTTATTAATTACATCGATATCATCTTCATTTTCACTATCACTCCCAACATCCGGTCTGTTTTCGAGTACTTCAGCCTGTGCTTCTTCTTCTTCTTGCCTCTTACTCTTATTGTATAGAACTTCAAGAACAGCGAGTTGCAGCCCATGTGCAAAGCATGATTGGTGGTGTGCTGATATTAATTTCCCGACTTTCTTCATGACTGCTGCACCATTGGTTGTTGCTGCGATCACATCTCAATGTAGATTAATTTAAGAACCCTGTATTTTTCTTTTCAAGAGGAGTAACACAGGCTTCTGCAGGAGAACGTCCTGTAAAATAGATAAATAAAACAATATTTCCTGTATTATGTGAAAATTTAACAAATAGCCGATATTGAAATCTTTATTAGGAAAGTAAATATCTTTAATTCTTGTTAGCCCCAGGTTCAAAATATTCGCAGCTCCACCGGTAAATAACTGAAGATTCAAATTCAAATAGTGGCAATTTCTTATAGATGTCCACTCATCTAAAGCTAGTGTGAAACGCTTTTGCAATCTTTTTAAAGTTTCAAGTTTGTCGATAGCTTTCTTTCGAATGGATGCACCATATGTCATCACACACTTTGTATCGTGCTGGGAGAAAAAGGCAAGCTGTAATTTAAAGCTTCAAGCTTCTAATTTAAACAATTCGCGCAAACGAATCGATATGATGAATTTTGTGAATGTGATTCCATCTTTCGCTACCATTCTGCACACTCTTTCTTCTGAAATTTTCAGTAATTTTGACAATTTTATCTACTGGTTGGACAGGTCTTCGACTCGAGCCAGCAACGGATATGGAGATTTTGTCGGTTTTATATCTGAAAGACGGTGATCATATAAGTTATCATAGGTAGGTAGTATCGATGTCAAAAATCAATTTCTTTTCTAAACCGTAAATAGTTTATGTGATTTTCTTACAAATATACCTACCTGCTACCTGTAAAACGGCCCGCTTTCAGCTTAGTGAGTATCCATTCCTTTGTAAGTTTTTGTTATACTACCGATCCTAAAACTTTCATCTTTCCTAAAATCACGTAAGTCTGAGGTGACTGGGATCTCACTTTATTTGTTTTTTATATATTGCTTAAATCGCAAATGTCCCCTCCAAAAGACCATACTTTCTTCGAGGAACAACTCCTTGGCAGGGTAGTAGCAAGTTTCCATTTTATTATTGAAATAATAATATAGCGAATTTTTAACAACGGATTATTAGCATTCTACGGATTATTAGCATTCTGAGCCTCAGAAGTGAAATACAGGCATCTCAGTATAAGCAAGAAACGATTCCGGGTCATTTCTCTGAAGATAGGTAGGTATAGCAAATAACCTATCAGTTTTCCAATAGTCCTGCAGACGTGTAATGTAATAAAAATAGGTTAAGTTGAATGTGGATAGGGTTATATTAAATGTTAGTGATGAGAGAGTGTATAGTGTGCCGGATGGGCTCAGCAGTGGAGGTCGGACCTTTGGTTTAAGGACCGTTCCATAGATTTCTGTGCCACTAAGGTCGTCGAGAAATGAAATGCGGCTTTGATTTACAATCTTTAATTATATATCACAAGGTTGCTTGCTTATCATAACGACTTTATGCTACCACTTAACGTTCGTATAGAATCGGCGGGGATGGTCGCGCGATGTGGTGGTACTACGGCACTCCGCGAGATCTTTGATTTCACACCTATCCACGATAGGCCGTACGGTTTTTTTCGTGTTCAATCTGGTGGCGTTGCGACGTGAACCTGTGACTAACAAAATGACCGGGTATCTTTCTACCTCGCGGCCGGCGCCCGCACCCGCGCCCGTTTACAACTGACATTCCCCCTTCTTAACTAGTACAGCATTGACCATCCCTGTTTTATTCCTGTATAGTATATATTATTTTTTTGTTATCTTGATGAATAAATAAAAGCGGCAGGCGTATTTTTATTAAGAAAGCTTTTAATCTTCCATAATAACTTATAAGGAGCGCACACAGCAAAGGGAACCAGAGACAAGAATGAGTTAATCAACAACATTGTTTCATTAGTCAATCGACCATAGATTACAACACTCCCCCTTAATGAAACAATTCTTATACAAAACAAAAATATTTTTCAAATTTGACTTTAGCTCATAAAATCATACTCCTTACATTATAAAATTATAATCCTCAAGAATGGCAAATTGTTTAGTTACATAAACCTAAATTTAATCTTAATTTACAAATTTGACTTTGCAAAGAGGCTTTGTCAGTAAATCTGCTAACTGTTGTTCACTAGAAATGTATTTTAATTTAATGACACCATCCTGCAACTTATCCTGTATAAAATGATATTTCAAATCAATATGTTTTAATCTTTTAGGCTGGCCTATATCATTAGCTGTGTGTATAGCAGATTGATTGTCCTCAAAGATTGTCTGGAACTATCTGCAACTCTAAAAACAGATTTGTTAACCAACAAGCCTCTGAGATACAGTGACTTAGTGCTATATATTCTGCCTCTGTGGATGATAAAGCGACACACGATTGTTTTCTACTGCACCACATAATTAAGTTAATAAATGCCATCAGACAGAAGCCCCTATTTGACTTTCTATTTATTGTGTCACTGCCCCAGTCAGCATCCACATAAGCCTTCAGAATATACATGTTTTCAAGACAATCTTTCCTATATACTAGCTTAAGATTTATAGTACCCTTTATATATCTCAAAACATGTTTTAAACATGACCATACCTAGCATCTCACTGGCACAGTTCTGAAAACGAATTAAAAGACTAATACTTATACATAAGTCCGGCCTTGTACCAATCATAGCGTACATAATACAGCCTATAAGTTTTATGCATGTGTTCTCGATATCGATGCTTTCAGAGTTTTCTCTTAACAAAATCTTTAAATCAAAATTATTATCTAACGGAGTTGACACACTTTTGCACTCGGACATATTAAAAACATCTAGTACATTGCGACATGCGACTCTTGATCATATATAGAGAGTAGTTTTTGCCATATTTCGTAGGTGTTAGTACATGATAAAATATGCGTTATTACTTTTTCTTCCATTCGCATTACCAAGATAGGAAGTGTTATTTACAGTTGACTTTTTATTGAGCCGCCGGGCTCTGATGACACGTCCAAATCCATCAGGAACTTCGATTGAAGAAACTAATTCTTCTAGGGTCCACTCTACTGGGAGGTCTCTTACAATACCCATGCGGGTCACATTATATGAAGGAATAATGGCATTGTATTTAGCTGCGGCGAGACCTGGGTGATCTAAGAAAGAATTTGCAGCAACAGCAGTTTTAAATTCAACTGAGACTCGGTTTCGGCCATGTACCATTACTATTTGGGACACCGTTCGCGGGCACCAAGGCTTCGGGTAATGGCAAATATTCAACATCATTACCTTGAGACGCAATGACGCGGTTTGCACTAACTCTGGGTGCAAAATAACATTCGTACGCGTTATGGTTTGCGTCGCCAACAATTCCGAAAGTTCCAGATGGTAATAAAACGTCACCGGCAATCATCTGCCCCTGTGGGATAGCAGCTAACGGAAGATTTGGCACTATCTCTCGACCGCCATTATCGACAATGCGACCGATGTGCGAAATGTAGTCGGCTACCGACTGAGGTACTACTTGGTACTCGGGAAGCATGTCGCGAATATCAGTGCGGAAATCCAGCACATTTTGTCCTGATTCACGAGCTTGTTGTAGGACTTCTACATTTAAATGCGTTATCATTACGTAACAATATGCAGATTGTGGAAGCCGTTCATGCAGACGGGGATCTATCCCTCGCATCTGTTCATACGATTGGCGTAAAATTAACATGAAACCGCCATAATCGAAATTCTGACAATATTTACTAATCATCGGTACTAATAAAGAGTGCGGCCCAATATCGTACATCGCCTCATCATTAGGTGCTGTTTCAGCCGTGGACTTTTTCAAATTAGAAATTTTATTATCAAAAACGTTATTAGAATTGTTATTATTTAAATTGGAATTTGGTTTCCTACCACGTTGTGATCTATTAGTGGGCCGTCCACGATTGGACGGGCCTGCTCGTGGTTCAAACTCACGAGACGGAACTGGCTCGTAAGCCCATTCCCGTGCTAACTGCGCGTCTTCGCGCATTTGGTCTCGCCTTTGCGCGACAACAAGTTCATGACAGAATAATGCCGTTTGACAATTCAGCTTGTGTTGCCCCATAAAAAGTTCTATAAAAAACTAATTCTCATCTTTCATTAGCCAGACTCTATACCTACAATAACAAAATTTATAAACAAAATTATATTCGGTTGAAGAATACGGAAATTATAAGCTTTTAAAATTTTATCTCTGTCTCTTTCTTGCAAAACGATATTTGGGTGAATATACGGTATTTGATTTTTCGAACTTCGGTTTAAATTTGGCGCGCTTTTATCCGATGAATTTGTCGGTTCGTGTTCGTTCCGTCGCTTGCCATGCCACCCGCGCGCGTCCCGCCCGTTACCAGCGTCACACAGCCGCTTCTCATATGACGTTTTGTTACCACAATTTTTAAATGAAAATAATTTTAGAAATATCAATTTTTTAATAAAGCGTAGAAATTAATTGTTTTTAATCTTTTTACCTTCAAAATACAATACTACATTAGTAAATAGGTAATCAAACAAATGTGGTTATGCTGATAATTGGATGGTGTTTAGTAAAAGGGTTATAAGTGACAAAAGTGACTTTTTGGCAAATCAAGTTTAAAGGTTTGGGATATACTGATCTGCACTGAGCGTTCTGTATGGTTCAGAAAATTATGAAAAGAATCAGAGAGATAGATTTTAACACTATCTGTATGATTCTTTAGTGTCTGAACCAGGTTACATAATGGATTCCTAGTTAAAAAATAAAGAAAACATATCACCCTTTTGCTTTATTAGCCTAACTCGCTTGAGTAGATTCGCATAAGTGCTGTAAGTGAATGTATATAGGTTTTTGCAGAATAATATTCTAAAAGTTTTAAATATTTTATTTATTATTTAACTATTTTCTACCTTCTTTATTGATAATGTGTGTATGCAAAACTAGTAGTGGTATTAAATAAAAGACATGAATGATTTTTGTATCACAACCCAGGCAACAGGGTCACGTTAAATATGACGTGGATTTTAGGGCTCCAAAAGACGTCAGATCACGTCTTAAGGTACGATATTCTTGTCGTGAGGATGTCACAAATTAATGCGTGATTACGACGTGATATACAAACGTGATTACAACGTGACATACAAACGTGATTACAACGTGACATACAAATGTGATTAGAACGTGATGGAAAGACGTAATCACGACGTGATACATGTCATAATTAGGCTACAGCCACATTATTTCACAGTCGGCGGCTTTACAATCGACCCAGCTGATCACTTTACGCCATGCACAGTAATCGATCTGATTGACCATGTAGCTAATATTTGGCTGGGTCGGGTTGATTGATAAATATGCTGACTGTGAGCTGATGTGGCCGTAGCCAATCATAACCAATCTGCCATTATCAGAATAGGACATGCTGAATTTTTTTTAAATATTTATTTCATCACTAAAAATTTAAAAAACCCCCGACACAGAAAAAACTAACATTTTTTCTTTTTAAATGTTAGTTTTTTTCTGTCGGGGTTTTTTTAAATTTTTAATTTAAGTTTTATTTCAAAATTTTTAAACTTAGTTATTGAGTTAAGTAAATTGATTCATACATGATCAGCCAAAAAAATAATTTTCAAGTTTTTGGTTTGTCATTTCGTTAGTTGATATTCCTTACTTTTCAATATAGTGTATATTATTCTACGAGTCAAGCCCTTTTATTTGATACCCATATTGAGGGAGTTCTGAAAAAAAAAAATATAAACCACCATTTGTGGCGGCGGCCATCTTGAATTTGAAATTTGTCATAGTGTACAGTATTTTACTAGTCAAGCCCTTTCATTTGATACCCATGTTGAAGGAGTTGTGAAAAAAAATATGTAAACCACCATTTGTGGTGGCGGCCATCTTGGATTTGAAATTTGTCATAGTGTGTAGTATTCTACGAGTCAAGCCCTTTCATTTGATACCCATATTGAGGGAGTTGTGACGAAATATAAGTAAACCGCCATTTGTGGTGGCGGCCATCTTGGATTTGACATTTGTCATAGTGTATAGTATTTTACTGGTCAAGCCCTTTCAATTTCATACCCATATTGATGGAGTAGGGCAAAAATATGATATCCGCCATTTTGTGGCGGCGGCCATCTTGGACTGATTTTCATCAAACATAACTAAGAACACTCGCGACTAATTCACCTTTCAAAACAAAAAAACAAAATCGAAATCGGTTCATCCGTTTGGGACCTACGATGCCACGGACAGATACACACACACGTCATACTTATAACACCCCTCTTTTTTCGTCAGGGTTAAAAATACAAGCAAATTATTTGATTTATACCGCGTGAATTTTAATCGCATCGTTTTGATTCAATACTGGTAGTCGAACCAAAAATTTTTTCTTCAGGAATAATTTTTGGGTGGTTTAGCTGTAGCGTATACAGACCTTATTTTAAGGAGACAGTAAAAAATATTTCTAAAATTAAAATAAAATTCCATTCAAGATAAAAATAATTTCTTTGGAAAAAACAGCTAAAACCACCAGAATTGGGCCTTTGACCAAAACAACACGGCCAAGATTCCCGCGGTATATCCAACACGAATTTTTATTCACTGAAAGTGGTGTTATTATTGACGTCTTGGTTATGAGATTTTTCGGATGGCCGCGAGTGAAGTCACTCAGTTTTTGAGGAAAGCCCTATATAAATACATTATATAGTATAATAGTGTAAATGAAATATATATTTATACGTGTATACGTTATATACCTAATTAAAGTTAGCACTTCACGCTCGCTGAGCAGAGACGAGCGCCAGAGACAGCGCTATGCGGGTAAAAAAGAAGGTATGTCTCCCTTTTTGAAACACCAAAATCACAGATTTTTTTAACAATATCAATCCTCCATATGTCATAAGAGAACTGTAATGACCAAAATGTTTACTAAAAAATTATGAATAGTCTAAAAAAGAATATCAAATCAGTCCTACATTTCAATAGAAAAATAAAAAACAATAGCAAAAAAATTAGCATACCCATTGCGACACGATGTGAATGTTGATTTCCAACATTATACCTGTCAATCACTTTTTATTTCCAAGTTCTTGTGACGAGAATATTCAGTATGACTAAATGCTACATCAGATTCTGTGATGAAAAAGTATATGATTGTTAAACGCAGGTTTTCTTTATTATTGTTTATTGAAACCTTAATCGATGGGCGATCATATCAGCCGTGTACGGAATTAAAAATAAAAGCAGGTCTAACTAGAAAAAAAAAATTATTAAACTTTAACTTTTATTGAGTCTATAACTAATTATACGATATATTATAAGTAATCATAAATCAACTTCTCTTTATTATATAAATGCAATTTTTATCTATAAACGAAAATGCTTCTTCCATACAATCATCTATGCATGCAATACAAAAATCTAGACATCTTTTGTTTCCATATCAATATGTAAAAAGTATTCCAGACCTATTATTAAATATTAACATATCTATAAAAATTGTTCACAAAATCAAGTCTTTATATAACTAACTTCACAAAAAGGAATACAAAATTTAAAAAAGTGTCTAATTTGTTTGTCTGAATTATATATAGGTATATAATAATATGCAATACAGAATTTCCATTTAGTAAATAATCAATCATATTAAACAAATCGTTGAGCATTCAACTGACATGGAGTTTTAGTAAGTAATGTGGAATTATTAATCAAATACAATATAATAATAGTAAACATACAAATTTACCAAAAAAACGGTATTATAAAACACTTAAACAATATTTTGTTCACATGAACCATACATAACTCAGTAGACAATTTAGTACATCTTAATAGTGGAATTATTAATCAAACACAATGTAACAAACAAACAAATTTATCAAAAAATGGTACTATAAAACACTTACAAATTATTTTGTTCACATGAACCGTACATAACTCAGTAGACAATTTAGTGCATTTTAATATGTCTAAATTATTAGAAGAACATGGATATTCATAAAAACTTTCATATTGTTGAAATGTAGAACCAAATAACACTGGTTTGTCATCGTGTGATACAATAATATTAAAAACTTTCATTACAGTTTTATCATTTAACATACAAAAAGAATCTGCATCTGATTTAACATTAAGAATATAATCACCAAAATTTAATTTAAAGTATTGTTTTCCGATATAAAAAGGGGGCACTGGCCCATCAAAATGTTCATGCGAATAGTTTATGTCAATAGAGATCTCACCCAATGGTTTGAATTCAGTTTCACTAATTCTGTTTCCAATTTAGTGTAATGGTTTATATGGGGATCTTACACGTTTTTTTAAGTAGCCTAAATAACTTTCAAATTTGAACGCTGAAAAATTATCTAATGCACCATATTTTTCCACATCATCAGTAAGATGAATAAGGGAGTGAATATTATATATCAGATACTGTTTACCATATATGCTACTACACTCATTGACAAATGATCTTAACAGTTCTTTAGCATAATTAGAATAAATATTATTTTTCGTTGAAACCTAAATTACAATTGCACAGTGTAATAATAGAAAGTGATTATAAGCATGATTACTTAATATTTTAAATAAAACAATTAGTCCAAGATACAACAAAAAGGTACGAAACTCTGTGGCTTTCCAACGATCGAGTTCATTTACTCCCCTAGGTTTACGATTAAATTCAAGAGGTATAAATTGTTTTACATATTGCAATCTCTCTGTAAGTAGGTTTATTCTTTTTGAGTCTAATTTTACATGTTTCACATCACTTTTATTTATTTATTTATTTATTAAATAAATAAATAAATGGGTTTAACCTAGGTATGTAATAATTTCTTCATGACTCCTAAACACACACTGTGCGTATAATCTATTGGAAATGAAGATACCAAGCCGATTGGTAGATCAACCAATGGTGAATTTCTAATATGATGGTCTTCATCATTTTGTAATCTAAAACTGTCATCTGTCCTCAGAGGAGAATTTAAATCATCTAGTATGATACGATTTTCTATGTAACTTCCGCTACATGTACATTTGTCACAGCTTGAATAACCATTATGAGACTTAACTCCTTTCAAAAATGCACGAGCAGGCATATCACAAATAAAGCTATGCAAATCAACTGATATTATTTTATCGTCCACTAATATACCATTCTGTAAAAGTATTTTTAGGTCATTTATAAATAATTCTAAATATGATTCTAATGATTCTGGTTTACTTGTACCACAAAAAATACCAATTACAAAAATACTGTTCTTGAAACCTATAACATCAGCTAAAATTGGCCAAAATTGAACGCTTGAACTATGAAACAGAGGCAATCCATCAATGTTAATGGATAATTCAATATTGCTTATGTTCCTATGAGATAAATTACATATTAATTTTAATAGATAGGGTTTAACCCCAAAATGAATGTATTCCCCATTTGTCAACATTTTCATGGTGTATTTAATTTGAGTTTTCATTAATGTTCTAGCATCAGGTGAACTAGAACAAGGTGACTATGTCGTATTTGTAAGAATTGTAATAAAGAACTTAAAGCAACATGTGAAATATTAAATTTATGAGCCCATTCCCGTAAAAAAGAAGACAATTCTACTTCAAAAGAATCATTATTTGATTCCGCAATCAAAGACGGTATACTTGTCATATCTCCTGTACCTCTTTGTGTAACGCTAGAAAGTACAATTTTATTTGTGAAACACATATTTGACTGTTCATCGCAAAAATTTAAATCAGTGTTAATATCTAAATCATTATTTTCCAATAAAAGTAAACCACCAGATCCTAAATTACAATCTTCGGTAGACTGGTCAATAATATTATCTGTTATCATTTGCAAATTCTTTGCAATCTTTCGATACAATTGTCGTTTACTTACTATAGACATCTTGAATACTTAAACCTGTTCCTTTCTTTTACCATAAAGCATTTTCACTTTCTTTTCTTCTATAGAAAATCTTTGAGGAGCATGTTTCAGCCAAACCTTTATATCGTTTTCAATTTCTCTTTCTAATGGCAACTTAAACAATCGTTTTACAGCACCTAGTAATGAAAATGACTATCATTATCTAGGTTTAATACTTAAAAAATAAATAATATGCCATTACATTAACACATAAAATATATGAAATAATACACACGAATAACAGCTATTCTTAAATTCAATTCTTCAAATGGTAATTTGCCTTTCTTCCCTCTGTAACTAAATTTTGTTGCTAATTTGTTTGTCATACAGTGTTTTAATATTGTATTCACAGTATTAGTACGTGATGTCCCTTGAAACCCTGAGAAGTAGTTACACTGAAAATTAAATTAATAGATAATTAATGTAAATCTCAAAATAAAAGAAAATGCCTCAAAATAAATCTAAAATAAATTGCTTAATAGTTTTGCCTTAAAGGCTCAATTGATTTTCGTGAATATAATTACCAGTTCAATTATATTATTATCGTCATCAAGATATGTTTCCAGCTGTTTCAATTCATTTTCATCATGCAGTGAAAATTGAATTGGTAAATTCAACTCTTTTATACTTTTTTGAATATTCTGCTCTTTTTCATTTTGGTGTCTTATCCAGTTTAAAATTTGGTTATTTTGTTCCACTATGCATGTCAATAATTGCAGAGATTTATGTTCATATGCTGTAAAAAATGTTCACCACTATATTAATACATTTCAAAGAATAAGTAAAACATTTATATAAAAATATTCCAAAAATCCTGATTACTTTACCTCTCAGGCCTCTATTTACTGGGGTTGAAATGACAGCACTATCAGAGGATAGAAGTGGCCCTCCTTAAATTAAATTTACAAATTAATAAAAGGTAACATATTTAAAAACTAATTTACGTTTGTTTTGTAAATAAAATATACCTATGACACTTGAATTTCTTTGTGTAGGTATAGTGATCTCAGAATCACCAGACAATATTGCTTGTGACAACCCTTAAAAAATAATAATTAAATGTATTAGTACAACCTGAAATGTTTAAGCAGTTTGTAACAATTAATCTAAATAAATTTACCTGCAACACAGTCACTTCTTTGAGAAGTACTGATATCTTCATTGACAGGAGGTGGACGTAATGAAGCCGAGCCTAAAAATGACAGAGATTTAAGTACAGGTTTTAAGTGGGATGAGATGCACATGCCCTATAGTGCAAGTCGGCCATGCTCCCTAAGTAATGCTTCTGTGAAATTACATTACTGCAACATTATTGTAACTAACTTCAGAATCACACACATATATATAGCTAGTCCTGTAAACTAGTATGCACAATATAAAATATGAATTGTAAAGTAGAATTTTGAAACACAATAAAGTAAATAAACATGCTTAATTAGATGTCAAGCAAAAATATAGTGTAACCTTAGAGGTGCTAAACCATTATGAGTATAAAATAAACATCTAAAGGTCCGCAGTAAAAACATTTGAACTTAAAAATATAGTGTAACCTTAGAGGTGCTAAACCATTATGAGTATAAAATAAACATCTAAAGGTCCGCAGTAAAAACATTTGAACTTAAAAATATAGTGTAACCTTAGAGGTGCTAAACCATTATGAGTATAAAATAAACATCTAAAGGTCCGCAGTAAAAACATTTGAACTTAAAAATATAGTGTAACCTTAGAGGTGCTAAACCATTATGAGTATAAAATAAACATCTAAAGGTCCGCAGTAAAAACATTTGAACTTTAAAATAATTTCACGGATTTGAATCGAGGACCCTTTTGGTAAAAATGCTTATACCTACCAACCATTAGCCCACCACTGCCATAAAGGCTATAATTCATAACGTTCCCCCCAGATATTGTATAATAATTACATCTGTGAAATAGTAAAATAATTTAGAGCTTACAATTACATAAGAAGTAAGTGAATAATTAACCAACAAACTCACTTTGATTTCTGAATTTTGGATTATTTTTATGTTGATGAAAAATATCAATATTTATGTCGTCATCGCTGGAACTTTCTATAGTGTTTCTCTTGGGTGGTATAATTTTCCTTTTTTTGGGGAAATTGTAATCATCTTCATTTATTTCACTATTTTCTTCAGCTTCCTTAGCTTTTTGACGTGCCACAATTAGATCATCTATGTAAATTAATTAAAATTGTTATATTAACTGTATCTTATTATTTCAATGGATTTATACTTATACTTAATTTATACCAAATTATATGGTCATTACTAAAAAGCAAAAATCATGATGTACTTGATGAAATCACATAAGATAAAAATTATAGGGACTGCCGATAGAAGTGAAAACTTAGAACTTTTAGTATTAAGATTTGAAATTTCATGTTTTAATTAAAATTATCAACATCAATTATTATTATTATTATGTGAAAACCAGATTGATGTTGATAATTTAAATTTAAAATTTTTGGTGTAGCAGGACGCAATGGAGCGAAGGGCATATAACTGTACCTGCGCAAACAGGCTTAAAGCATTGTATTCCGATCCGCCATAAAGTTTGAGGCGAACTATATCTATGAACATGTTTTCAGGTTAGGTACTTACCGGTTTCAAAGAAACGCCGTTTTATTTTGATTATTGGCCAATCTTCATTAGCAGGCTCAAGTTTTTGCAAGCACCTATTAAACTGAGCACTTACTTTAAAGGGAGGCCAGTAGCTCTCACACTTTTTCGGCGTCAGCCAAGCACTGCTGACGATCACTATTGCGCCATTTCGGTCGCCACAGTCTTCTTCCGCGACGACATACATTGATTAATAATTATAGGTACTGTGACAATATCGATGTGAAAGGAATCACTATTAATTTGCTCCTGATTTAATTATTTAAACCACGTAAATACTTTTACCGCCTTAGTTTATTTTCTGTCTGACTGACAGCTGACCTGACAGACAAATGAGCGGGCTGCGCTGGAGACAGTGTTGCCACCACAGCGTAACGATAACACGTGGATAACACGGTACCACCCCCAAACAAATAAAATAAATAGACCTATAGTATGTACTTTTAATATAATTTATTAAAATAATATTTAACTGATATTACAATATAAACAAATTAAGAAAATGCCCCTTTAGCTTTTCAGATTTACTTCTTCCGAGTTTTTGACAATATAAAGGAATAATTAATTCCAAAACATAAGTAGTGGGGAATGTAGTATAAATAAAAATGATGCTAAATTCAATGTTAACCGCAATAGCAAACAACTATATCGATACTTAATGCAAAAAATGATGTTTTCTCTCAATTTGAAAAAAAAAATGGTTTTGAAGCAACCAACATTCGTCTTTTAATCCTTAAAGACGTTATCAGGCAAAATCGCACGTCATTGAATGGCGTGATTATAGTCAAACCACGACACTAAAAAAATCACGAGATTCTTAACGGGTTTTTTTACCAAAGACGTGAAAGTTTAAATAATGACGCGAAGTTAGCGTCATTTTTCACGACACTGTGTTGCTTGGGAATTGTACCAAAATGGTCAGTATTATTTAATTAGGTACTTGGTTTATGGAACATCTACTAATGATAGCTTTGCTTTCAAGGAGCTCCATCAGAATAAAATCGACATCCTTTTTTTTCATTGTCTAATCAATCACGATATCTCAAATGAAATAAAGTGGTTAAATAGTAGGTAGTTGAAATTATTGATAACATTAATACACACTATAATCATTATTATCACCACTTCAAACTTATAAAATCCCATGTCGAAACTCTTTGAACATACTAAACTAAAAATAAAATAAAACTTTTTAGAAAACAAGGTACTTTGAATTGTGTCGAGATCTTAATAGTTCCTATATTTTTATAATATACCAAACTTGATACTTTAAAAAATACAGCTTAAGCCCAACCGTAAAATCAAACATAACAATACTTTTATAGTCAAACTATATACAGATCTTCTTAGGAAACGAAAATAGTTCAAAATAGCAATTATATACTTAATTACTTACAGAAATATTTCTTTAACAAAGTAGTAATAGTCAGTCATTACAAAGTCATGATCATCTCTCTCCAAGCATCGTGTACTTTTATTGTGAATGGATATGTTTCAATGGCCTATTTATCAACTTTAAGATAGCTAACAAAATATATTCTACTACAAAATAATATTCTAAGTCTTAGTCACGAAAACCACAATAGGCCCTTTATGTTTCTTCTCCAATCTTACGAAAACAAGCAAAATGAATTCTTAGTCACAAAAACCACAATAGGAACTTTATGTTTTTTCTTCAGTCTTACGAAAACAAAGAAAATAAACTCTTAGTCACGAAAACTACAACTGAAACTTTATGTTTCTTCTTCCGTCTTACGAAAACAAGCAAAATAAATTCTTAGTCACAAAAACCACAATAAGAACTTTATGTTTTTTCTTCAGTCTTACGAAAACAAAGAAAATAAACTCTTAGTCACGAAAACTACAACTGGAACTTCATGTTTCTTCTTCCGTCTTACGAAAACAACCAAAATAAAGTCTTAGTCACGAAAACCACAATTGGAACTTTATGTTTCTTGTGCGGTCTTACGGAAAAAAGCGAAATAAACTCTTAATCACGAAAACCACAATAAGAACTTTATGTTTCTTGTTCAGTCTTACGAAAACAAACAAAATAAACTCTTGGTTAAGAAAACCACAATAGGACCATTGTTTCTGCTGCAGTCTTACGAAAACAAACAAAATAAAGTCTTAGTCACGAAACCACAATAGAAACTTTATATTTCTTCTCCAGTCTTACGAAAATAAACAAAATAAAGTTTTAGTCACGAAAACCGCAATAGGAACTTTATGTTTCTTTTTCAACCTTACGAAAACAAACAAAATATTCTACTTTCATAATGACACAATCAACTTTAAGCCACGAGTCCACAATAATTTCAAAACTCTATGTTCTCTCCGAAACCATCGTTATTGTCTTCATAGTTTGAGGTACCAATTTCAATTAAAAATCATAAAAGCTTACGGCGTCTTCTGCGATCAGCTTTGGCTTTACAATTCTTTTAAATCTTTTACTTTGGCTGACGACAAGTTTTTCCCGTTTGGCAAAAGTAAATCAAGCTCAATATCTTTGAAAACAGGAATGCCTCGTGCTTGCTTTGTATTATTCCGAATGTCAACGATTTGGGTTTCAGGTGAAAAGATGTAGGTCTTAAAAAAGAGCTTTAAAGGTTCTTCCTTTTTAATTTTATTTCAGCTATGTAAAGCCACAATATCTTTTGTTTGTTTTCGTCAACTTTTCTTTTTGTTATAGTTTTAAGAAGTGGCTTCTGCATGTCTTGTTTTCTAATTCTCTTTATGTTAAAGTTTCTGTATAGACACATTTTCATTACTTGAAGGAAGCCATCTGCGGTGTATAATCGAGTTTGGGTTTTAAGTGCACATTCCAAATCGCCGAATTTCTAGTCATTGGACAGATATGTATGACCAAGTTGTAGGCAATGCAGAGTGATGGTTTCTAAATGACCGCTGTTCAACAGTGCATGTATAAATAACAGAACTACTTTGAAGCTCTTCTTCTGCGCATTGCAAGAATCTGTGCATAATATAAGGTGCTTGGTAATTGTTGTCCTTAAATTTTCAGTTATAAACTTCCTCAAGCAACCCCCCACGCGTGGTAAGCAATTTGTGTTTGCTAGATCTTATGTCAAAGCTTCTGTAGAGCTGTTTTGTTTTGCCAGTTTTAAATCATCTTTTGTCTTCGAGCATTGGGGTGGTCGAAATGTTTGCTCTGTTATTCTGTAAAATTTTCTAATTTTTTATTCATTTTGGCATTGAAAACGTCACATTGGTTACATACATATTTTTGAGGTGTTTTAAAACGTAGATTGAATTTTGTCTAAAAATTTTTCTTGAAACAAGTTTACTTACTCCACCTGGATATTGTTTCTAAATATTAGAATTTTCTTTCTTAATTTTGCAATAGGGAAGTATGTGACACGTAAAACCGTAGTGCAAAACATAAATGTCTCAATAATCAATTCCGCAAAAAGACAGTAAGGAATACTTATAACTCTTTTGCGTTATTCGTAACTGTTCATTTCGATTTGCTTAAGAATCATTAGCACTTATAACCTTTTTGCAAAACGTTTGTAATGGGATAACGAGTTTCGCAATAGGAGTTTTTTCGTTATAACATGACAATGGAATCGAATATCAATATGATACTTGGACAGCACGATAGAGAAAAAGACAAGGATTTACATGACAACAAACACTCAAAAAGGTTATAAATGCACTTATCACCTTATTGCTAAACACCATCCAATTGGAGTTACCGAAGTTTGGCCGACATTCGGTATATCCTGGCATATCTAACTTAAACGTAAACCTGCCGAACTTCGGCAGTACCGAATGTGAACTGAATTTTGGTGCAACTCTAATAATTATAGTTATTTACAACAATATTCTCTATGTTTAGTATATGAAGCTTATGCTTTATTACAAAATAATGACTAATTGAAATATAATGATCCATATCGGAAAATGATTCTTGTAACACCTTTTTAAATGTTAGATGTTGCAATTGTAACATGGGTCTAGTGGTTTCAAGCATACGGTTGTTAAGTTAAAATAAAAAATTTTCATAGGAATAATTTTTATTGCTTTATTCGTCCAATTTTCGAGAATAGTGAGATTTTAGAAATCAAATAACTATAACTTTTCAAATTGAACGATTAACAATTAACAGATATTGTTTTATTTGTCCAAGAGAACCTAAAAAATAAGACATGTCTTTGAATCACTGATGTCAGGGAATGTGGACTGTAAAGGTTCAAAAAAACAAGGCACTGATTTTAAATTCAACTGGCCGGCAGATATAGTCGCTAATTCTAACAAACGTTTTCATCTCTAATCTTCGTATGTACCTACTTTTCCCTATCAATCGATCAAACAACTTGTTGCTCCTAACAACCGTTCAAATTTTTATTCCTTTTGCGGCCTATATCTGCTAGCCGGTTTGTACATTTATTTTAACAATAATATAAAAAAAAAAACAGTATTAATAAAAAAACCCTATCTCTTGCCGACAACTAATTTTTTTTTCCATTCTTGATCCACTAGAGTTCAGTATTATACTATCTTATGAACAAAATATCTTCTATAAAAAGTTTTGGAATTGCTTCATCGACCCTGAGACATTTGGTGTTTTATTTTTATCTTGCTCGTTTTTAGTATGATTACGGTAAGGAAAAGGGACCGTTGAAGTACGTCACGAATTTCGTGACCGATTTTCGTAGCGGTACAAAGCGCATGCTCGGCTAAACGAATTCATATACACGAAAACCAGCCTTCAGTGAAGACAATGAAGTATGAATTCGTTTATATGTGTCAATACGTTGAATTTTCAATGGTTTCTGTCGGAGACATGGAACGGAGATCCTTGCAAGAGTGTCAGTGATGTACCTTATGCGATAGATACCGCGCGTAATCTGTTATATTTATATTTCTTATTCCACTGCAAAGCAAGACGTTGTCTGCTTAAGTTTTTAATCGAAAACTTTTATTGAACCTGCGCATCATCTAACAGTTCATCAGTTTAACTTAAAGCGAAGCATCGCATTCTAATTGGAATTACTCTGATGTTATGTAATGTAAATCCAATTTGTAGCGAGAAATATGTCCAAAAAAAAGCGAAATGTACGACGGTAATTATTACGACAGTAGATGTAATAAAGTGTACGTAAAATCATTTCCACAATCACTTCAGTTTTAATAAGTACGTTTCATTATTATGTTGAACTGTATCAAGTGTCACTAAAAATGCAAACTTTGTACTGGTGATGGCTTTAAGTTCATTTGCTTCGTCTGGAGTGTTGGGGGAGCTTGGACGATTCGCGAGCTGGTTACGAGGAGAATGTCTTACTCCTGTAGAATACGCCGGTTTAGCAGTTACAGAAAAGGTGATTAAATATATTCAAATTACTTGGAACTACCGTCTAACAATTTAATATTATAAAACTATAACAAAGTGACATCTGTATATGGAGATTTTTCTGAAAATTTATTGTGTTCGACTAATTAGAAATCCCTGTGAAATAACGTTTCTAATGTTCTTGTCTGTTTATACCCTCAAAACTCAAGAACCGTTTAACGCATTTAGGTTTTACATTTAAGTATATGAATTATGTTTCACCATGTGGGCTACGTATCATCATACTGCTACTTTATTAAGGAGAGCAGTACATACAAAAACTGTGTCACTGGTTAATTAAAATAATCGTGGATTCTGATTTTTGTTTTGATTTATAAAACAAAAAAAGTTGCAACAGAAAATGTGCTGACCCTATTACTTTAAATTCAGAACTATGTGACGAAAAGTTATTGCATGTATATATTGTGTAAAAATTTATGTTCATAATTCAACTGCTTTGTATTTTATTGTGTTTTTGTTTAGCCCAATTGCTATTGCTTGACTTCGCAAAGGTTCCTTCGACATTTTCGGAAATTTTAATGGAAATCGAAAATACAAAAATAAAACGGTACGGCTTTCCAAAACTACCACCCTAGAAGTATTAATAATAATTTAAGGGATGGTGGGACGAAAACACGGAACCGACTTTGTGAATTTTTAGAAATGCGGAAGAGCAAAAAAACAAAAAATAAAATATAAATGTTACCATCAACATGAATTCGCTCTTTGCATTGACATAATCAAAAGGTCGACTATTGAAAGAGGGAATAGATTTCAACGTTAAAATAAATTGAAAACAGCTGTAAGTAAATACGTTTAGAATTTTCAAACCTAACTTTAGTAACAAGCGAAAATTCGATTTGCGTGGCGTTTGGCAAGCCGCTGCTACGGCACGCTCGCTTCACTCACTCGCCTCGCGCGTTTTTTATGTTCCTAGTAGGTTGCAACCATCGATTGTGGGAATAGTTGTTAGAGTGCCTATATATTTGGTTTTTATTGTATTGTTTTTACCTAACGCAACGTACCTATTGATTGAGAAATGGCGGGAAAGCAACCTAGACCTTTTTTCCTTTAAACCTTATTTTATGTACCAAACCTAAATAGTTGAGCCTTATTAGAAGAGTGGCTGGCCATTTAGTGTTAGTTTCAAGTGTTTTGAGTTTGAAGGCTATCAAAAATGTCTTAGTAGCAGGTATGTATTACTCATTTTTAATTTCGCCTTTTTTCGTACTTCCGCATTTCTGAAAATTCTAAAAGTTGGTTTAATCTCTTCACCTCGCTCCCTCTTTCTTATTATTATTACTATATATAATAATAATAATTTATTTAGAAAACTTTCCACATAGGTACATTGTGCTTAATCTATTTAATATCAAGTTAAGTGCTTATAAATATTCAACATAAATTAGTTGTTATACTCTTAGGGTGGTAGTTTTGAAAAGCTAACCCAATGAAACTGCCGAACTAAAGGAATCATGCTAGGTGGTACTTTTTCCCCGCAGCACTTTCATCCCCGTCCTACCCTATACATACTGATCACTAGCTGGAGAAGAAAACTCGATATTGAATTGAATGTTAAAACTGTTCCGAAAAATGCTGTTTCACTTTAACTCGTTATTCCACGGAATCATTATAATATTGACAACAAACTAAATTCTTTTGTTTTTGAGGCGATTGTAATGACTCTTTAGTTTCCTTCTTGTCTACAAACTTATATGTGATCCCTATCCTGGTTTTCTTTTGGTAATGTACTATTGAATACATTTGTATTTATCGTTCTCAGCCTGAAAGCCTTTATGGGAAATATGGCCTTAAAAGTTTTTCAACCTACCCGAACTAACCTTTTGCACTTTCTTATTATGAAAAACGAACAAGCAAGTTTGTGGGGTTTCAGGTCACTAGTATATTTGAATGTTGTCTTCCTCTCTGAAGGAATAGAAGAAATAAGTCCCGCTTATTTATAAACAATCTCCAGCTACTTTATGTCTTCTGAAGATGATGAGGTTGATGAATCTGTCATGCGACTAATGAAAACATCGGGAGTTTAATATACAATACCGTCGAAACGATTTAATTTCTTCCTCTTTCACAACATGCTCGACACATTTTTCCATTCTACCTCTCCGACATTTGACAAGCCTCTTCCACTAAAATTTTTATGTCAGGTACTTTATATGTCACGTTTTTCCTTACGACGTGACCTTTAATGGCAGCTTAGACTAATTCTAGTGGATTGAGTTCACTGTGGTATGGAGGCAATCGTAATACCCCTCCACACCTGTTGCTTTTGTTATTTCGTCAACGACGTACGTTTGGCATCTGCATTCACCTTTTGTTTCTTTTTCAAGAATTAATATATCTTTGGAATTGAGCCACTCTTGAATATTTATTTAAAGCCAAGTCGTTATAGGTATTTTTTTTTCGTATGAAGTGATTACTGGTGTTATCCATTACTACCACAGCATTAGGTTCTAGTCTAGGTAAAACATTATTGCACCATACTTCAAAATCACATGAATCCATTGATTCATATCACCTATTTTTTTACACTCAAAAACCTACTGACTTTTTGGCACAAATACCTTATCGCTTGCTATGTGTAAAACGATTAACCTATAGTCTCCAGATGTAGGTTTTTTGCACCAGTTGATAAACTCTCCAAAAACCTTGTTTCAAAAAGTTTTAATTGTTGTGTCTTTCCAAGCTTTATTCACAGTGTGTCCTAAAAAACTATTTACAAATAAGTATCTTATCTAGTGTAATATTATTTTAATAGCATTATGAGACAGCAATAAACTAACATTTTTGAAATATATTAAAAAAACTAAAATATAATAAGCCATTCTGAATGCTCACCCCACCTCTACTAAGTTACTCGTCTAAAGATATGTGTCACGGATGGTTGCGGTAACGTAGTGAAATAGTTCTTTGTCGTTTTTTATTTCTGCCGTAGAAATAGACTACAGTGTTCGTACGCTTTATTAAATTAGGGCTTACAGGAGTCTGGTCAATTAATGTTTATCAATATTTTTATACATTTCTTTTGGAGTATGAAAATATCCTGAATATCACAATAATTTCCCCATAAGATGATCCCGTAGGAAAACCTCGAGTGAGCGTAAGCGTAAGCGTAATATACTGACAGGGCGCCGGACGTTTTTTAAATTTGTGATTCTCTTTAAGTTAAATAATGGATTACACAAAATATTTCAAAAGTTAGAAATAAGAGTACTTTAAAAATCTAAGATGAATATATGCTGTGCAATAGTCATGAAAGCTAGAATATAAAGTAATTAATGAGGTCATGTGTTTCATAGCTTACCGCTCGATTAAAGCTTTAGAGATATGTGCGTGGACACTGTTTTGTTACTTAATTTCTACATTTTTGTAATAAAAAACGTACTAACCTTTGCTCAGCGATCCTATGAAGGCACTAGAATAATTTGTGTAATTCACTTTCACGATATTTCTAGACATCACTGAACTTTGACACTAGATAAAACATAGATTGGGTTTATTATTTTAGTCAATTAGTCTAACTTTATATGACACGATAGTCTAGTTATCTGAGACTTAATTTTTTTTACATTTCACAACACAAACCAAGTAATAAACTACATATTATAAAATAAAGTCTCCCCGCCTCGTCTGTCTGTTTGTCTGTCTGTCTGAACGCGATAAACTCAAAAACTACCGAACGGATTGGCATATGGTGGACACCAACGGACAGAGTGATTCAAGAGGAAGGTTTACGTGTACAATTTATCAATGTTTTGTGCAAATTAGTTGAAATGTGACGATTATAGTTGAAGTCGAAAAAAAATCAAGATGGCTGGGAGCTTTCATCGAAAGCGCTGCTTAATACCTTTGAGATATAAGAAAATGATGTATGGAGGAATTGTTTCTCTTTTATAGGACTAAATAAAAGTCCGCGATGGCATATGTCTATCTTTTAAGGATAGCTTGCTATACCTATTTTTATGTTTGAAATAATGATGTCATATGATGAGGTGATTGGAAAGCAATTTATACGAATACAGTATTAATCCTTATCAAATTAAATACGTTATTCACCTTCAGCATTTCATGCACATTATGATTGCACTATACACCATAAAATTTTAATTAATATCTTAAAAATGATCGCGAAAATTAAAATAAAATTGCTAGGGAACAGACGGCGCGAACAAAATTTGTGCATACGTGTGCAGCAGTGAGCAGTAATGAGTGCACACGAGGCGGCTAATGAGACGACATGCGAAACTTTGTATATATTCTGCATATTGAATTGAGTAATGTAAGGGAACTTAGTAAAATAAATTGAAAGAGGCAAAACTGATGGTTTTAATTACAATGTCTATTTTAATTAATACTGTGTATACATATTTCCCCATATAAGTAAAACATATATACATTAAACTGTAATTGGTACTGAATATAGGTACTAGAATATGCGCTTGCACTAACTAGACCCGACAGTTTATCTCACTTTGTCTAGTCGGTGAAGAAATGAATGAAAAGCAAAAAGTTTACTTACCCTTAAATAAAATTAGCTTAGTAAGTTTCTGACTGAAAAATACGCTGTGACAGACATAGGTTGAGTAATAAAGAAACTAAAAAAATAATCAGTTATACCTAAGTCATATAGTTCCCCAACATTTTGTACCTACGTATCCAAACTATACACTTCACCCTTCATAATCTATGATTTTCATATAGAAATGGCGGCAAAAGTATTTTGATTGATTTCAGCTGATGGATTGCTTACTTACTGATGATAAGTTACGCCACTATCTTTTTTTTCGAAACTGACTGATTAATTTTTACACGTTTTTAACACGCACGAAGACATTTTTGAGTTGTTGTTTAATTATGGTTTAGTTACACTTTCGGCACGTAATCACGATGAGTATAGACGAGTGACTGAATGAGTTATTGCCGACTGGCAAAAAAGCATGGCGCAAACGTCTGGATCGCGGCGCCGTCGTCGTCTTCTCTACGTTAGTAATATTATTTAAAGCATAGAAATAGCGTGGTGCCGCGCCAGGCGTGTCGTTGTCGTCTCCATACCGATGCGACACGTGTGATTAGACAGAAGTTATCAATGTTGTATATAAAAAAATATTTTAGTTTGTTTTTATGTATATATTCTTAACTTTTTCAAATATTTACAGAATCGGAAATAAAATATATTATAAATACTCCAAGTAAGATGCAATTACGTTACATATAAATAATTAAATCTAATCCACATGTTCGACGCAACAAGCTGATATGACACTACAACAGAAAGAACACTACGGATTATATGCTATCCTACCCGTGCGAAGCCGGGGCGGGTCGCTAGTATTAAAATAAAATAAAAACGTAAAAGCGAAATAACAACCCAACCCCCTATGTTATTATTGCGTCGCATTGTCGTAACTCGCTCGAGCTCACTTGAATAATTTTAATATAAACACGCCCCAGTTCCTCACGTAGACTTTATCTGGTTTACATTTTTACATAATACATCTTATTTTAATATATTTCATTGTAAATATTTCGTAAATATTTATTTATTACACATGTTTATTCATCAATTATAATACCTTTATAAAAATATTTCTACGGAACAAAAAATCGGAATATCACAAAATCTCCTAACTACGATATCGCCACTTAAGACATATTTTACTTATTAATTACTAACTTTTGCCCCCGGCTCCGCCCGCATGGACGTAGACTTAACTAGTATCGTACCCTACTAAGTATATTATACTATAATACAGTGATGTAGATAATGGCGTGTTTAGGTCGCTATTATATTATAAATAGGTATACGTAATAGTGCTTTACTTAATAAAAAAATTATGTAAGTTTTTTATTTGTCTACAGCTGGAGAACGTGCAACTGTTGGACAAATATAACGCCCGGAATCCTTCTAAGGGCACACTATATTTTGCGACCACGCATTTGATATTCGTTGATCATGAGATGAAAAAGGAAACATGGGTAAAATATAGCGTTGTTATTATTTTCCTTGTTAGTTTATATCTGCGTAGTCTACTTCTATTGTGAAATGTAGTGTTACGTATATTCGATTTACGAACGTAGGTACAAATATTTAGATAAATTATTAACAAATTGATGCATGTTTAGCAAATATTTACAAACTTTGAATTTTTTCCCGTTGTCAATATGAGATGAGAATACATAAGAGATGTGCCACAAGAACTGACGTAGAGTAATTAACGGTCGTATGCGTCTAAGTTTAGTAGTACATGAAATGTTGGATTCAAACCAAAGGCAGTTTCATTGCCAATAAATTAATTGAACAATTGTAATGTTTAAATGTTAAAGTTGACATTTCAATAACTACATTGTAATGTTAAAATTTGCCTCCAATGTTCCTCACCCCCACGAAAAAGGCGACTCTGGTTTCTGTCTAAATTAAGCAGTCAGTTCAAAATAAAACACTGATTTAAGTTTTTTTTTTGTTAAGGTATACATCACAACAACCTCTAGGCCCCAAACTAAGCATTAGTATAATTTCGAGCAGTGACAGATTTTTTGGCTAATGCCGTATCAAAAGTTGAATTTAAAAGAAAGAAACAAAGAACATTTATTGTCATAATAAAGAAAATAAAAACTTCACTAGCTACATCTATCTTTAATTTTAGGTACATATTCTATGATAATTAGAGCAACCTCAGCATGTTGCTGGCTGTGTGGTCAGTATTAACTGGCTCACAACTTAGCGCTGATTTTCAGGTTGCCCTATTCCTATTTCTATCCTATCCCTTATCTATAATATCTAATATGCATACAACAATAATTACATTAATTTATACGAAAAGAAATAAAAAAATTTAATATCCACATACTATTCAACAATACCCATATCATATACTCAAGCAGTCTCATATCACCATACCAATAATAGATTGCCTGCTGCCAAGTATAGCATTGGGCTCTTTTTGTTATGAGTGGGCTCTTTTTATAATGAATCATAATAATTATAATAATAATAAAGATTGGTTGGTTAATAGAAAAGATTTATACTTAAATTTGAACGAAACCTGACAATTTCAATTATAATTTATTTCGATCACGAATTTTTAGTTATTTCTGTATTTGCTCGATGTGTTTGTGAAGCCGCACGATCATTCGAGTACATTCTATAAAACATCGACGTCCTTCTACGCATAGACGTCACAGTATTCTCAAACGATAATCGTAGAGTAATAATATATATTTCAGATTCTCTTAATGCACATATCGTCAGTGGAACGGATGCCAATCACGACGACTGGGTCTCCGCTGCTCGTACGCACGAAGACATTTCAGTCGGTGCTGTTTGTGATACCGCGCGAGAGAGACTGTCACGAGATGTACCAAACTCTACTCCGGCTCAGCCAACCTGGTAAGATACTTAACCTCTTGAAACACTATTCAATTTCTTTTATATTTTGCATCGAGATAAACGATATAAACGCTGTGGTATCGAGAAAGGGTTTTTACCAAGTGCGGTTAGTCCCTTCTGTCGAGTTAATGCATATGTAAAGTCAGTAAAAAAACACGTGTTGAAATGTAAAACTCACATAAAAAAAAATTCAATTCGAACCAGTAGTTCCTGAGATTTGCGCGTCCAAACAAACAAACAAACAAACAAACAAACAAACAAACAAACAAACTCTTCAGCTTTATAATATTAGTATAGATGTAAAATATCAATGAAGTAGCACTTCACGGACACTTTCAAAGAAAATTGTTTTGAACGAGGTACGATGACAAATGTTTGACATATACGTAATTAGTTAGCAACAAACATTTTGTGTGATGGGTGTGCGATTGATGATTGTAATTAAGGCTTCAGTTGCCTACATGCTCGGGACCCTAAGTCGGTGCAAGTCTGCATGCATTGTGCATTTGGTAGTTTTTTTTGCTTAGGTATTATCTTCATCAGCCCATTTTTACCCCACTACAGGGGCTTAGGCCTCTCCCAGGGTGAGGAGGGGGGCTTGGAGCTTAAATACACCACGCTGCTCCACTGCGGGTTGGGGAATGTAACGATCGCCATCTATTGACAGCGTCCGGGACCGACTGCTTAACGTGCTCTCCGAGGCACGGAGTCAATGATAGTTGTGTATTTAAGTCAGAAAAACTCATTGGTACACGCCTGGATTCGAACCATAGCCCTATGACGCCTTATAAATTGAGACAGGTTCGTTGCGCTTTGGACTATCACGACGATTAGGTATAATAGCGCCTTTTATTTGTAGTGAGAAAACTTTTTTAAAGTAGGTTGTTGATTTCATTTTTTAGTTGTTTTCACCTAATGTTAGCACTAGTTTTCTAAACCGAGATAGGTTTTTCTACAAGGTATTGTTAGTTCATTACATTAGAAGCCATATCGTATATAAAAACGACCAAGTGCGAGTCTGACTCGCACACAAGGGTTCCGTATCACCGTACAATATAAAAAAAAACACACATTTCTTAGGGTTCACACCTTGTAATTTTTAACTTTAATTTATTATTATTTGTCATAGCGGCCATAGTAGAACAAATTCCATGAAAAATTATAGTGTAAGCATTGATCTCACAACCACCAATCACCTTAGACGTCAAAAAAAAAAAAAAAACACGTTTCTCGTATGGGGACTCCCTTTAATTTTATTATAATTTTTTGTTAGAGCGGCCATAGTAATACGCAATCTGTGAAAATTTCAAGTATCTACCTACTTTACATTCAGACGATACAGCTTTGTGACACACGCATGGACAACGAAGGCTTAGTAATAGTGTTCTCTTTGGAACCCTTTAGGTACGGAATCCAAAAAATGTATAGTCTTCGAAACTCCAAGACTGTGGTTTCGAAAACAATTTAATTGACAGCGAATTATATCTATAAAATTTACATTAAAAAATGTTTTTCTATATCGCAAATTGTTTGTTCGACAGTGCACATTGACGAATTGTACTGCTTCCATTACAAATCGACACCAGATGAATTGCCAAAATCGGCCGGTTGGAACTATTTCGATATTCAAACCGAATATCAAAGAATGAACGTACCTAATGAGAATTGGATGCTGTGTACGGCTAATAAGGATTATGAGGTACCACTTAACTTAATATTGAAGATAAATACGATTATATAACCTTTTTGCTTTAATCTATACGTAGTAATTACGTAGTAACTCTTGACACATGTCAAAATTTTTATACAACATGTAAGTAACATAATCAATCCGAAAGCTCACGTACTAAGTTATTACACAATTTTTAAAAGAATTTAATGTAATGTAATTTGTAAATTTTTATAAATTCAGTTGTAGTTACTTGGCAAATTGTAGATTTTGACCGAGAATGCGCTTAATTGCGCAATGCATAAGGTTTATATTTAGTTGAGCTATCTTGTGCGAAAATTGTTTAATTAACATTTATTAGAATATAAAAATGTATGGAAAGGAATTATAACGTACCTACTCATGTTGCTGTAATATGAGGATCTTGTAGCTGCAACATGGACGTTTAGCGGCCTCGGCCTGCACATTATCAATATAATGATCATTTCTGATCATCATTATAATGAGTCGGTACCATCGGTAATTTCAGTCATTATTTTTATGTCCGCACAAGCTTATTGTTTTTCGTGTCATTACAATAATGAATTTTGCAAGAAATGGTCATCATAAAACAAGAACGAAATCTACCAATTTCGCGCTTCTTGCAACTATCGGAGGACACGGAAAGTGAACATCAAAAATAAAAACTTATAGGGTCAAGTGGGGTGATTGCGAGTGACACAGCTAACAACATATTTGACCCTAAAATACTTCTCACTGTGAAATGATTTAGAATTCATATTTACTATGTGTGTTGTACATATCTTAAAATTTAAGTTGACCTATTTAGTTAAATTAAAATCACTTCCTCGATAGGATGATAATACAAGCTAGTGTATCATGGCTCCCTTATTACATTTTCCCGGTGTACAGGGGCAAATGCAATAAAGATATGTAATTTCGAAGCCGTGTAGAAAGATAACAGTATATGTTAAAGTCTTCAAATGTCGTGGTTTCTTTATGTATTCCGGGTGAATCTTGTCCCATAATTCAGGTAGCGTCTAGCATGTTGTTATAAATTCCTGTAATATTTGATGAGTATTAATTTCGTCGGTGTTGTTGAACGCCGTTGATGATAATAGTGTCAAAAACAATCGATCTCGGCAAGGTTGAAGCGACACTGCCAGCCGGTTCTGGTTGGGCTTTTTAAATTATTTTAGTACTCAGAAAGTTTAATAAACAGTCACAAAAAATGTTTTTATCTATGTTTCCCTAGTTATGCGACACATATCCCAGCGAAATCTACGTGCCAGCGCGAGCGTCTTCAGCAGTTTTGCTTGGCAGTGCTAGTTTCCGTTCTCGCGGACGGCTCCCGGCGCTCGCTTACCTTCATCACAATAAAGCTGCCATAGCACGATGCAGTCAACCGCTCAGTGGTTTCTCTGCAAGGTTGGTATCACAGTATAAATATGGCTCTACGAGAACCAAGATTTTTCTAATTAAAAATTTTCACTGTGACGTTCAATTAAAGTGAAGATATATTATTTAGGTACATAAAAAAATCAAAAATATTTACTCCGAGTTATATTTTCAAATGTAATAATCTGTTATAATTGAAAATAATGTAATATGTCGATTTTGATATTCGAGGATCCCGTTAACAGTTATATATACATACTTCATAAGATCACTATTCATATCATTCTATCAATAAAACGAATATTAGTTTTTCTAATCACTTTGTTATTTTCTGCTCTTTTCCAACGGAACCCTAGTTAAAAGGCATTAGCCTTTAAAATTTGTTGAAGACTGCATTCCGACCCATTGAAATTCAGATCTTTTTTTAATTTATTTCTGAGCTTTTCCACGGTGGCGAATTCATTTTCAGTTATGTGATAATTGTGTACGCATCTCCTTTTCACAAACTGGTCAAAACTATCAATACTTGTGACTTTTTTCTAGCCAGATCTTTTTTTGCCCAGTGTTGTGAAGACAGAAAGGAACTCAGAGTTTTTGCCTTGTTGGATGATTTGTCTCACTGTACTGACAGAAGTTTTAGTGGTCTTTTGCACTACTTCCATTTGTTTCGTAGTCTTGTTTTAGAAAACAATATACGTCATACATCATTTTTCTAGCTTATCCCTTTAAAACTACGTTACAATTTTTTAGCGGTTTTGTGATACAAATCAAACAACTAAATATCAACAATTAATAAAAATTATAACAATAACAGAACACTGTAACAACAAAAATTATACTGCATGTAACTGTACTTCGAAACAAAGGGAGACGTTAGCCTGGTTGCGGGACGCCAATACCGACTGATCAACCAATGGCGCGGTCGAAACTATCCACCCCCGCCGCCGCGGCCCCTCCTTTCGCCATCGACGCCTAAAAATCGACTTCTGTACAGTCAAGGTCATTATTCAAAATGCTTGCTGGCCGCTGTACCTACTTACTGCTTGTGTTTAGTTTTAATTTGTCTAAAGATTATTATGGTTTTAATTAACGCGTAACAATTTTTTAATTTACTTACAATCACGGGCCATCTTGGTTTAGATTTTCCAACAATGACATATAATACAAGCATTTATATTCATGCTATATTTCTTTTGTGTATCTTAGGTTTATTGTTGTAATAAGTATGCATTATAATATAACACTCTGTACAGATGTATGGAAGACGAACAGATGTTGGATATGATAAGACGCGCGAATCCGAACTGCGGGTACATGTACGTGGTCGACACAAGGCCTAGAGTAAGTGTATATACACTTAAACAGCTCTTCAAATGAGCTTTACGAGCGATATAGAATTTCTGATTTACTAATATTAAACTGGTTCTGCGGTTTTTCCTGCCGCTACTACCCCAGTCATCCTACGATTTAAGATTATGATGAAATTTGGTATATATGTTACTGTGAATATCCGATATTGGGGAATGCCAATATACACTGGTGTATGATGACAATCACCAATTTTTAAAATCTTCAAAATTGTACTTATTATTTTACGTATATTAATCATTTAGCTGAATTTTTTCTGACTTTGAGTCTGTGCCTCGGAGAGCACGTTAAGCAGTCGGTCCCGGCTGCTGTCAATAGATCGCGATCGTCACAGTTCTCCAAACCGCATTGGAGCGGCGTGGTGGATTAAAGCTCCAAGCCCCTCATCTTGCGTAGAGGCCTATGCCCTTGCAGTGGTGTACAAAAAGGGCTTATGGAATGGAATGGAATCATTTAGTTTAAACTTGATATATATTATTTATTCCACAGCTTTGGACAAAATCGCTCGAAATGTCGACAAAATGTCATAAAACTTAATTTTCGTTGTATTTATGTGGAACTTTTATATTCCGATTTTTATATTTTCATTTTAAATTTGGCTGAGATAGGTTGATTTGGTGTGAGCACAGACAAGTCAACCTTTAGACCACGCTTTAACAGGGAGAAGCATTCGCCAAGGCTATGTAGTGACACTACATAAATACATCACTAGTGAGCCGTCAGTTGGAAGCACGTTGGAAGCCATTAAATTGTCAATTTTGAACGAGCCAATGAAAACTAGCCGACCTCTCCCCGCACCCCGCCACTTTTTGGCGATTTCGTTTTCGTACTGACGTTTATTAAAGCGTGGTCTAAAGGTTTACTTGTCTGTGGGTGGGAGGAACTATCCCGAAACCTTTCTATTTTAAAATTAATCAATCTGTTTTATTCATAAAGTAATTAAATGATAGTCATATTATTACTCTTTCCGAACATGCACTGTTATTGTTAATATTCACATGATTTCTAAATTAACGTTTCTATGATTCACAGAATCGTTTTGGTGTGTGAACATGCACCATTGTTGGTCCAAATATTATAAAAATACTAAAATATATTGGTCTTACCTAAACGAAACTGGTGATTGTGAACATATACCGGTGCTTTGTGATATTCTCCAAAATCGGACAATCTTGGTGACATATACTCTAAAACAAGATTAAAGATACACGTTTACAGCGATATTTTATCATTAATAAATTCTAATATAGCTTCAATCAAATGTGTTGTTTAATAACACATTTAAAAGAAAATTCATCTCAAACCTTGTTTAATTTTTTTTTATTAATTTCATATTTAGTTAGAACTTAAAACTGGGTATTTATGGTTAATTTCTTTTAACTATCATTTATGAGCTCTTGAGGTAAATACTTGGATTTTTTAAGTGTTTTTTTATTGCACTATTTTTTGATTACACAACAATATTGTTTAGGAATATAAAACTTATCGTTATCGAACATATATTTTTCTTTTACATATTTTCTTCTATTTATGGACAGAGGTATAAAAAATATTTATTCTTCTATTTATAGATAAATGCTATGGTCAACCGAGCGGCTGGTAAAGGATATGAGAACGAAGCATTCTATGAGAACATCAAATTTCAATTTATGGGCATCGGAAATATACACGTCATGAGGAAAAGTTTACAGAAATTAGTAGAAAGTGAGTACCAAAGCTATACGAGTGTTTTTGTTAACAACTGAAATTTTTGTAGAAGTGAACACTGACTACATTATGTTGAACGCAACAACATAAATATTTTTATCTATACTAATATTATTGAAAAGTTCTTTCATCTTTAAAGAGGTGCATTATCAGCGAGTATAGTTCGCCTCAAACTTCATGGCGGATCGGAATACAACGCTTTAAGCGTTCTTGCGCAGGTACAGTCATATACCCCTCGCTCCACTGCGTCCCGGTGCACCTAAGACTGGTTACTGCGACGCGACTTGTGCTTATGTTCGAATCCGCCATAAAGCTTGATTGGAACTATAACATGGGCTATATTTTATTTTCAAACTAGTTTTCCGCTCGCGTGGTCTACACAGTTGTACCGGGACTGCTATAATTTTTGCTTACATATAATTTATAAGCCGAAGAGAACATAGGCTACTTTTTATTTGGGGAAAAAGGGTCCCAGTACAACTATGTAGTCCACGCGGGCGGGAAACTATGTTAAATATAGGTACTAAACATAAACTTATATTAATTTTTTTTAAACTTTTTAACATAGTCACCTGTTAGGTTAATTTCATTCTTTTAGGTTTGCTAGTCAAAAAATAATGCGCCACGATAGATAACGCATCGATTTTTTTAATATTTGACCTTTCAGTTTTTCATCTTGGAAATGGATAATGGATAATATGGGGCAAAATCCGGTGAAGATATAAGATGTTCAATTATTTCAAAGTTAGCTTCAATAGCATACATCCTAACTCAGGACTTTTGCACCAAAGCGCTTTCTGTTTTGTTATTACCATATAACTGGATCAGCTCATGATTCAAATAATTTTATAGCTTCTGAATAAATGAAAATAATATAATATTAATAATAATTACGGATATTAGATATGAAAAGTGGTTAGCAATGAAGTGAGTTATTGTGAAGTTCTATTAACTAGTTACCTAGTAAAAAGTACTTTCCATGACCTCAAAATTAAGTGCCTGTCATTGTTTTCTACACTCGTAGGCTAACCAAATGTGTTAAATTCTATATTTACATTCATAACTACCTATTGTATATTTTCAGCCTGTGAACAAACTTCACCAACTATGTCTTCGTTTCTGAGTGGTCTTGAATCTTCTGGCTGGCTGAAACATATTAAGTAAGTATCGAATTTGTAAATTTATATTAATGAAGTGAACTCCAGGGAAATTACGTTAAAAAAAATCTCGTCAGTGCTGAGTACGAGAAACTAAAAATGTTAGGTTAGATTATGTAACACTAAATAATGACATCATCGTAAGAACAACTGTCTTAATAATCTTAACTGCTCTAATCGTCTTTGAAATAGTACAGGGCCTGACGCTAAACCATGAACTAACCAACTATACATAAAAAGCTCTTTATGGGTATTAACGACTGTGCACTTCTCCGAATCATCTAGAACTAGCTTGCCTCAAATTTATTTAGCTGAAGCTTTCACCACCATGCAATCTAGTAAATAAATCCTTCCTCCTCTCGGTAGTGGGTAACTATTTTTTTTTAATAACTCTTCATACATTTTACTGTTAATACATATGGCGCTACCGGTATCACATTCCATAGTTATTTTCCTAGCTTGTAAGTATGTCGAGTCCAATTAATTTTTGTTTGTACTGATCTTCGGACAGTGTATTAACCTGAGTCATCGTTACCTCGTCACTGCCTTCACTGTCCGACCGCTGGTAGCCCGGGCTGTAGCCAGTGTCGATCACGTGCACGCTCTGTTGCTGTTGTTGACCCGCCAAATTCGGGCACACTGCGCAACTTCCTGTTACACACCGCGACATAGGTACGTAGTGAGAAAGTTGCAGGTCGTCGTCTCATCAAGCTTGCCACATACTTGACATGACTCGTGCTGCTGCCATTGGCTCCCACCTCCGTCCTTAATTGTTTGCTTTTTCACTTCCCGCACATGTTCGGCATGGGCGCGGTTTTCGCGAGGCGATGTGCGCGTACGCTCCGCCGTCGCCACGCCGTTTTTTGTTTACCGCTATGTCTTGACATGACACCTCGTTACTTGAGGACGCCGATTGAGATTGGAATACTGCAGCCGCATCTTTCTCCGCTGCCTACATGCTTACCGACATTTTGTACGCTTTCTGGCAATCTAATTTTTCTCCCGCGAAAAGTTGTTGACGGATAGTCTCGCTATGGATACCACACGCTAGTTGGGCTCACAGGTTCTTCTCAAACCAAGTACCAAACTCGCGACGTATAGATAATCTCCTTCAGATCGACCGTGTAGTTGAATCCACATACACTCTTTTTGTTTGTGATTTTTGAACTTATATCGTTCTGCGAGCGAACTGGATCGTGGTTGTAAATGGTTTTCCATGGTTTCCGTCAATTTTTATGTGTTTTCGTATTTGGCTTGTTTGGAATACATGAATTTACCAATTATTCATAACGTTCTCCGCCTATGACGGTCATCAACGTCGGAACTCTCATATTTGCCTCGATTCTATTTCACCACGAAATATTGGACAAGTTTATCGCTATACATTTTCCAATTACCAGTTATTTGCACACGGAATACTCAATTAATTAATTATTAAGTTACGTTATTTCATTAATATGTGTTTTGTACAGACTCGGTTATATCATGTTTTGTTTCTTAAATTAACTCATGAACAGAATCTAGATTAGGTATTTTTATTACCAGCTTCACTTTTCCAATGATATTTTTCGAGGGGAACCTCTATTTTAGAATAGCTTTTCTATTGACACGGTTTACACTCTTATAACCATTGTGTCTATCAAGAGAGTATTGTAAAATAACGTGTTTCCAAGATTCCTGTACAAAAATAAACATTATAAAAACTTACATGAACGTAGGCTTATAGCTTCATTTTCGATGAATTTCCATACTTCAATGTCTTATTAGTACTTTGATTGTTTCATTTGTCTCATTAATACGACTTATTCTGCTGATATAAGTTTACCTTCTTTGATTTATCATTGGTATGTTGAAATTTATTTATTTTAAACATCTCGCTATTACTTGGTGATTGTTCTTCTTTCTTACCACTGTCTATTAAAGCTTCGTCAACCGTCCTAGCTAACGTTATAATTTTGTTTAATTTTTGGTCTTCATGTTTCAACAACTAATATTTAATTACAACTTAGTTAACTCCATCAATAAACTTTTCTTTGGCTCGGTTTTCCTTATCCTTATAAGCACACTTCTTCGCTGATTTCTTTAATTGAATAACATATTCTTCAATATCCTTTCCTGGTTTTTGGTCCCTCTGTCTAAATTTAGCTCTGTTTAACGCCAATGATGTAGATTTAGTGTATCTGTTTTGTAAAATAGATATTAATTATGAAAATTTTATACTTGTTGGTTTTTCAGGTTAACATAAATGGTTCAAAATTTGCAATACTTTTGGTTTTAGTTTTGTGATTAAAAATGATAGTTTTTTCTCTTCCGTGATATCTGTGAATTCCAACAGACATTGCAGTTGTGATTCAAATATATCCCAGTTATTTTTTCTCCGTTGAAAGGTTCAATGTGAAAATATTGTTGTGCCTAGTGCGCTATTTTTCCTTTTTCTCGCACATACACTTTTCCGGTTTTTATGTTCATCCTTCTATTTCTTCATCCAGGTGCTCCAAAACGGTTTCTAAATCCTTTTTTGATAAGTCTTATACCCAGCCGGTTCGTTTATTTCGTATCTCCAACTCAAATTGTTGTGAAATTTCAGATATTTAATACCAATTTAAAATGTTATTCCACGTCATCAATTTGGTATTTTGAGTTTTATGTAAATAACGTGAGTTGTGTATTGCAATCTATTGATTAAAGCTATACAAAGGTAACTTTTACGATTTATTTTCTAAGATAACTTTTTTACAGTAGGTAGTTTTATATCACACCATTAGTCTATATATTGGTTATACTTCATATCCTATTGACGATTGACACAGACACATCTTATTATCCTTTTGATTAAGACCACGTAGTGTCATCACAAATGCCATATTAGACGTTTTAGGTAGACACGATTATTCTCATACGCTAAAGACTGGTCTCGCTCGCGCTTCTAATAGACCCTGCTGTATACGACAATGAATACTCAACCGAAAACGGCGTACTCGACTCGAGTCAGTCTCATTTGCGACTTTTCCGATGGCCTGCGTTACGTTAACGTCGTGCTTTCAAATAAAATTCTAATTTGAATGGTAAAACTAGAAAAACAATAGGTGTTTATAGGTTAATAGGTAGTAAGAAACAACAAGCGCCGCCGCAGCAAATAATTAGTCAAATACTCTAATAAGTTGCCACATGCAAGAGTCAATTGTTAATAGGTAGAGCTCTGACTAGTAGAAGCGTGAGCGAGATCATTCATTAGTTTATTCTTTTTCTATTACGAGTAATAAATTCATTGAAATAACAAGAGTGCTTCTCACTCCAATTTCTAAATAGATTTTTTTCTATGAAGTTGTATTCGAATTATGAGGTATTTTTCCAGATCGATATTAGACACGTCATGGTGGATAGCGGCGGCTGTGGACGGCGGGGTGAGCGTCTGCGTGCACTGCAGCGATGGCTGGGACAGGACCGCTCAAGTTGTTTCTCTAGCTTGCGTTCTACTTGATCCGCATTACCGGACGATTAACGGATATCAGGTAATGAAATGAAATGAAATGAAATGAAATTTATTTATTTATCGTAACAAAACAGAAAGCATTGCATGCAACACTAACTATAAAATATTATGTGCCGTATCTCTCACACTAGGATTCCCTGTGTTGTGAGAGATAGTCACTTCTAGTGGTACTTAAATTATTATTATTATTTTTTTTTTGTACAATGCACCTAAACCAATATACATAAAGGAAATATATAGCCAATATTAATTTAGTCTGGGTTGACAATAATTGAATTGAGCGATGTGCTGTGTGTTGTGTGAATGTTTGTGTGTGTGTGGTGTGTGGTGTGTGGGTGTGTAGTGTGTGGGTGTGTAGTGTGTGGGTGTGTAGTGTGTGGGTGTGTGGTGTGTGGGTGTATGATGAGGGTGTGAGAAGAGTGCATGTGCCTACAAAATGGGAATAGGAAGAGATTTGAGTGCTATTTGAATGTGTGTAGAATATCCTCTGTTTGTGTGTAATCTAGGCTTAAGAAATAATCCGTTAATTTTGATTTACAAATGCGTTTAGTGCAGTTTATTATGTCTAGGGTTTTATTCAATTTCGTGTATATATATGGGCCCAGGAACGAATAGGCTCTCTGAGCAAAGTCTGTTTTTGTTGCCGGTGTAGACCAAAATATTAGGCGCTGAGATCTTATTGATACCTGGTTAGTATTCAGTGACGTTTTGTGGAAGCGGAGAACGGTAGCTAGAATGAAGAGTTGTCTCACCCTTAACATTTTACATTCTTTGTAGAGAGAGTTGGTCGGATACTTATAGGGTTTTCTGAACGCAACTTTCAATAGAGCACGTTGAGCACGTTCAAGTCGGATTAGCTGTGTGCTGCACGCCGCTCCCCAGATGTGAATACAATACGTAAGTATGGACTGACACAAACCAGTGTATACTAGTTTAATAGTTTTTACATCAGCCACAGCTCTCAATTTTTAAAAAATGTGCATAATTTTTCTAACCCGACCGTTAAGGGACTCCAATTGTCTTTTCCAGCTTAGATGGTCATCAATTTGTATACCAAGATATTTTAGATGTCTTACTCTTTCCAGTACCGGGCATGAACAGTCGTTGGCATCGGTGTCCCTACAGGAGTGTAACTTAATAGATTGTATATGTTTAGGGGCGGTACGTTCCGTTATACTGAAGCAAAGAAATTTCGATTTGTTCGCATTCATGGTAAGGAGATTAGACTCAAGCCACTCACTAACCCGCCTCAAACCCGTCTCCGCAAGCTTCGAAACAGCCTCCCAGCTGTTTGCATTGAAAATCAATGCCGCATCGTCCGCAAACGCCAGGACAGTGCCCTGCTCTAAGTTTAGGCAGCAGAGATCATTAATGTAGATTAGGAACAGAGTGGGCCCAAGGACACTACCCTGAGGAACGCCAAACGAAACGGCACCGAGGTCACTACACCTACCATCAATACGTACTCTCTGTTTGCGATTTGATAAGTATGATTTGAACCAGCCCAGAGCAACTCCACGAATCCCCATCATCTCCATCTTTCCAAGAAGTATCGGTCGGGAAACAGTGTCAAACGCCTTGGCAAGATCAAGAAAGACGCTAATGCACTTTTCTCCTGCGTCAAGACCTCTGGTAACGATGTTTACTAAGTCCGACACTGCGTCCTCCGTTGCTCTACCGGCGCGGAACCCGTACTGACCCCCAGCCAGCAAATCTTCCCTTTCCAGAAACCTTACAAGCCTTCTGCTCACGACCTTTTCTAGAAGTTTTGAAATAGCCGGAAGCAGCGAAATCGGTCTGTAATTATTTGCATCCAAGGAATTTCCCGCTTTCAATATAGGACATACGTTGGCGATTTTTAAGCTATCCGGAACGACACCAGTTTCGAGGCTTAGGTTGCAGAGGTAAGCGATTGGTGGAGCTAGCACACATTTGCCTTTCTTAAGAACATCGTTACCTATATTATCATAACCCGCTGCGGAATTTGACTTAAGGTTACTGAGGAGTTTCAAAATCTCCACTTCGTCTGTGGGTGCCAGAAACAATGAATTTTTTGAAGTTTTCTTTAGTTTTATTCGGTCTGCCAGTTGCTGTTCAGATAGATTTAAATTACTTAGTGTGCGATTAGCCAAGTTGGCCCCGTTAGAGGTGAAGAAGTTATTGATTTTGTTTAAGGAGTCAACCGGATCATCACACATTTTTAGAACATCGGTATTCTTGGGTTTAGTTGTGCTTATATTACAGATTTTTCTCACAGCATCCCATGTTTTTTTACTATTTCCCTTAGCATCCCTCAGTAACTTGCTATCATGCTCATCCTTTAAGTTTTGCAGTAAATTGTTACAGAAGTTCCTGTAACTCTTGTATTTATTGTAAAGGACCACGTTTTGCGGTTTCTTTCGAACTTTGGAGTGCAGGTTATCACGGTGCCGAATGCATTTGAGAAGACCAGGCGTTATCCAGGCGTAATGAATAGACTCGATCCATAGCATGTTGGTCAGACTGTCGGTCTTGGCAAAACCTGCCCGTCTAGATTTTAAAACAATCAATTTTCATCTTAAATGGTGTGATGTCGATCAGTAGCCTGTTGTTTTTTGTCTTTCAGTCGAAATCGTCTTCTTGTCTATTTCATATTCAAACATAGCCTGCCAGTTCCAATTACTTTATATTATACAGTAATAGTATAGATAGATAGCTAAATCTTTTTTTTGCCCGTTCTTGTCTGTCTACTGGTTTTGATTGGTCTATGTAGAGCTAGACGCCGCGATACGTAACTTACGACAACCCGAACAGTGTCATTGGCGAAGGGCGAGTCATAAAAGGCAAACCAGCTGCGATAATGTAGATGATATATACCCTGTCATTGGTTAAAGTGTACTTAATGTTTTTATTGTATTGGCTTCGCTAAGATCGCTCACTAGTTTAGAACTTCGTTAGTTTTTAATTCTGTAATTGCAGAACTTCGTTGGTTTTTAATTCTGTAATTGCCTATGAGACTGCGCTTAAACATATAAAGCAGCGTCTTTTCTTATCTTCTATGCTTACTTTTAGAAACTTCTTGAGGTTCCATGGCTCAAACTGAAAAAAAAACGTAACCCTTATAGAATCGCTTTGTTGGCTGTCCGTCTGACAATACCTTTTTTTCTAAAACGGGTAGAGGTATGAAGTTGAAATTAATATCAAATACTAAGGCCTATAGTCCCTAGGAGTTGTAAGAAGTTCAAGCTTTTAAGTCTACATAATCCAAAGAAGTGGCTATTTAAGTCACATATTTTGACACTCGCAAACTCACTTATCAAAACCCATAGGCAGGTACTTCTCGTTGACCTAGAATCATGAAATGTCTAAAGAGACAAAGTTTCACAGTACAAGTAAAGATAAAAAATCTAAAAATCGTTAATGTGTAGTTTTATCACATAAAAAAAAAACATTTTGCTTCTATCTTACTTTTTTGTTGAGTGCTTGTTTATTTTTTAATTGTTGAATATCGCCAACAGGCTCTAATAGAAAAAGACTGGTTGAGTTTCGGACACAAGTTTACGGCAAGATGCGGACACATAGCTTGCGATGGCCGGGAACGCTCACCGGTTTTCACTCAGTTGTTGGACTGTACCTGGCAGCTGCTGAGACAGAGGCCAGAAGCTTTTCAGTTCAACGAACGTTTCTTGCTGACGTTGCACGACCACGCTCACGCCAGCCAGTATGGGACTTTTGTTGGGAACTGCGAAAAAGATCGCAGGGACCTAAGGTATGTTTGTCGAAATCAGAGGTTCGATACGAGGGCGGAGTGATAAGTCTGGTAAAATTCTACTCCAGGGTGAAATTTTCGTAAATCGCTGGACTGCTACTGCGTCGTGTGCCTTTCTTTAGACTTAATGTAAAGTTTCAGCCAGTTATATTTGCTAGTTTAATTTTGACAGCCAGTAAAAGACACATTTACGACGTTTTTTAAACATGAAAAAAAAGTTAGTGAAAAAAAAGAGAGTGCGCATGGACATCATTGTAATAGTTGTAAGCACTTTAAATTAAAAAAAAAAAAAACAACAATGAAGAAAAACATATATTTAAATAAAATAAACAGGGAGGAGTTTCTTGCCGGTTCTTCTCCTTCTAGTTTTTGAACCGGTACCTAATAAATTTATCATGACTTTCAATAAGTGTGTGTAAACATCTTATATTGAATAAAAACTTAAAAAAAAAAAGAATTTTGTGCCAATGGAACATTAAATTTTGTGCCAATGGAACATTATTTTTTCCGTAAAAAATCCATTACAGAAACAACGAGAATATGAGAACTCTGCGCCATCTATTAAAATGGTTCATAAATGGTACTGATGCCGATTACTAATTTTCGCTCTGGTCGTTCCAGGTCGTTCAGGTACAAGTTATGCGAAACGCCCCGGACGTCTCGTTGAGGTTACGCTTCAAAAATGATTGCCATATTAAATGATTGAAGAGTATAGGTCCGTGAGATTGTAGAGATGGTATACATTTCTGACGAATACGTGCACTATCTTGCATCAACATTTAGATATGAAAAAGCTGTCCGCGCGATGAATATAAAGCGTATTTGGCGATGTTTCAACGAGGTAAAATTTTTTACTGGAACGTGGATATCAACACACTTCAACCGGGCCAACACGCACACCGTAAAATTTTGTCAAGACATTATCTCGTGCTGAAATGACATAGCTCTATATATCACATATAGAGACATGTTGTTCCGGCACGAGATGACAATTTTGTTGCGGTGTGCATGTTCATCCTGCAGAGACGGAATAACAGTGATCAATAGATAAACAATGGACCTCTTCCAGAAAATCCGTACCGAAGTATGCCAAAACAGTTTTATCGCCTAACAAAGTCATGGCTACAGTTTTTTGAGATGTTCATAGTGTACATTGACTACTTCTAGAAAGAAAAAAATATCAATGGCGAATACTATGCCGATTTATTGTAGTGTTTACATAAAATTTTTATTTTCTAGTTTTTGAACCGGTACCCAATCAATTCGTTTTGACTTTCGATAAGTGTGTTAAAATTCAATCTTATATTGAATAAAAACTTTTTGATTTGATTTTTTAATAGAATGACGACCGCAGTGAATGAAGAAGAAAATTCTTTACTACCAGAACATGGATGACGTGTATGAGGAGACGACACACGTGCCGTTGCCATTGCCAAGTTTCATAAATTATGCCATGAATTGCTTGATCTTTCACAATATTCTCCAGTTTTAGTCCCCTGCGATTTTCTTTTGCCTAACTTAAGAAGATGGCTCGGAGAAAAGATATTAAGCACAAATGACCAGATCACTAACGAAAGAAACGCATATTTAACAGACTTACAAATCATATTTTTTTGAAGCGACCGAAGGGTTAGAAAAACATTAGACGAAGTGTTTCGAGTTAGGAGGAGAGTATGTTGAAAAATATACAGTGGTAGAGCGCAAAAGAATATTCTTTGTTTAATTTTTACCAGAATTATCTCCCTGCCCTAGTCAGTATTGTCATCAGCTATGTCAGCATTGTGTCACCAATACATTATTTGAATTTAAATGTTGTGAAAGTACGAGGCATGTTTTTTAAGTAAGTACCGTTTTGGAATTAAAAAAAGACGTGCAAAGATATGGCAATAATTTAATTTTTACATGGAAGCCTGTACCTTAATCTACTTTTCTACATAATTTCCGTGAATATTGAGGCACTTGTCGTAACGTGGCACCAGTTTTTGAATACCCTCCTCATAAAATTCTGCCGCCTGACAACCACGGTATCACAACTGTTTTGACTTCGTTATCGTCTTGAAGACGCTGACCGCCCAGGTGCTTCTTCAAGTGCAGGAACAAATGGTAGTCAGAACAATAGTGCCAGATCAGGGCTGTATGGAGGATGATCTAGAGTTTCCCATTGAAAATCTTCATTAAGGACCGAAGGACGCCCACTCCGTTGTTCATCATGCACATTTGTGCAGCCATCTTTAAATGCTCTCACCCATTTCCTTACCATTCCATCACTCATAATGTTTTGTCCGTAAACTTCACAGATCTCACGATGAATATCGATCGATTTTACGCCTTTAGCACTAAGAAATCTTATAACAGCCCGTACTTCACAATCGGCGGGCCTCACGATTGTCGGAGGCATCTTAAATACTCAGTAAACAACGCATAACAATGAAGAATCAGACTGTAATGGCGTCAGTGCGTAGACAAGAGATGTAGGCAACCAGCGCGTATGCGCGGAACGCCGACCGTAGCACTGCGGCGGCGGAATCGCAAAACGGTACTTACTTAAAAAACATGCCTCGTATTTCTGACAAATATTTGTTAATTTTACCGTGCTGCTGCTACTAGCTTTTCAGCTAAAGCATTAAGTACGAGTACTTAGACATTCATACTTTATTATATAAAAATGAAACAATGTTGGTTTGTTAATCCATTACGTTTCAAAAAGCTCATTGGGTCATCTCGGCCCCTCGGTAGGGGCGCAGATATGGATGTAGGATACCCACATGTACCTGCGTATCTTCTCTCCAGGGGCACGGCCCCAGCGGGTCACTGAAATTGTGTTGTCGCATCTCGTCGGGCAGACAACAGGTCGCCTCGCTAGGCGCCAGGCGATTGTATCCTTGGTCTGCAAGCACAAGACCGGCGACGGCCGAACGATGGCGACTACGGGACGACGGTGATATGGAAGCGATGTATACAACAGCATAGCATAAACAACGCACACGAAACACGCAACAGCTGAGCGGAGCGATCGGGCAATGCACGGGCGGAAGCGGAACGACGACGGCGGTGCAGAAGCGACGGGAACAAATTCGTTTGATTTCGTCGATTACGCGATTATAGTGTTGTAATGAATATAATTTTAAAGTAATGGAAATCGATAACGAAGAACTTATTTCGTGTATTTTATTAGAAACTGCTATACGGGACATTTGCCTTTCCGCGCTAGTTTAGCCGTCACCAGTATCGTGCCCTTAACGCTATTGAAACTGTATAGAAGGACTTACCGTCTGCTTTAATAGAAATCGAAATAAATAGACACTACGTTGCCATGAAACCCGTACCGAAGTATGCCAAAACAGTTTTACCGCCTAACAAAGTCATGGCTACAGTTTTTTGAGATGCTCACAGTGTAATCCACATTCACTACTTCCAGAAAGGAACAAATATCGATGGCGATTACTATGCCGATTTATTGGAGGGTTGTAATAAAATTTTAATAGAATAACGACCGCAATGCATGAATAAGAAAATTCTTTTCTATCAGAACATGTGTGGCTTGTATGAGAAGACGACACATGTGCCGTTGCCATTGCCAAGTTTCGTAAATTACGCCATGAAAATTGCTTGATCGTTCACCATATTCTCCAGATTTAGTCCCCAACGACTATTTTCTTTTGCCAAAAAAATACATGCTGTCTTTGATGTTAATAATCCAAACACAAAAGCAAATTTCCAAGAGAGTTCCGATAGTAATATTTTATTAATGCCTCATGGTATTCTATTTTTTTAAAGACTATACACAGTTTAATCTATGTATATCTTTTATTCGTTAATATTTGCAGGCTCTCGGAACGTACGTTTTCATTATGGGGCTATATGGCAAACCATCTCAACGAGTATAAAAACCCGCTGTACAACCCGAAAGCACATCCAGATTTACTGAAACCAGATCTCAACGCACAGAACATCAGGTATTACAGTTTCCTTTATATTATGTACCTCTGGTACTTTATAGATTTTGATATGGTAGTTAATCCATTTGTCTATCCGTTTCCTCCAACGTCGTTATTTACATTTTTTTTAAACTTAACGCATATTTTCCCTTTGACATCTAATTTTACAAGTACCATTTTGGAACCGATTGTATAAGTCTATGCACTTAAAAATCTGTGTTACAGTTGCAATCAAACTTTATGGCGGATTCGAACATAGGCACAAGTCGCGTCGCAGTAACCAGCTTTAGGTGTAGCGGAGCGCAGTGGAGCAAGGGGTATATGACTGTACATGCGCGAGCACGCTTATAGCGTTGTATTGCGATCCGCCATAAAGTTTGAGGCGAACTATACCTACCAAATTCTTACGTTTGACTTGACACAAAAAAACTAACATTTAAAAATTTTGAAATAATACAGGTTTATTAATGTTCGATTGATTTTTGATTCTTGAAAGCTTCGACGGTCGCTATGTAACATTACTACGTCAGTTCCTACCTTTTATTATTAATGTCACATCACAATAAAAAATAGGTAAGCACTTAGGTTTAAGGTTTGTTAGCGATCTCCGACAGCTTTAAGGATCGGAATAGAAGGCGATCAAAAACCGTTTGAAATTTAATAAACTTGTATTATTTCAGGCGTTTTAGTTTTTTTCTTTGTCCGGGGGTTTTCAAGTTTGTTAGGGTACATAAAAAAAGTACAAAATTTTATTTAATTGGTTTCTTTGCTCATGTGCGTTTATTGATAATGTTTGATGTACATTTTTCTCTCAATACAATAAACCGTGACAAATATTACCGAAAGCAAATAATTGTATGAATTTGACAGATGCTTATACCTACCAGTGGCGCCGCGTAGTGGCAGAACCATGCCGGTAGCCATATCGACAGTTTTTATGTCAGATTGACAGCTATCGAATCAGGCCTATTAGAATGGCATAAGTATAGCAAGGAAAATTAACTAATATACAAGCTCTACCTTGTTGGTGTCTGTGGTGACTTGCTGCGATGGTTTTCATCTTACATCGAAAATCGCTCTCAGGCTGTTGTCGTCAATAATTACATCTCCAGCTGGGTATCTATCCCCAGTGGTGTACCTCAAGGCTCTTTGTTAGGGCCACTATTATTTAATATCTTCATTAATGACATCGAATCTTGCTTCAGGTCTTCAAATTTACTATGCTTTGCTGATGATATGAAAATTTTTGCCACTATCTCATCTCAGGCAGATACGAGGTTGTTACAAGAAGACCTAACGCGGTTGGAGGAGTACTGTGCTGTAAATCAGCTTGATCTAAACCCATCCAAGTGTGCTTTTGTTGTGTACTCGCGTAAGAAACATTTAGTACACTTTGACTATCGACTGAAGGGCCAGAAGCTTCAAAAAGACAATATTATCCGTGATCTTGGGGTTTTTCATGATTCCCACCTATTATTTGACACCCACGTAGATAAAATCACAGCAAAGGCTTCTAGGGCGTTAGGCTTCTTAATGCGTACTGCGAAGGAATTCAATAATATTAAAACAATTAAAATTCTGTATTGTACTTACGTTCGTAGTGTTCTGGAGTATGCCTCACAGGTCTGGAATCCTTTATACAACACCTATGTATCGCGGATAGAGAATATTCAACGTAAATTTATACGCTATTTATGTTACCGCACCCATGTAACGTACCGCTCTGAAGACTACCTATCCTTATGTAAGAAACACCATCTGCTACCGCTAAATAAACGTCGTGAGATCGCAGATAATATATGTTTGTTAAAAATATCGTCAGGTGCTATTGACTGCCCTGACCTTCTATCCCAACTATCGCTTAGGGTTCCTGCAGCGAACCTCAGAAATAACGTACCACTTCATTTGCCAAACATGTCGACCAACTATGGAAGGAATGCTTTCATCTGGCGAGCTAGTGATAACTTTAATAAATTATGTAATGAATACGATTTTGACTTGTTTAACACGAGTGTTTTATCGGCAAGGCAAGCATTATGTAGCGATTTCTTTATTTCTTAGTGTGTAACTATGTGTACTTGTAACCCTTTTATACAATTTTTGCTGTTGTTCACTTTCTTTTTCCTGTGCTGTCGTTAATAACGTATGTTTTGTTTTTCTACTTTATATCTATGAGTGAAAACCTGTTATTGGCCTTTTATAACTATTATGTTTATCAATAAGTTAATTTGTGCTGTTGGTTTTCCATACAAATAAAATAAAATAAAATAAATAAAATATCAGCCCACTATGCCCCTGCACACTGTTTCATTTCACTAAAAAAATTTCCCTATGCTGTATATCGCATAAATCGACTAAGAAATCCATTTTAAATGTAAGAGTAAAACACCCACGTGTCCATTAGACATACTTTTTTTAAAAAAAAATAATTTGTGTTTCGTGACCTCGACGTAAAAAAAAGATTAAATAAATTCTGTAAGCGTGTCTGATCAAAATATATCTTTTTGATTAATATGGTTTGAAAAAGGACCTTCAGGCGCATATTTTCCAGTTTTTCTTTTTCGAAGATCACTTTTGGTTACCGAATTATTAATTTTTATTCAAATTTTTGTTTTTATTTTTTTTCTCCCAAAAACCGCAAAAGTGCGACTTGTGACTGGCACTCAAAGATTCCTCATAAATGCGTCTATCATTGATAAAAAACTCAAGTCGCACTATGGAAGCGTTTACGAGTAATCGAATTTCAAAATATGGTGTTAGGGGTGTCACTCAACATGACCTTTTATTTTTGTTTAAATTAATTCAATTTTGTCCTTTACTACAAAATTCTATATTGTTTACTTATTTTATTTTTATTGTTATTTACTTATTTACATTTATTTATTTAAAAAAAATTTACAATTGCATATTAGTTATTTACAATTAGAGTGTCGACAAAATTTTATCACTAAGCGGCTTCTATTTTGTAATATCTACCCTTTCATCGTTTACTTCGTTAATTACTTTAGAAGTTTTTTTTAACTTTTATTAGTTTTTTTTTTATTAATTTTCTATTGACACAGTAAATTTTGGCATTTTCTGCCTCACGCTCGCGGAAAAGTACATCCAGTAATTTAATTGGCATCCGATGACTGTGACCGTACACTAAATTCTAGTGCACGGTGAAGAGATCATAAAATCACGTTCTCTTCCTGTCGGTATGCTCTCGGAGAAAGCAGCTCAATCGCGCAATAAATTTTGGCGCAGATAAGAAACACCCCTGCCGGAAAAAGAACAGGAAAAAAATATGATTGACCTTTTCCACCCTCCACTGGAATTGGCGGAACCGTTTGTGTCTATGACACACCACAGACAACGTCAAAGATTGTCCAATGGGATTTGCCTGCCAGAAGCTGTTCGTGAACTTCTGAAGCCCGTTAATGCAGAAAACTTGCAGTTGGGATAGGTGGACAACGAAATTCCAACATTAGATGGATCTTCATCATCGTCTGAAGTTCGAATGTTGACGACAGCACACACTGTTCCATTTTACTAAAAAAATCCCTATGCTGTTTATCGCATAAATCGATTAAGAAGTGCATTCTAAATGCAAGACTAAAACACCCACGTGTCTATCTGTAATACTTTTTTTTTTTTTAATAATTTGTGTTTCGTGACCTCGACGTAAAAAAAAGATTAAATAAATTCTGTAAGCTTGTGTGATCAATATATATGTATATATATTTGATTAATATGATTTGATGAAGGACCTTCAGACGCATATTTTCCAGTTTTTATTTTTTGAAAATCACTTCTGGTAACCGAGTTATTAATTTTTCGTGTCGTGATAGTCATGATATCCCAAAGCGCAACGAACCTGTCTCAAATTTATAAGGTCATAGGGCCATGGTTCCAATCCGGGCGTGTACCAATGAGTTTTTCTGACTCAAGTACATAACTATCACTGACTCCGAGCTTCGGAGAACACGTTAAGCAGTCGGTCCCGGACGCTGTCAATAGATTTCATTTTATTTTCATTTTTGAGTATCAGCATGCTGTCGTCAACAATAGATGGATCTTCATCATCGTCTGATGATGAAGATCCATCTAATATTGGAACTTTGTCAGCCACTTCTTCCAACTGCAAGTTTCCTTCATTAACCGGCTTCAGAAGTTCACGAACGGCTGCTGGCAGACAAATCCACTGGATGTCACACAGTCCGCACCAACGCTCTTAGAATCGCCTGGCACGTCGTTATTGTTGGGATCTTCTAAATTAACCAATGACTCCAGTACAAATTATAAACAAGACCTCAAAATTAGAAAACGAATCATGGAGTCCTTGGAAGATCAACCCCAAGCTAAAGTGATAAAATCTTTTGCATCCACGATTACTTCAGAAGATGGAAGCAAGATAACCCCAAAAGCTTCAAAAGATTTAGAAGACGTAATAAAACTTTGTCTGACATCACCAAAAAAACGATTCAAAGTTTTAAAAAAAGTATCTACGTTGACGAAAACCTATACACCTGAGGAAGCTCTAGGTTTCGTTATCGACAGGAGACTGAATGTGGAAACATATAAACTTTTAAGACAGGATTTGAAAAGTCGAGTTTATTCAGCTTATCCACCCTTCTTAGAAATACTAATAAGAGCAAGAAAAGCATGTTACCCAGCAAAAGAGCTAGATGTTTCGGAAATAGAAGCGTCAGTTTCGTTGCATAAACTTCTTACTTTGCGACGAATTGTTCGAAGTTGTGATGAGAATTTTATCGAGTATTGTAACAGAACAGGCAAGCAAGAAGTCTCATGCGTATTTGAAGGGTCCTGGGGTTTTGATGGAAGCACAGGCCAAGCATTATATAAACAACACTTTTCAGGATCAGACGAAGACATTTCCGTGAACGAAAATAGTCTTTTTGCCTCGACTTTTATTCCTTTAAGTATAGTAATGGACAAAAATATATTTCATGGCACCATCCTGCACCCCAGTCGTATAGATTTTGTCGGCCGCTCCACATTCAGTATAGAAAAAAAGACACTAATCTTATTCTTAAGGAAAAAGCTTTGATAGAGAAGCAAATTAAACGTTTGACAGGAGTCAAACGCTTAATTTGCTTCTCTATCAAAGTTTTTATGATGCCCTTCGGAGGTTTGGGTCGTAATAGGAATTACGACCTAAACCTCGGAAGAGCATTATACTTATTACGTTTGTTTCTAATTTAATTTTGAGTGTGATCAACGGCAAAGTCCTAAACTGGTACGTCTTCACAGTTAAGGTGCCCATTTTGCAAAGCTACTGCCAGTCAGTTCAATGATTTGGCAACATCGTAAACAAGACGAACTGTAAAAGAAAATATGCAACACGGCATCAATCCACTTCATGTATGGATACGTATTTTCGAATTTTTATTACATTTCAGTTACAAAAACGATTCGTTAGTACGGAAATGGAGAATCAAAAAAGATAGCAGAGAAAGTCAAATTGTGAAAGAACGGAAAAACATATCCAGGCTGATATAAGAAATCGGATTGGATTGTTGGTAGACGTTGTTAAACCCAATGCAGGAACCACAAATGATGGCAATTCAGCCCGCACAGCACTATCAGACAAATACCGTGCTATATTTGCAGAGATATTAGGTCTAGATGCATGTTTGATCGACGGGCTGCATACTATCTTTGTAGCCATATCTTGTGAATTTCCTATTGACACTGTAAAGTTTGACATTTTCTGTCGCACGCTCGCGGAAAAGTACATCCAGGCATTTAATTGGCAGTCGATGACTGTGACGGTACACAAAATTCTAGTCCATGGTAAAGAGATCGTAGAATCATGTTCTCTTCCTGTAGGTATGCTCTCAGAACAAGCGGCTGAATCGCGCAATAAATTTTGGCGCTCAGGTAGGGAACGCCACTGCCGGAAAATGAACAGGAAAAAAACTATGATTGACCTCTTCCACCATGCACTTGAATCGTCGGGTCCGTTTGTGCCTATGGCACACTATAGACAGCGCCAAAGATTGTCCAATAGGATTTGTCTGCCAGCAGCTGTTCGTGAACTTCTGAAGCCGGTTAATGAAGAAAACTTGCAGTTGGAAGAAGTGGCTGACGAAGTTCCAACATGATAATGTTGACGACAGCATGCTGATACTCGTAATTGAAAATTATTTGTATGAGTCTTACATTTTTTATGGATTACAAATATTACAATTGTTTGACCTTTAGTGACAACCCTAAAATGTACTATATAACCTTTATCCGTAACTCCCAAACGCTTCCATAGTGCGACTTGATTTTTTTATCACTGATAGACGCATTTATGAGGAATCTTTGAGTGCCAGTCACAAGTCGCACTTTTGCGGTTTTTGGGAGAAAAAAAATAAAAACAAAAATTTGAATAAAAATTAATAATTCGGTAGCCAAAAGTGATCTTTAAAAAATAAAAACTGGAAAATATGCGCCTGAAGGTCCTTTATCAAACCATATTAATCAAAAAGATATATTTTGATCAAACACGCTTACAGAATTTATTTAATCTTTTTTTTACGTCAAAGTCACGACACACAAGTTATTTTTTTTAAAAAAAAGTATGTTAAATAGACAGGTGGGTATTTTACTCCTGCATTTAAAAAGCATTTCTTAATCGATTTATGCGATAAACAGCATAGGGAAATTTTTTTAGTGAAATGAAACAGTGTGCCCTGGGCTTAGGTCTTCATGGACGAAGGTGTTTGGAGCTTAATCCACAACGCTTCTCCAGTGCATGTGGGTCAATTTTAACGACTGCCATCTCGTGGCGGCAACCGGGACCGACGGCTTAACGTGCTCTCCGAGGCACAGAGTCAGTGATAATTATGTACTTCAATCTAGAAAAACTTATTGATATGTGCCAGTTTCTGGGATTCGAACCATGACCTTCTAAACAAAAAGCGGGCTCACCACTACTCAGCTATCAAGACACTACACGTTACATCGTTTCTTAACTCAGTAGAATTCACGTGCTTGATTTATTATATTTATATTTTTCCTTACTGTATGAAGGTTCTGGCGTGGCATGTACTGCCGACATGAAACAGGGGTACATCCGCGCGAATCGCTCGCCGATTTGCTACCAGCTGCTGTCGAACATAGTACCGTGTTAGAACAACATATAGCATACCTTACAAAGGTAGGTCTTGTTTTTTTTACATCCAAAAGAAATGCGCAAAGTTGGTAAAGGCCATAAAATATGCGAACACTAAAGGGGGAAACCCCAGTGTACTGCCCAATTTTCGATCAAATAATTAAACTTGCTTGGTTCAAAGATTGGCAAAATGATTGCTTGATGCAACAAATAGGGCATAGGGTCGTCTAAGCATGACGTACCATTGGCTAGGGTTCAATGAAATCGTTACAAAGTGTTATGAAGGGGGATGGGCATTCGAATCGCCAGAATTTAGTATCTCGTAGTTTATACGCGGCCTCTGCTTTTACTTTATTTAAAAAAGTAAATTATGCGTTTAATTTATTCCGTTAAGAGTATCCTTCAAGGTTTTACCATGAATACAAAACTTTCTGAACTTTCTTGACTGTTTGTAGCGATATATTGAATTTAAATTTTGAGTTTATTATATATACGATATATTGAGATGTATACGTAGTTATGCTTAATATGAGTCAAAAATCGAGAATTCCAGTAATAATAGAATCGATATTAGCCTATTTCAGCATTTAGATCAAGTTTGATTGGTACATAATAGAAAATATGAATATAGCGAACATATTAGAAGCATTGCATAACGTAAATATACATTTTTTAAAGATACGTTTCGTCAATAACAGTTATATGTCAGAACGAGTTGATTTTGTCCCAAACCATTGTTGTTTCAACCGACACGTGCTTCACCGGCCCGCCCGGTCGGATATGATATTTATGGCAGACAATTAAGGACATGCGATTTTAAAGGTGTCTTAAAAGTTATTACTCAAAAGCACAACAAAATGTATATAAAAATAAGTTCAATCATAGACTTCGTAGAATTTGTATTCATTAAAATTATTTGTCTAACATTAATTAAAATGGTACGAATTTCAGAGGATATCTACATTCAAAAACCTGTTATCCGGTAAAACAATGGAAAAGCAGAAAGAATCGTCTATCGCCAATTATCAGAACGGTAATATGGATTCAGTAGAGATCGCGACCAAAACTGAAGCATTGCAGATTGACAACAAGTGAGAGATTAGTTACATTTATATTTTTGTTCATGGTGTGAATCGAAAAAAGCATGTTCTTTCTTCCTTCCTACCTTTCTTCCTTCCTTCCCTCCCTCCCCCTATTTTCTTCTTTCTTTCTTTTTCTCTAAAATCTCAAGCTACAAGTTTAATCTATGGATCACTCATTACTTCATAGTCACTTCTATCCATTCATGTTTTTCCATTTTTCAAGTGTATAAGAAATTTATTTGAATACTAGCTTTTCACCTTACGTTTGTACGGGCACCGCTAAAGGGATATTTCGGTTTAGCCGCGAAAAAAGTATCCTAATATTTTTCTTCGGGATTCAAATATTATCAAAATCGGTCTTGCCGTTAACCTGTGAAAAAGTGACATACAAGCACATGACCGCGGTAGAAAGTAGCGTATGTCCGTCTTAGAATGTAAGCTATATTCTTACTAAGTTTAATCGAATTTAGCAGTTTACCTGTGAAAGGGTAAGGAACATACAAACATATTGACGACCGCTTAGCCTAGTGGGCAGCGACCCTGCCTGCGAAGCTGGAGGTCCCGGGTTCGAATCCCAGGTTGGGTCAGTATTTATATGATGAATATTAATACTGGCACCGGGTCTTGGTTGTTATATGTATGTGGCGTCTTCGCTTGGTACCCAAAATACAAGCTAATGCTTAGTTTGAGACCTAGACGTTGTTGTGATTGTGTGTGTTATTATTATTATATTTCCGCGGTAAAAAGAAGCCATTCTCAGGGTTCAAGTTATTTCTATACCAAACATCGAAATCGGTCAGTCGTTTAGCTGTGAAATCGTAACAAAAAGACAGACAGAGACACTTAAGCGTTTATATTAGTATGGATTGTTATTTTAGATGTATGTGATAGTAGAAAATTGTTAAATAATTTACAATATTAATTTTCAGGTTGTTGTACGAATCAAGTGGCAACATAACGGAGTTAGAATGCGCGAATCACGACCATCCCTTGAAAGAGACAGTAACTGGTGCAGTTACCGCTTCTTCTAATCAAATGAAACCTGCTAAAATAAACATCATGGCCGAGGTAAAATTTTGTTCTATGCTATATTATTATATACTGTTGAATAAGTCCATTCCAATACTACATATATTAGGGATGCCGTCATTATAAAAAGATTTAATGCACCATAGTCTCACTCAAAATGTTGTTAGTTAAGAAGGGGCTGGATGCGTGAACGCCAGTACAAACGCTTTTAAACGATTACGATCTTAATACGCATTTCAATCGTGGTTTGTTTAGAATTATAGTGTCATTTGAGTTATAACTAGGTTTGTGTAGAGCCAAAACTTCGTAACTTCTATAAACTTCCTAGTTACAATGATTTCGTATATTTATATAATTACTAGTGGTCGCCTAGCGGTCGAAGTTCGACTGTACTCACTTTTTTAAAACCACCAATAAGAAACAGGCGAGAGAAAGTCAATTAAAACTGCATCAAACGACAGATTAACAAACTCTTATGGTTGACCATATAGATTTTAGCTTTTGGTACTCCTTTTCCATGTAAACTTTAACTATGTCAAATCTTACACTTACTCCGTACCCGTAATATGTTTAAAAAGGGGTACAAAGTTTTTTCTTCACGTATTAATTTATAGATTAACAAATCAAGTGATTTGATTCCCTGTTAAAGTAAAAGATTTTTCAAAATTGTAAATATACAGTTTTTTTCTTTTTCAAATAGTGCTCATGACCCCTTTGAACACTTTTCGCTGTTTCTCATAGTTTAGGATTTGCCCATAGAGTCTCATTTCAAAAACTCATCCTGTATATAGATTTTAGCTTTCTGCACTCCTGCTCCACATAAACTGTAACTATGCCGAATATCACCCCTTCGTGCGCGTAGTATGCTTAAAAAAGGGCCTATAGTTCTTCCTTCACGTATTTATATATAGATTACGAAACTATTACTATATATAATGATATATAACTGTATATAATAGGATGTTTATAGTAATTTCGAAGTGTTAGGTGTATAAAAACCTAATTCTAACTGAAATGAGACTATAATTCAAAACATACCACGATTAAAATGCGTGTCAAGGTCGTCATTATTTAAGAGCGTTTGTATGGCCGTCCACGCGTCCAGCCCCTCTTAATAAGTAATATCAACTCATCCTATAAATTATTCGCGCGCAACCAGAATTGTATATGATATGACTACGCTGCATGTCTAATTCACTAATTTGTCATTACTAATGTCTTCCTCCGCTATCTTTTCAATGTTACGCACCCATAATATAATAAATCGAATCGCTTATCGTTAAAAACCCGTGTAAATAATAATAATAATAACACATACAATCACAACAACGTCTAGGTTCCAAACTAAGCATTAGCTTGTATTTTGGGCACCAAGCGAAGACACCACATACATATAACAACCAAGACTCGGTACCAGTATCGATATTCATCATATAAATACTGACCCGACCTGGGATTCGAGCCCGGGACCTCCAGCTTCGTAGGCAGGGTCGCTGCCCACTAGGCTAAGCGGTCGTCTTAGTCTCGTGTAAAACCGTAATACTGTTATGTAACAAACGACGTTACATGAACTGGAGTCTGAACGAGTATGTATTCCTATAGCCGCTATAACAACAAATAATATAAATAAAATAAAGTTGAAAATTAAAGGAGGAGGTCCATATACGAGAAACTTTTTTTATATTGTACGGTGGCACGGAACCCTTTGTGTGCGATTCCGACTCGCACTTGGCCGGTTTTTCAATCTTTCGTAGCGCTATCGCCCCCGTTATAGCCAACGCCAAAAATATAGTCCACTAAAACGCTCACGGTTCAAAAGCAGTTCAAGTAAAAACCCGTGTGCGCCTTCATGATATTATCTGTTGTATCTGAGTAAAGTAAAACCACTATATTCTTGACGTATTGCGAGAAAAACGATTTTTTTTTCTTTCTTTAAATTTACATCTATATTATGAAATAAATGAGATGATAAAGTGTCGAATAAGATATAAGAGTGAAAAATATTTAAAATAATGAAATTTATGAGACGTAAAAATTAAAAAAAAAAGGTATATATCAAAACGATTTTTCTGCAAAATAAGAATAATTTATAGTTAATGTTGTCTCTGTACAGAAAGTGAAAGCAGCGCGATGATAACTAACACAATAAATTAGGTCATTGCTGTCATTGCCCTCGTTTAACGTAGAATGTTATACTCAAACGCTCAAGGAAAATATTACTAATATAATTCACGAAATGTTATACATTCTACCATTTTGAATGCATGGGGTAATATAAGTTACTGGTGCAAAATAAAATACTGGTGATTACTATAAATCGACTGCCCGATTGACTTCCGAGTTGTTAGAGACCGTAACTGCACAGCCAAGGGTCGCGGGTTCGATTCCCGAGACGAGTATTTGTGTGCATGAATATGTCTATTTGTTCCGTGTCTGGGTGTTAAAGTATCTATATATGTATATATTATAAAGAATATTGAAGTATGTATATCAGTTGTCTAGTACCCTATAATACAAGCGTAATACTTTCTTACTTTGGGACTACATGGCGCTGTGTGGGATGTTCCAGATATTACTATTATTATATTATTATAAATGTCTTTATTCATAAAATGCTTGTGTGCACAGGGTTCAGTGCCAGCAAGTCTTTCGTTGCTTGAGCACGAGGTAACGAGCGTGGCACTCGACTGGCGCAGTCTCAAGAACGTCACTGAGTGTGCTTGTTCGACACCATTCGACCACTTCAGTAAAAAGGTTTGATCATATTAATGGTAATATTTGTTGGCACTTTTTTCTTCTAGCAGTGATAGAGTCCTACCTGCCTACTTTCCTAGGCTTCTTCTTTCTAAGCTTGGCCCTCCCATTACAAAGCCGTCACCGAATGAACTGATAGGTAAATGTCTTAAAATATTACTATACTTTCATTATTTTCATTTAATTACGGAATAATTAGTTACGGACTTGAAAGCGCTCCTAGTGTGTTAGTAGTTGATAGGTCAGCCTACTATTGAGACAGTAGTTGCGTATACGGGCCTTCTCAGTCTCTTATTATTAGTTGTTGTTGACGCGACGCTATGTAAAAACGCGACATCACAGGCAAATTGGCGGTCAGAGCTGTCCGCGCTAAAATATGGTAACTTTAAAATTCAACATCTCTTATATTTACTGACGGATTAGGTCATATCCGAAAACGGGAGATAGAGAGTACTATACTGAACCTTTTTTTTTAGCATTTATATATTTTTATAAAATCTTTTTGTTTTTATATTTATAAAGTATCAAGATCTAGTAGATCCAACAGTTGCGTATACGGTAACTTTCAGCGACCCAACGCCCAACGACGCCGTCCGCCCCCGTCCGACCATCCGCAACGATGTGCCGTATCCTTACCTATACCTTAATAAACAGCATACCTACAAAAAAAAATATATATAAAATATTATGTACCTAATTCTAAATCTGCATCATAATTACTTTTTCGACACGAATCTCTGCATAAACTGCGAAATGGCCACCTCTTTGTCGTCTGCAGAGACCGGTTCGCAGCCGTATACCCGAAGTGGCACGATCGATCATTGCCTCGTCCATTTTTAGGGTTCCGTAGCCAAATGGCAAAAAAGGAACCCTTATAGTTTCGCCATGTCCGTCCGTCCGTCCGTCTGTCTGTGGTTTTTCTTGGAAACTATTGGCAATATATAGATAAAATTTAGAAGGTAGGTGTAATCTATGAACCGCTACACAACGACGTAGTGAAATTACGAAAAAAATTTTTTTGGGAGATGTCGCCATACATGTAACTGAAGTACGAAATAAAAAAATTCATCGTATATTAACGCGAGAGGTACCAAGCGGTAGGTCTTAAAAAAATGATATCAAGGTTTCAAATATTTTTTTTTTTATTTAAATCAACAGTTGTGATATGCACTCCCAAAGTCCTAATTTTCGTTAGAGTCATGTGTACCCCCCTCTCTACCAGCTAAACCGTTGTTTTTGGATTGTGGAAAAAATTTATGACAGGAGTATATATAACGTAGTTAAAAGAAAAACTGTCACAGCTAATTAGATTGGATTATTTAACAAGTAATAGGTTAACTTATAATATGTACTTTTATACGTAATTTGCGATGTTATTGTAAAAGATAATTTAAAATAAAACATTTTATAATGAAAACTACATTGTATTACTAGGTACTATAAATTTACGCTTTCCTTTGCAGAGCTTATTCTCTTCACAATCGATACCAAAAAGTCAAAGGTTGACTGTAATAAAATAAGTAATAAAATTATCTTTAGTTATTAGTGCACTCATGTTATTAATTTTCGTATTAGCTAGAGAGGATCGAGCGCCTTCTAAATAACTAACAAAAAAATATTAAACATATTTATGCAATAATTCTTAAATTACATATTAATAACCATTAATGGTTAATTTCGATTAACGTCGCGCTCGTTTTTTTATATTGTATGGTGGTACGGAACCATTCGTGTGCGAGTCCGATTTGCACTTGGCCGGTTTTTATTATGTCATCAAAGGTCGCGATAATGCATTCACGCTTAGTTTGTTCGTCATGTCATTCCGTAGCATATAATTTCTCCTTTACGTGAGCCCCAAGAAATAATCAACACAGGTTAAGTCCGGCGACCTCGAGGGCAACCTGAACTGATCACCATTACAACCAATCCCCTTATTTAAGAAAGTAGCGTTTAAATGCTCCTGTACTATTCGCGCACAGTGACACAAAGCTCCGTCTAATTGAAGCGAGATTTGCTTAATTGCTGCAGTGGTACGTTTTCCAACATGTTCGAAGAAATTCCAAAAAATGTTGGCTATTCAAGCGCAGTGGCATAAAATGAGGCCCGATAATTTTATTATCTAGCATACCGGGTAACACGTTTAATATTTATGCTGAAACAAATCTTTTCATACATTTCGTGGGTTTTCTTGGGTACAATGATGTGCATTGTGTTGATTGACAACGCCGGCTCTGAATATTGATTCGTCGGTCCATTAAATATTTTTCAACACACGACGTGTTTGTGCGCAAAAATTCAATTGGCGCTGTGTGTCAGGTATGATAATGACTTGCACTTTTCTGTAGTGGTTTTTTTTTTTTAAAGTTTCCATACCAACTGTTGCGTGGTGTGAAATCGTTGAGCCATTCCGCGTGTGCTATCAGTCGGTACATTACCTACGTGGTCTAACACTGCCTGTTCAAATGGGACATGAATATTTGCAGGTCGACCAGAAGGACTCCTACTCGGTTGTAGTAGGCCTGGAGCATGTAGTCGACTTATTAATAGTTTAAAAACACGACTGGCTGGTACAGGCCGATTTGGATAGAGAACACGATATCTTCGTATTGCGTCGTATCGAAGTGAAGACAACAATAAAATTGCACGCCAATAGTCCCTATGAATAATACTTACCCGGAATAGTACTTACCCGGTTCTGCATGTTTCTGGATTAAGGGAATCAAAAATTCAGTACTTTTCACATGATTGTCGCAAACTTTGAGACGTAAATCTTGACTCCCATCTTCAAACATACCAGGTATCCAATAACCTTCGATGCGTCTTCCCTTATTATACTTACGTTTGCCAAATTTGCTTTCGTCTATTTGATTACATTGCTGGGAGCGCTTATTTGGCCGACAAATTCGCCGATCGTAATTCACCAGTCGCCAATCGTAACTCTTGATAAGCATTTATTATTCTCACGAGAGTAATCTTCCCAAATCGATTCGTAATAATTTTTGTTATGTGCACACTGATACACCAAGTACCAAATATGCGGCAAACTCGATTTGGCACCGTCCAACCATGTGTCCTTGGCACGCGAACGATCACAATTACCACGTCTTCATATGAAAGCGCCTACAGTATTATTGCCAGTTTCACAGTGGGAACAATCTCCGAAGAGTAAAGATTATAATAATAATAATAATATTTGGGACATCCCACACAGCGCCATCTAGTCCCAAAGTAAGCAAGTACTATGCTTGTGTTATGGGTTACTAGACAACTGATATACATACATAAATACTTTTTTTTTTAATAATATATACATAGATAAATATTATACACCCAAATACACACATACAAAGATTGCCTCTGTATGTAAGGCGAAGCAACGTAGTGCCACTCATCACGATTAGCTTCACCAGAATTCGTAATGTCACCCAATTTTACTATAACTAAACGCCTCAATTTAGTAAGTTGTAGTAAGTAGTTAAGTAAGTTGTAATTAGTTAAATCTTACATCTAAATCATAGAGCAATAAGGAATTATAACATAAGCAAAAAGAAAATATTGCCATTTAATTATTTATCTTTCCCTCACGACTATCCAATTTCATTTTAATAAACTAATATAATAAACGGATAAACCAACTAATTAAACAAAAAGTATGGTTTCTAGTAATAGACATAATAAATATATCAGTCTTAAGCATGGCATATTGGTACGAGAAACCTAATTTAACTTACTTCGCACATTGACTTCAACATAGGCACAAGTCACAAATGATAGTTTCGAGAAAAGCACAATTGAAGTTTTAAAAAATCACAACTTTTTTATAATAACAACTTTATAATTAAATAATTATAGAGATATTAAAGTGTAGTTCATGATCCCCATTAAGAAGACTGGCGTTTTTTTTAGTTTGATTTATTTATTCTCACAGACAAACAGCCACCAATACACAGTATTGCTTAAAACTAAGAAACATTTTAACTGCAGGCCTATAGTCTCCTTAATTTAACAAAATGGCATAATTATTTCTAATGAAAATAGAATAGTGGAAATAGAGAAATAATTTTGAGATCAAAAAGTAACAAGCATAAAACAGTAACCAGTCATAAGTTAGATTCAACAATTCTTTGTATGATAGATAGCCTGTTTAGTTCATGGCCATTAATAAAAGTTATTTCTACAAGGTCATTAGGTTTTCTTGATACCTCCACGACTCTTGGTTGATCAGTCCAATTGCGGGTATATCAAGAGAACTAGTATTGTCTACGTCGGTTCTTTTTTCTAATTTTCTCTTTTGTGCTCCAGTCATTACAGATCTTTTTTCATTCATTTTCACATTCATCTTTTTTAAATTGTCAGATATCGTTATTCTGGATAGGGCGTCTGCGACTACGTTGTTTTTTCCTTTTATGTAAGTTGTATTCCTCTAATGTAATTCTAAATTTTAGAAGTCGACTGGAATGGTCTTTCATGCCGAACAAATATATTAGAGGTTGGTGGTCGGTCATAATAGTGAATTTTCTGCTATATAGATATGGCCTTAAGTATTTTATACTCCATACTACAGCTAAAAGTTTTTTTTTAATTGTTGGATAATTTAATTCTGCTTTATTTAGGGGTCTGCTTGTATATGCTATGGGTCGTAAGTCTTTGTTACATAACGCTGCTCCTATGGCTTTTCCTGACGCGTCCGTTTGTAACATAAATTCATTATTATCTGAAAAATCTGGATACTGTAGTATAGGTGGAGAAGTTAACGCATTTTTTAGAGTTTGAAAAGCTTTTTGACAGTCTGGTGTCCATGCAAAGTTTTCATTTGTCCTACAAAACTTGTTTAATGGAATGGTTATTTCTCTGAAAAATGCAATAAATTTTCTGTAGTAGTTGCAAAAAGCAATAAAACGTCTAACTTCATCTGAGTTTTTAGGTATAGGATAGTTATGCAACACTTTAGTTTTTTTCTGGATCCGGTGATACTCCTTTAGCTGTTACAGTGTGTCCTAAATACAGTATTTTTCGTTTTAGAAATTTACATTTTGCCGGATTTAACTTTAAATTTACTTTTTTTGAATCTACCTTATTGCAATTCATGTTAACTCTTTAGTTTAGTTTATGAACGCAATTAAATGAACTGTCAAATTAGAAATATATGCGCGTAAGAAAAGAGGCGGCAGGTAGGTGAGGCTTATATCGCTAATGGGTAGGTATCAACGCATGCGACCGTTCACTGTGTGTAATACGAATAGTGGCATATCTTGAATTTAGCCGCTGTAACCGTATGTATACAAAATATTAAAATTTGCAGCATAAAATGGCAAATAACATTGTGGTTAAGAATTTATCCATAAAAAATTAAACATCATACATTATTTTTAAATGTTTTAATAATAAAATTTTTTTGGTTACAACTTTTAATAAATGAAAGTCAAGCAAAACCACTTTCCACCATTATATTTGTTAGTCCACAGTCACTGATCACCTTACCAACTGCCTTGAAATAAGCCATCATGATGTGAAACGGTCCTAAATGTATAAATAAATTATCATATGTAGGTTTTTCCGTTGTTTGAATTTGTAGAGCGACTTTGGCTATAGCCAAGTCATATGTTACTTGAATGGATGATTGATTTAACTCTTCAGCAATTTTCTTACTTTGTTGCATGGTTTCTAATACTACAGAATTACTTGTTGGTGAGACATTTATCGGAGTCAAATAAGATATGTGTTGTTTGCAAGTTTCAATATCATGAATCTTACAGTTAAAACCAACCCACATTGGAATATCAGGTAATTCTAGTGCATGACTAATAATCCAGATATTATCAATTTCTGTATACAATTGTAAATTATTAGGGAGTATATGTTCAATTTCATCAGCCGTTATCAGCAAATCACTTGTCATTTTTTGTTTTTTTGGATAGGGAATTTCTTCTGAAGCTATTGCCCCAAAAGTTCTTCGTCTCCTTTTCCTCTTCTGTGGTGAATTGTCTCTACTAGTGGGAACTGGTGCCTCGGATATTTCAGATTCTTCACATGTATTGAATTCGATGTTCTGATAAATAATTCCGACGGTGTCATGTAAAGTGTCCTTCCCACTAGTAGTTTCAACAAAGCGGTCAAAATTATCATAAGCCAGTCCAGTACAAAGTTCAGGTGTTTTTTTATTTTTTTCGGGGCATAAATTTGACTTTTCAATGGAAGCATAGGTGGTTTCTGTTTCAAGTTCTTCGACACTTTGATAGCTGATACAATTACCATATCTGTTGACTATATCTACAATTTTTCTGCTACTCGTTAAACTCTTCAGAGTCATACCCCGCGTGATATGCTTAGACGTCTTGACTTGACCATTATGAATTGCATAAATAATATCTTGACAGTAAGACCGTACTTGACGAATACATTTTAAGCCACTTTTTCGTTTCTGTCTAGAACCACCTATGAGAGTAGAATAAAAATCAAATAATTCTTGCGGTATAGAAGCTTCACCTGCAATTAAATGCTGTGCTGAAAGATTTTTAGATGGTAATTTTTTCTTGTCCATTGTCAAAATAGTTTTTCGTAAGACTAATGCCGCTTTTTGGATAATATTTTCAGATTTTAAGTTGTCCAATACTGTTTCGTCAATCGTCTTCTTATAATTGGGTGCTATTATTTTTTTATTCCGGATTGTAAAGAATTTAACATTTTTGGAAAGCTTCTTATCAATTTTTTCTTCTAGGTGGTGTGCAGTAAAAGTAGTATCCATTTCAATGGAATTCTCTGCATAAATTCTCTCCAATAAATCAGTATATAATTCATGTAAATGAATCAATAAATGACAGTGGCCATTGTTGATAATATCTTCTTCTATGATGCTACGAATTTCATTGAAAGATTCTTGGTGGTACTCTCGATAATGATGCCAATCACTTTTAACAGATATTTTCGCCAATGAAGATATTTTATTATTAAACTGAATCCTACAGTCAGTGTGATAGTATATTTTCGGACTTGCAATACTTTCCAATCTACTTAACAACTCATTATACATTTTTTGATTTTCAATGCTAGACATTATACGAGATTGAAATTGGTTTTTACCACCTTCATGGAGTGGAAGCATTTTTGATCTCACTTGTCTCTTTTTTTTATTGCAAAATAAACAATTTTTTTTACTTATATCAACACTGGTATCACTTTGAATCGAACTATTTACTTCTGTGGTTGCATTACCATTTTCACTCACTTCTTCAAGTCAGCGAATGTCCACAGCTGCCTGGGAAGGTTGAAGTTCTGTTGATTGAGAAGCTGAAGGTGGGTGTGATACAGTTAACTCAGACAAATGCGATGAACCTGGTATTGAATCGTCTGTTGATATATTTACGTCTTTAGATGGCTCTTTGTCTTGCTCTGTTTCAACAGTCTTTTTAGAATTTTTAGGTTCTGGGGTAAAATATTTTTTCATCAGTCCTGTGAATGATTTGTAACATTCCCTGTGATAACCACTCTCTGTATATTCACGTGGAAGAATGATGTTATTATATTTAAGGTTATGTTTTTTTCGCAATTTTAAAATTAATTCACATTTTTTCAATGTCTCGTCAGAAAATAATATTATTTTACCACTACTTTCCTTACAAATAACACAAATTAATATATCACCCATGACTTAATTTTTTCAACAAAATCACTTTCATTTAAAAAATCACATGAACAAATTGTAAGCATATAATGTACGTATCATACACTAATAATATATTGAATATACTTTATAGTCTGTATATATTCGAAATATTTTATGTTGTAAATTTATAATAACTATTCAATTAATAATACTTGAAGATAGCATATAAGATTATTTTAGCTGTTGTAAACATGTACTAAGTACTAAACAATACATGCGCAGTAGAAATAACAACTGCGCAGTGAGGGATCGCGATAGACCTATCTCGCCATCTCACTCGCACCCACCATACATATACTGTCTCGCGCTCGCTCCTACAGCGACCCTACATCATTGTCTGGCAAGGGGTTGGAACTATCAAAAATGTCTGGCTGATGAGGAAACATCATCTAATTATTACCTAAGTACTATATATAAAAATCAGCATTTATACTATAACATAAGTAGAATTATAATTTCATGAACATTAGGGGTGTCTGGCAAGGGGTTGCCACGATGTTAAGTGTCTGGCAATCAATAACGTGATTTTTAATAATATTCTGAAGGTAATACCAAAAAATCACACTTTATTATTTGATGAATTTAGATCGGTATTTTACACACCTTTAGTACCGTTTACCTGCCAAAGCCACGGTAACCCGAACTTCATAATAGTCCATTGTTCTTACCTGTGTTGGGAGCATGCGCTGACAAACTTTCAGCTTTTATAAAATAATGAAGGTCTGGGGTTCACGGGCTCTTAGACTATATGTATTGTATACATAATTATACAATGCCACGGACAGATACACGCACACGTCAAACTTACAACACTCCTCTTTTTGCGTCGGGGGTTAAAAATATTGAATATGAAGATGATTATTATTACTCATTCTTAAATGATGTCAGTGCTTCCTTTGAGGGCTTGCCTATTTTATTTATGAACAGAAGTTGCTTGCTTTAAAGATTTCAAATGAGCCCTATACATTTCATGTATGCGATTTTCATATTGATTGGATCTTCGTTTTTTGTTCTTATTTTGTGTTTTACTTCGTTTGTAAAAGACAACGGAATGTCTTCACAATAAAATATGTATTTATATTTTAAACATAATTGTTGTATGTAATAACGTATATAACGTTTATATTCATCATTAATTATGATTTGACTTATTTTCATTAAACATGCTGATAGCGGTTTTGTTATTTTTGCGAAATATTTAATGAATTTTATATAACAGCTTATTAATCTCAGAAAAGATTTGATTTCTGTGATAGTTTTTGGCAAAGGATAATTTAAGATTGTATTTATTTTATCGTTTTTAGGTTTAAGACCATCTTTTGTAATTGTGTGTCTTAAATATAGAACTTCTTTTCTTAGAAATTCAGACTTATCTAATTCAACTTTTAGATTAGTTTCTCGAAAACGATTAAAAATTAATTGAAGTTTTTTAATATGCTCTTGTAAGCTTGTTGAAAATATTATAACGTCGTCGAGGTAAACTAGGCAATGTAAACCCTGGAGTCCTCTTAGAACATTATCCATGGCTCTTTGGAACGTCGCTGGTGCCGTTTTCAAGCCCATAGGCATTCTGCTGAATTCAAATAATCCGCTACGTGTGCTGAATGCTGTTTTTTGCCTATCTTCTTCGCATACATGAATTTGATGGTATCCGCTTGCTAGGTCAAGTATTGAAAAATACCTACTTTTCTTAATTTATCAAAAAGGTAATATATTGGGCAATGGATATTTGTCATCAATTGTAATTTCGTTAAGTCTTCTGTAGTCTATGACCATCCGAAATTTTTGTTTCTCCGAAGCATCCATTTTCTTTAGTACTAGGTGAGCTGGCGCACTCCAAGGAGAATTATATTGTTACGTGTTAGGTTCGACGAATTTGGAGAGAAAGACCTGCTGACTCTTTTAAAGACTTTATTCACTAACACTAGGTCCAACACAAAGCACTAAGTCCAAACACTAAGCACTAACGATGTTCCTAGATCGTAGCCAAGTCGTAGATTTCACTTGTATCACTAGTTTTCACTTCGAAGTCGCTTAATTGTAGCCCAAAACAGAACTGAAACTGCTCGCCTTCCTGCGGCTATTTATATAGGTCGCAACGAACTCGAGAACATTCCAGAAATCACTCCACTCGCACGAACGTAATCGAACAGTTTGGATAATCCCAGAACATTCTTTCGTCTACCGCCATCTAGTATTGAGTAGGGGTTTCGCGTTGTCCTTGTTGTAAAACCCTTCTACAAAGTGGTTTTACTGGTGGACGCTAGATGGCGGTCATTACTCTGTCCGTTCGTAACAATATTAATGGATCACGTCGTCCTTCAATAGTTTTCGACCTGTCGCTCGATTTTTTTGGTTTGTGCAGGTGGTAACCTGTACGCTTATAAATTGATCGGATCTTCGTTTTTTGTTCTTATTTTGTGTTTTACTTCGTTTTTAAAAGACAACGGAATGTCTTCATAATAAAATATGTATTTATATTTTAAACATAATTGTTGTATGTAATAACGTTCTTCTTCGTTTGTGTCACTTAACCTTAATTTTGAAATATTTTTAGTCAACAATTCATCGATGTCGATATTATCGTTAATAGTTGTATAATTAATTTGTATATTTTCCAAGTTCGTCATTTCTTTTACTTTAAATGGACTTGTAATCGTTAAAATCATTTCTTCATTACGACTATTTTGAATTACTGTTGTGGCGTACGCGTACCCATCAATACAATTGACTATTGCTGTTGGCATACGTACTCAGTCAGTAAATTGTTTATAATTTAAAATTGCGTCACCGTTTAGTAAGTTTACGGGAAGTTTTGCCCTAAGTTCACTATGTGGTGGTATTGGACAAAATCACATTTAAACGTGCTTGCAAAAAAAAAAACCTTGTAAATCCTAAATAATTGTAATCTTAAAAATGTATATAGTGTATATAATATTGTGTATTTCATATATGGACTGTAAAGTCTGAAATAAACAATTATTATTATTATTAATACAAAATTTATGCGCATTGGCTATTTATAGATAATCGGAATGCTAGTGTTTTTTGTGAAAAGAATTTGATTTTTAATATCCACTTTTGCGTGTAATTGTTTTAATAAGTCATTACCTTTTAAGCCGTCGTATATTTTATCGACATTATACACATAGAATTTATGCCATTGTGTATTCTTAAATGTTTTTAATAAGGGTATATAAATAGTTTAATTATGATGGTTAGTAGCGTGTGTGCTTATCACCTCAAATGATTCATGATTTTTAAAGATTTGAAAATATTTATTTTCGATCTGGGGACTAATAAAGGATCGTGTGCTGCCAGTATCTATCATTAATTTACTGTTTATTTCAGGGATAAATATATGCGGTAAATTTAACCCTGTGTTGCAGTTAATTGCTATTCTTTTTGGCTTTTTGAGGCCCCTATGGAAGAATTTTCAGCTGATTGTTCAATGTTATTACCGTAAAATATTTCGATATCTAAACTATTTACGATCGGTCGCGAAGTTGATACGGTTCGTATCGTTACATTTGTATTATTGCGAAGTGCATTTTCGCTAGGTTGCCTACCAAGTAATTGAGCCGGCATTATCATTTTTTTATAGCCTTAGGAATACATTGATAGTCTGGTAATACGTTGTAAAAATCAGAAAATTGATTTAATACATCCTGATTAGCGTTACGGGCTTGCTGGAGAATCTCTACATTGAGATGGTTGCAAATTACATGTGTGAAGGCGCTCAGCGGCAACCTTTCGTGCAATTGGGGATCCACGCCACGCATCTTCTCATATGTGGCTTCAATTAGAGGGATAAACCCACCGTAGTCGAAATTCTGACTATATTTGCCTACAACAGGATGCATTGACGATGCTGGCCCAACGTCATACAATGGAGCAGCACTAGGAGGTGTTTCAGTTGTAGGAAGTCCAAACACAAACTGTTGCGGTGGAGGTTCCGGCTTCGTCTTTTGTTGCGGCTTCTTGAACGCCGCGGATCTTGACGTCTGTTGACCTCTCCGCTCTACTGGGGCGAAGGGCCGGGCCTGGAACTCGTTATCTATTCGGTCCGTCCAATCGGGGTAGCGGGCGTTGTGCTCCTGTTCTTCACGCCTCATTTGAATTAGCATACCCTCTGGCGTCTGACCTCTGACTTCGGCGGCTACCACCGGAATTTTGGCCTCTGCCACGGGGAATAAAGTTTCCACGATTACTCATCTTGATACAAGGAATTGTTGACAAAAACGACTGTTTGTCTGTTATTTTAATTTTGCGAATATTGCTGTAACGCGACGGTCCACAAAGGGCAGTTTTTACAATCTGGTGCGGAAAAATTATTTTTTCTTTATGTAGCATTTATACTGTATATATATATATTTAAATATATATATAATATATATATATATATATATATATTTAAATGATAAGTGCGCATGGACATCATTGTAATAGTTGTAAGACTTTAAATTAAAAAAGAAAAAACAATTAAGAAAAACATAAGTATATTTAAATAAAATAAACAGAGAGGAGTTTCTTGCCGGTTCTTCTCCTCCTAGTTTTTGAACCGGTGCCTAATCAATTTTTACGACTTTCAATAAGTGTGTGCAAACATCTTATATTGAATAAAAACTTTTTGAATTTGAATTTGAATTTGAACTGAGTCTATAGATAGAGGTTTATAGCTAATATAATAACTAGGTACTTTTTATACTTAATGGATGTAACATCATCGCCCTGAATATATGCTGCTTCAAATAATCCAAAACAAAAGTCATATCATTTTTTTCATTATTAAATAAAACAAAATATTCATATATATTTAATCATTATCATCACTAGACCAATCCTGAATCTGAGCCGCCGATTGAGGTTCTTGTGGTGTTTTTAACATGTCAACCACTTCTCGCGGTAAGGTTTCTCGATTTCTTTTAGTTTTCATTCTTAGACTCCTTATATAAGGGTCTGATGAGGTCAGGAGCAAATGAATCATGTCCTCCATGGTTTGTTTTCTACTAAATTTACGCGCGTGGTTTTCTCGAAATCGCTTTGAGTCCTTGTTTCAAGCTTCCTGAGCTTTTTCCGACATTTGACCAATAGGTAAAACTGCACTGTTAGCCGCTTCGGTCTGATGGCCCCACTGATCATCTCCACCAGTGGGGTCACGAGGACTTTCAAGTACTAATGTCTCCACTGTAGTAAGCCAGTGGAGCCATGAGGATTTGCTAATACTTATGACTCCACTCATATACAACGTCAATTTGCTGTCGATATGTGTTGAAAAAATAATTGTCAATGGGAAAATCAATTTGCATTTGCTCGGATCGTGTCTCTTTGCAAAATGGAGCCAATTTCTGAAGAACAATTAGAATTAGTATATAGAAAAGGTGGAGAGGTACTATTTTACAAAAGTTACCTGTATTACAAGCATTGTTGCGGCTTCTGAATGGAGCCTAACGTCTCTATTATCGAAGAAAAGTAGCAAGTCTTTGTTTCTTATTTTCTATATGAGTATCGTTCTTTCCGATAAACTAGATCAGTAAGCTACTAGGTTTTTCTTTCCCTGTCATTTTCATAAAATTTTCAGATTATTTACATATTCAACACACTACCACAATGTCTGAAGACCAAGGGCTTCAACCAATGCGTCCTGCCTATATTGACATACGGTGCCGAAACATAAACTCTCACGACAGGACTGGTCCACAAATTTAAAATCGCTCAGCGCGCTATGGAACGGGCTATGCTCGGTACTACAAATATTTACAGCAAATTGACGTTGTGCTTATAGTATATTAAATAGCGATCAGAGCTTATACAATATGAGTGGAGTCATAAGTATTAGCAAATCCTCATGGCTCCACTGGCTTACTACAGTGGAGACATTAGTACTTGAAAGTCCTCGTGACCCCACTGATGGAGACGATCAGTGGGGCCATCAGACCGAAGCGCTGTTAGCCAGGATACCTCCATGAATACACTCAAAAAAATGGTTAGCTGTATATTACTAAGTTTTAGTACCAGATTACAAAAATTTTCAGCTAATTTAGGGACAACCGAACTTGTAGGTAACAACTACTAAACAGTTTTTAGTAAAGTACAATTGCAATCTGTACCTCAACTAATTAATTATTTACTACATAATTTGTTTTCCTTTAACTGAACTACTTGGTTACTCTTTCCTGTTCAGTTTGGTTGTAAATTTTAATAATTAATAACTTTAGCTACTACTAGCACTTCTGTTCTGCTATTACACCTAAACTATGTAATTGTTAATTACTTAACTTTAGGTACCAGTAACAGTTCAGTTCGGTTATTGTACCTCATCTGTTTGTTTGTCAGGTGCAAAACTTTAGCTACTAATAGCAGTTCAGTTCGGTTGCTGTATCTAAATTGTTAAGTTGCCAATTACTAAATTGTAGATACCAGTAGCAGATTTGTTCAGTTGCTGTACCTAAACTGTTTGGTTGTTACTTACTAAACTTTAGCTACTAATAGCAGTTCAGTTCGGTTGCTGTATCTAAATTGTTAAGTTGCCAATTACTAAATTGTAGATACCAGTAGCAGATTTGTTCAGTTGCTGTACCTAAACTGTTTGGTTGTTACTTACTAAACTTTAGCTACTAATAGCAGTTCAGTTCGGTTGCTGTATCTAAATTGTTAAGTTGCCAATTACTAAATTGTAGATACCAGTAGCAGATTTGTTCAGTTGCTGTACCTAAACTGTTTGGTTGTGACTTACTAAACTTTAGCTACCAATAGCAGTTCAGTTTGGTTGCTGTATCTGAATTGTTAAGTTGCTCATTACTAAACTTTAGATACCAGTAGCAGTTCTGTTCAGTTGCTGTACCTAAACTGTTTGGTTGTTACTTACTAAACTTTAGTTACCAATAGCAATTATGTTTGGGTGCTGTACCTAAACTGTTAGGTGGTTTATTATTAAACGTTTTTTAATAGGTAACTGAACTCAGAACAGAGAGCTACTGAATATTTAAAATACGATAATGGCATGAATCGTAATTGTGCGCAGATTTCTAATATACTAACATAAAATACTCAAAAAGTAAAATAATTTAAGATTTTCTAGGAAACAATTGTGATTTTGAAACTATATTTTGCAATTTATTCAAACATTACTTTTCTTAATGTTCAAATAAATATCACACAAATTTCTTGAAACATTATAATAAATGCTACTGTTGAGTATTTTGTGTTAGAATATTTAAAAAATGTTGACAGCCACAAATCATTCTATTATCATACTTTAAATATTCAGTAGTTCTCAAATTCTGAGATCAGTCACCTTTTACAAAATGTTCAGTAATAAAAGTTTAATAATAAACAAAGTACCTAATAGTTTAGGTTCTGTGAAAAGAGAAGTATAGTTCAACAAACTTATCTAACCCAGTAACAGTGTCGCTAGTAATCAAGAAAATAAATATTATTCTATTGGCATTTCTAAAAAAAAAAAAAAAAAACAATTAAGAAAGACATATATTTAAATAAAATAAACAGTGAGGAGTTTCTTGCCGGTTCTTCTCCTCCTAGTTTTTGAACCGGTACCTAATCAATTTTTACGACTTTCAATAAGTGTGTGCAAACATCTTATATTGAATAAAAACTTTTTGAATTTTGAATTTTACAGCAGTTTAGTATGACCAATTTAAGTTTTACTTTTCGCCACTGACCCACATAATAGAAAATCAAACGAACTTACCTGTAAGTGAAGTTCGATGACTATTAAACGATGTGATTCGCCCGAGAGATTACACTATATATTTACTTGTAGTAGCACGTAGTTGCTGCTGCCATCTACACACGTTCAAAGTAACTAATAATTAAAGTAACAAAAAAGAGGCTGGTATCCCCAGCGCCGCGTAATGGCAACTCATATATGTTTTGGTGTCTATGATCTTCAATCAATTAAACTATTTCACAAAGAGGGGGAAACCAGGACAGAGTACTATTTTAAGTCAGGGATAGGAAGGGAGTGTAATCTCTCGGACGAATCACATCGTTTAATAGTCATCGAACTTCACTTACAGGTAAGTTCGTTTGATTTTCTATTAAACTTCAGTGATTCGCCCTTCGAGATTACACTATATATTTACTTGTAGATGTTTAGAGTAGAGTGAAATAGTGGATAAAAATGATTGAGTAAGTAATTTAGACAAAGTCTGTAAACAGGCAATGTTTATTCCTAAATACAATAATGAAAATTGACCTGCAGTAATCATGTTATAATCTTTTCTTCAAAATATTGATAAAGTAAAGAAAGCATAGCTTATGTTAATAACATAAATTATATATTACTGTCACGGACAGAGGCCAGACTGCACAGTGAGTGCGCGTACACATCAGAAAAAACACTATTTACTTCACGGTTATAGAACCTTGCAAAGGTTTCAGAGTTACCTGTCCATCCTGCTGTCTGTTTTATGAGGTCTACACTTACTTCGAGCCTCTTTGCAGCTGAGGTGGACGCGTGTCTTGTGCTATGGGTACTGAATATGGTGGTATCTATTCCGCTCTCAGTCAGAGTGGCCTTTATCCAACGACTTATAGTTTGTGAGCATACACTTTTAAATGGTTTTTTAAAACTTATGAATAGAGAATCACAATCATGTTGTCTTTTGTCCCTTGAAATTGTCATATAATATTCAAGTGTCTTTGCTGGACAAATAGAAGGATTATCATCAAAATAAGGAAGAATCAATGTGGGTTGCGTATGATTAATAGCTGATGTTTTAATATGGTCTGTTATAATTATCACAAACTTTTTATCTGAAACTTTCTTAATATTGTTAATCTTAATAAGAGATTTGTACTCTATGTGCCGTTATTAATGCTAGGAGAGTTGTTAGCTTTTTTGATAATGTTTCGAAGGAAAGCTTATCATTGGGGTACAAGTTACCTAAAAAATTTAACACAATAGTGGGATCCCAAGTAAACCTGTACTTTGGTAAAGGAGTGCGTAATTTATACACGCCTTTCATGAATCTCTTAATTCGGATATCACTCATTACCTCTGAGCCCATTATACGCGAAAGTGCTGACTTAGTACTATTAAGTGTTCCATACTTGTTTCCCTGATTAAACAAAGTAACAAAGAAATTTAATATATCTGTGATTGATCCCTTGTATAAGTCTACATTGTTGGTCTGACAAAATGAGAACCATTGTTTTAGACCTGTATTGTACTGCTTTATGGTACTATTACTTAAGGATGCCAACATTACATCTGATGCAACATGAGGTGTGCCTTGTTTCACGAATGCCTCCCTGATAATACTCCGGCAACCAGGGTAAGACGCTGGTGTAATTTGTGTTTCGTACTGTAAGGAGAAGATAATAAACTCTGGTTAGGTTTGAATTTGAGGAAATTAGATATTAATAATTTTTTGAACAGGGGGTACCACGCCTGAGTAGGCCAAAGTGGTACAACAATAATTCCCTCAGCTTTATCTGTGATAATTTTTTGCAAGACTTTTAATATTAAACAAAATGGGGGAAAAGCATAAAAGAAATAAGATGACCAATTAATAGTGAATGCATCTACTGCAAATGCCTCAGGATCTCTATGCCAAGAGATAAATTTGTGGCATTTTTTATTTAGCCGACTCGCAAACATATCGATCTCAGGATAACCGAAAGTCGCAGTGATTAAAGCGAAAGCATCGTCATTTAGCTCCCATTCGACATCAGCGTGCATTCGGCGAGATTCTGCATCTGCTATGTGATTCTCACTAGAACTGATATATGATGCGAAGATGAATAATTTCCTCTCTTCACACCACTGCCAAATTGTACGACTGAGAGCATTGAGATGGGGAAATTGAATGCCGCCCATCCTGTTAATATATGCAATTGCAGTGGATCGCAGTAGTATCTCGCAGTCCCTGAGATCTTTAGCATAAATTTTTAAACCGAAAAAGGCAGCTTTCAATTCTAAATAATTTATGTGTTTAGTAAGCTCTTGACTAGACCACTGACCACTGGCTACTTGATTTGAACAGTTGGTTCCCCAACCAGAATGAGACGCATCGGAATAAATTTCTAATTGATAATTTCCTGATCGAATAGGGTTGCCCATTTTATTAATGTTGCAAATCCACCAATTGAAATCTTCCTCTAAAGAGGCCGGTAATAAAAGAGTCTGATCATAATCATTTCTTTTCTTTAATGCAAGGAATTTAGTTCTTTCAAATTTTTTTGTGTATAACCAGCTGTACTGAACAGCTGGAAAGACAGAAATTAATAATCCTATTAAGTGAGCAAAATTACGAAGTTTACATTGCTTTAGTTTGGAAAAAAGGATAAGTTCGTGTTTTATTTTTTGTTTTTTCTCCGCTGGTATACCAATAGTATATTCTACGGAGTTAAATGAAAAACCTAAATAGGTAGCAATTTGACTTGGTGTGCTCATACTTTTTTCAAAATTAATTGTAAAACCCAAGGATTCTAGCAAGATTTTCGTTGTTTTAAAATTATTATTACATTCTGAATATGTGTTTCCAAGCAATAAAATGTCATCCAGGTATATAACTGATAAAAGACCCTGATTTCTCAGATGCTGCATAACTGGCCGCATGAGTTTTGTAAATATGTAGGGTGCAATGTTCAGACCATAGGGTAAAGTTTGAAACTCAAAACATTTTCCTAGCCACATGAAACGTAGATATTTTCTGTAATTTTCATGTATACTAACTGAAAAGTATGCTTCTTTTAGGTCAATAGAGCACATGTAAGATTTTTTTGCAATAAGTCTCATAACTGTTCTGTAGTCTTCTAATTTAAAATGAGACGTAGGAATTAATTTATTTAATGATTTTAAATTTAAAATGAATCTATTTTTTCCATTACTCTTTTTTACAAGAAATATAGGAGACAGAAATTGAGCCTCAGTGCATTCACATTCCCGTATAGCTCCCATACTAAGAAGCTTACAGATTTCCTTAGACATCTGTATTTCATGGCTTTTGGATTCCGGTTTATTGGTAGGGATGTTTAATTGGTTTATATTGCCAGATATAGGTATCTTTAAGCCTAAGATCCAAGATAAAATGATGGGGTCCTTAGTAATTTGAAGCCAGTTCGGATAGAAAAATTGTAATCTACCAGCCTGTACAAGATTGGAGTCGGCAGCTGTTAGCGGCGGTGTTGGCGACCCTGAGCTCGCTGTTGTAAGCGGCGGTCGGCGGGCCGGCGCGTCGATGGTTGTTTGCGCCCACCAGGCGCCGCGCTCGGCCTCGCCTGCATGCGGCGCGGCGGGGCCGGCGGTGGCGGCCCCCCCCAGTTTAAAGCCCTGGAGGTTGATGGTCCAAATTGTCTACTTTTAGCCAATGTTTTTTGTTTTACAGGAGTTTTTAGTTCTGCGCCTGTTTTAGTTATGGCCTTTATAGACCTTAATTTTTCTTGGAGGTCGTTTCCGAAAAGCAGATGATCTCGTTTAAGGTCTTTAATGTTTTCTTTTATGTCTTTATTGAGATTAGTTAATATAAAATTTCTTCTTGTTTGACTTTCTAAAAAATGCATATGGCATAACAGTCTACCAGTATCGCTTAACGGTTTTAGGATGGCGTTTCTTAAATCCTTGGAATTTAAAGCCAAAATTTTGTGTAACGATACAGCAACGCTTGTTATTACTGTGCCTAAGAGTTTCTGTTTTTCACTGAGAATATAATCTCTTTTGGATATATTATCGTTGACCGCAGCCTTAATCTCGACATTAAGCTCAGGAGCTCTGGCCAATTTTAGATTTTCTGGGATAGGATATAAGTTTATAATATCCTTCTTATATTCTTCTTTTAACCCTCGTAACAAAATGTCTGACCATCTGCAAGCAATGTCCTTATGTACAGTTTCTCCCAGTTTTTTCTTCATTTTCGGGCTCATCGCCTAATAAACAAAGAATATTTGGCTCCAGTTCAGCATCAATGGGTGGAACTGCAGGTGATCCCTCGGTCATCAGTAAATCTTCAGCTGTGGTTGAACCGGCGACTGGCGCCTCGGCCTCGGACACAGGCTCCACTGGCATAGTGTTGCTTAAAATCTCATCATCAAAATCATGAGAGACTTCTGAAAAATGTTGTATTAAACATCTATAAATAGGCCACGGTATGGCTTGATAGGTTTTAATTTTAGTTAGATGTGACGATCATGCACCATATGATATGTAATATTATATAATTATTACTTTCCATAAGGAGACAAATGGGACACAGACTCACAGACTGTGCTCAAACTAAAATGTACAGATTAATTGAATCTCCATTAATTACGACTTCATTAATTGATATAACCTCACAGGCTGAGGTATATCATTGATTTTTACATGGAAATAATTTAGACACAGACTCACGGACTGTGCTCAGAAAAAAAAATTTTCAAATATATAGGTACATCATACATTGAATAACCTCACAGGTTGGGGTATATCATTGATTTCCATATGGAAATAATTTAGACACAGACTCACGGACTGTGCTCAGAAAAAAGTGCAAATATATACTTCATACATCGAACAACCTCACGGATTGAACTGTGGTATCGTATACTTTACGGTATTAGCCTTGCAGACTAAACTCGTGCGCACGTTAGCAAAATAAAATAAGAGAAGAAGCTGATTATATATTGTAATGCATTCAATTACCGTCGATGCGTGTCTCAATGACCTGATTTCCTAAAATTTCGTCGCAGGGCGAGTTTTGACCTGTCTCTGAACCCGATGAGACACGATGGCGGTGTTTTTCGCGGGCCCGAGACATCTTCCTCTGCAATTTACGTATTTTCCGGGCTATATATTCTTCGTAGTCTCGACGTTTTCTTTTTCCCCATATTCGAAAAACACTGAATACTGTTAAAACAATAATTTAAACACTACGAGATGAAAAATGATAAAAAAATACGTGTGGATGGCAATGACACAAAACGTGTATGAGTTGCCATTACGCGGCGCTGGGGATACCAGCCTCTTTTTTGTTACTTTAATTATTAGTTACTTTGAACGTGTGTAGATTGGCAGCAGCAACTACGTGCTACTACAAGTAAATATATAGTGTAATCTCGAAGGGCGAATCACTGAAGTTTAATTTCGTAGCTCTGTAAAGAACAATAGATAGTGTTAAATAAAAAATAATAATTCATTAAAAAATTCGGTCAGATACAAAATCAGAATCAAAAGTCAGATACAAAAATGACATAAAGTCGAAGATTACAAGAATGAGTGTATTTCAAAACAAATGAATATTACGAATTGACCTTATAAAATAAAACTTTTTATTAGTAAACTAATATATAACTAGTACATGAAAATTATTATTATGAAAATGAAACAAAATGTTAGTAACACTGCGAGCAACGGCAGAAAATTATTCTAATATTATTCATTTTCCCAGAACCAGAACCAAAGGAACGTAACTAACCGAATCATATAAGTTTTATTTAAAAATAAATTAGAACTTGTATGAAATTAAAATTATATTACGAATCTGTACACGTAAGCACTTATAGTCAACTCCTTGTTATGTTATTTTTATTTTAAAAAAAGAAAACGAAATGTGACAAATAATAGATCATGAATAATAGAACATGAAATGTACATAATTGAATCGGTTTATATAAAATGGTTAAAAATTATTAATGCTTTTATTATTATTTAACATTTCAGTAAAATTTACACAATATTGAATGTACTTTTAGCAGATTAGCACAAGGAATGAATTACAATTGTGATCTCAGTGTTATGTATCGCTTACCTGAGGAAGAAATATTTATATGGTGTAGTACATGAGTTAATAGAGACTCGTAAAAAACATAAATTTTTTCTTCGTGCAAAGGTATTTCTACTTCATAACAAAGAAAATGGTCATTGAAATCTATTGTAGTAAACAACTGACATTCGAAAATAACTCGATCTGTACTGTAAATGAAATTTTTTTCAACAGACATGAAGTGTACTTCACCTAATTCACCTATATCCTGTATAAGGATTGCTTTGGGTTTATAATTTGTTCCTTTAATTTTCACCCACGAAACACGAAACAGAGGCTCTTCTAAACTGAGATTCAATGCAGTTACAATTTCATTACGCTTTTCAATTGCAGTTCTTTGGATAGGACCAAAATTAACTGTTTGACATAAATAACCTTTGAGAAAAATCTCATTAAGCTGCAATTGATGTTTGATAGCGAGTGTTAATGTAAGGTTGCGCCGATTGCATGAAGCACGAGCGGCAATCTTAGATAACCTATGTTTTGCTTCAAATCTAATAGACCATAAATTAACTAGAGGACCAAATTTTAACATGAAAGCGGCGTAATGAACAAGATAATGAAATTTTGGCTTAAGATGTTGATTAGTTAATGCTAGATAAATCTCATTAAATTCTGCAATTAGACATTTCAATAAATCAGATGTATCACCACTACCTCTCTGACATGTCACTAAATCTACAATTTTTCTCAAAGTTGTGTACAGAATCCAGTGTTGTTCGTTGGAGGGTAAAAAGTCACCAATGAGTAAGCCAAAATAACGGATGAAAGTTAACATTTCTGCAGCTGAAAGCCGTATATTACCTTTAGAAATATGGTCCATACTAAGGGTACAAGGTTTGCTATTACTGTCAGGTCCAAAATCGAAAAACGATATTCTATCATTTAGAACTTGGAGAGAATTTTTTTTAAATCTGTTACATATTTCGAAATAAAAAAAGACATAACATATTTTGCAACACCCTCAAGTATATCATGCATCACATCAACTCCTACTTGATCAAATAAATTAAATGTATATACAGCAAGCCATGTACATTTCCCTTTTATACCAGTTTTAGAACTGTCTTTTTCATTTATTTGCGAATGATACTGTTCGGATGTACGAAGAAGATCTGTGTTTTCATGACATTGCTTTCTCAGCTCTTCTTTAGACACGTTACAAATACGACAAGAAAAATTAGAAGAAAATGATTCATTAAATCCTATTATAGAATGAATACCAAGGTTATCTCCTACTATAAGTGCAAGTTGAAAGTACAATGTTCCTTTAAATGAAGCAGTATCTATTTGCACACCATTTTCATATAAAAAATTAAACTCTTCAATTAGAGGTTGGAAAACAACTTTGTTGCCAAATAAATTCCTATCTGAGGAATTAAATAGCAGCACAAGAAAAATATTAGTTAAAGACGAAGCCCTTTCGGGTGGAAGACAACCCACTGATATATAGGCAGCACCTAATTTATGAATACCAGAGTGACTCCCTAAGACATTGCCACTTTCGTAATCGTCAAAAAACATGAAAAGTGGTAACACAATTTTATCTTTGTGTTTTTTCATTTCTTTCATCCAAAATGAACCTTGTATAAAGTTTCCCATTAAGTTACTTTGTGATTGATTTAGCAAACGATTCATATAATTTAACATATCAATTGACACACCATCTAGAGAGAAAAATGACTTTAATGTTAATCGAAGAGGAATAAACTGTTCAGAATACACAGTTGGCACGACTGACAACACTCCACGCTTCCTCAAAGTAGACATTCTTTGACCTAAAGATATTTGTTTAGGTGGTATATAAGATTCCTTTGACATAAAATATTGTAAACGATTATGTTCTGTTTTAAAGGTTCTAACGGAAAATTAACATTCATCAAAAAGATTTCCTTGAATAAAGCAATACCTTGGCCTTCTTGTAAAGAGGTCAACATTTTCGCAAAAGTGAGTTCGATGTTTCGAGATAAACTATCACGCAAATACACCGTCAATCCATCAACAACAGACTGAACTGCATTTCTGGGCAGCATAGGATTGGCATATAGTTTGGATAAAAATATTGAGAAAGAATATTTTTGATCTAATTCAACATTTGTGGTAGGAGCTTTTTCTGTATGTATGTCCTGCTCTAGAACTGGATTGTCTATATTATCATACGTATGAGGAAAAACAGAACGATTTTCATTAACTTCTTGATAAGACATATGCTCCTTGATTAGATGTTTATTAAATGTATTTCTTAAATGAAAAGATCTGAGACAACCATTATCTACACAGCGGTACACTGAGAATGAATGATCATAATGGATTAAAGTGAAATGTTTAAACAGAGCTTTAGGATTAATGCAAAAATTACAACAAAGAAAACAAGTAGGCATGTTAAAATTTTAGAACATTTTATGATTCCATTCCAAGATCATTCATAAGAGAATTAACAGTTGTGTATACTTTATCATATGTAGTTTTAATTTTATAAAATCCCCGCTGTATAAAATGCCATATATTTGAGCTTTCAACAGGATATGCTGCATTAAGTGCAAATAAAATTTTAAAGCATGAATCTACTGCATGTACAATGGACGTTGAAAGGTATCTTACATCTTCCGTGGTCGAGAATTTGACGTCATTAACAATTATGTACCGAGTATGAATTTCAGCAAGAGAAGGACCTATTATTATGATATAAGGTTGGAGACTATAACCTAAACTCGCCAGTTTATCTTTTCTCCTTGTGGCCGATTCTTCCAATTCAGCAGCGCTTTTTATATGGGTTATAAAGCCTTCCTGGGCTTCTAGTTTTGATGGCTTCCACTGCTTTTTTGATTGTTGCTTTCTTATTGTTAATGTACTCAATAAAAAGGCAGCAGTATTTTGAAATTCTTCATTATCTGCAAAATATAAATAATTAATAGTTAATATCAAAATTAAAATACTTAAAAATGTAAAATTCAGACTTTGCGAGCAAAACACAAGCACACGCACAGGCTAGTTAAGAATTAATTTATAATATAAAAAAACTAAAATAAAAATATTGGGAAATTGAACTAAAAACAAGAAAACACTTTTCAGTAGAAGAATAAAGTGATTAACAAGAAAATTAATATTATTTTAAAAAAACGTGGGGTGCGCGATATCAGTTGTTATAAATATTTCATTGCACCCCATCAGATAAAATCAGAAACACTGAAATCCGTCAAAGAACTAAAGTTATCGACATAGCCGAAGCGATCAGCAAGCTGAAGTGGCAATGGGCCGGTCATATTTGCCGTAGAACGGATAACCGATGGGGTAGACGAGTTCTCGAATGGAGGCCACGTACCGGAAAGCGAAGCGTTGGACGCCCCCCGGCCAGGTGAACAGATGACCTGAAGCACCATACCGGGGGTAGTTGGATGCGAAAGGCGGAGGACCGTGTGTGGTGGCGAGCCTTGGGAGAGGCCTATATCCTGCAGTGGAGAGACACGGGCTGATGATGATGATGATGATGATTGCACCCCATGCTTTTTTAAAAGAATATCAATTTCCTCGTTAATTATATTATTCTTTTACTGAAAGTTATTTTCTCTTTTTTAGTTTGAATTCCTAGTAAAGGGTATTTTTTTAGTTTTTTTAAACTGTAATTCATTTTCTCTCTTCATGAACAGTCAATCCTGGCTGCAGCCTCAGGTTATGTTTATCATATTAGTGTATTATCATTAAAGATACATACATCTTCCAAATTTCAGCCCCATATCAGTGGTTGGTTTAAAATCACATTCTAAGATTCCATTACACACAAACTTACAGGTAGGTGGAACTTATAAAAGTGCATTTAAAAAATTTATATGTTTGCATTAGTTTAGATACTTACCATTACTTTCAAAACTGTATGGAATTTTATGTTGTTTGGCCAATTTCAGGATGCGGTCGCGATATAGTGGCCAGTTTTCTAATAATTTTTCATAATAATCTGGATAAAGTGTTGTGAAATCTTTTAGTAACTGAAATCAACAAAAAAATATTAGCACACACATCAAATTATAGAATTAAACTTGGTAAGTATCTAATACACAATATGATTTTTATGCTTACCAAATATGTACAAATCACTTTGTAGAGCCAATGGTCTGAATTCATTAAAATATTGAGTTATTGTTTTATTTTTGTCTGAAAATTCCTTTAAACGGTGTTTTGCTGTTAACTCCCAATAAGTTTTTACGGTTCTTCAAGGATCAGACGAATTTTTAAGCCATAGTAAAGCATCCTGAACTTCTGAAGAGCTAGTACTAGGTAGATCTCAATTGTATATATATCTTCCTGTACTCTTGTTGATTTTGAAGATGTGCTGGAATTAGAACTTTCAGAAGCAGTCCTCTTTCTTATGGCAGTTATTAGGCCAGATTTCGCGAATTCTCTACGACGTTGCCTATAATGATCTATTAACTTGCCTTTCGCTGCACTTTTTAATCCAGGGCTAAAACTGATATATGGGGTATAATATACGGCTGAGTTTTATTTTGTAAATATTTGTGAGACTTCATAGGCCAATTGAAAGAACCTTGCACTTGTAATTTTAGTATCTGGATCCTTTTGCTATTCTCGGCCAATAATTAAATTACAAAGTCTTCTTCGAGCTGAGTTATCTAAAAGCCCTACTTTTTCATATGCAAGTAAAAGAGCTCGCCCATCATTAGTTGTTTCTAAAAACTTGTATAGGTCCTGTAAAAAAAATATTAGGTACATATTTCATAATAAATAAAACTGTTCAAAGTGATTGTACCTAAATGTGATTAGAATGAATTGACAATGATAATTTTATTTTCAGTCCATTCTGTTAAAGGTGTGCCTAGTTGTAGACCTGAAGGTGCTTCTTCTTCAGCCATATGGCCATGGTTCGAATCTGGGCGTGTACCAATGAGTTTTTCTAACTTAAGTACATTAACTATCACTGAATCCGAGCCTCAAAGAGCATGTTAAGCAGTCGGTCCCGGTTGCTGTCAATAGATGGCGGCCGTTACAATCTGCCAACCTCTATTGGAGCAGAGTGGTGAATTTAAGCTCCAAGCCCTCTCATCTTGAGGGGAGGCCTAAGCACCTGCAGTGGGGTATTAAAAGGGCTAATGGAATGGAATGAAAAATTATTGCAAAACATATAAATTTCGGGTAGGTACTTTTTCTGATGCAAACATACAATTTTAATTCATGTAAAAATTCACCAATGAATGCTTTTTGATGTGGCTTCTAAAGCTCTAGTAGGGAGGAAGTTAACACGTCTTAAAATTTTAAAATAAAATTAAAAGCTCAAACCCTTATACAAATGCACAAATATGTCAAAAATCAAAACGAAAATTGTGTGTCTGCACACTGGATATTATATGTACACAGAAGAATCAATGACCTTAAATTGTGAGAATGTCCATAACACAATTTTTATTATACATTATCAAGGTAGGTATCTATTATTAAATAATTATTAAGATACTTACACATTTCGGTTCTGGTTCTGAAGGTTCTGGATCATCAGTCATTGAAGGTAAATTACCTATTACAGAATCATTAAATAAGTTCGTTAATGAAACATTATTTGAGTCATATTGGACAACATAATTTTCTATTATTTCTTTAGATGATGATGTGGAAACCTGTAAATATATTTATATTGAAATGTTATTCTCAAACGTAAACAACATACCTACTGATGTGTTCTTGTGTCACGAAAACCAGTATAATTACATGTAGGTATATTAGACATGCTCATATTCGTATGTGAGCCAGAAATCAAATCTAAAACATAGAAAGATGCAAGTTCAGGTTGGACAATATACTACTCCATAAAGTCATAAATAGAATACATTATGTAAATAATGAACGTCTGTGCATTTAATAGTTTTAGTCGACATGGTTCAGAACTTCAGCCTGAGCAGAAGCGAGGCTATAAATTGTGTGGTCTACTAGTGCTTGCAATGACACTTCTGCTGATATTTCATCAATGAGTATACCCACGGGATAGCATCGCTTTTTCGCATCCAGCGATTGGTTATAATTTGGGTATATGTCTGCGTTAAAATCTTTGCTATTTTCTTTGATGCGGTTGTATTGTCTTTTCGTCATTTTGCTTTCAATAAAAAGTGCAAGCGCCTGATCTGGAGACATTTTTCTAGGCAGTTTAGATTTAAGTTTTAAACTCTTCTCTAAACGTGTAGCCCTTGAAGGTGAACAGGTAGACACTTGGTGTACAATATCTGCAGCATCCCTCTGGCCATCTGCGTACATGCTAAGTTTTGTCGCGTAAGCTAGCTCATGCTTACTAGAAGAAGCCACAAAGTTTACTCACTCTCTTTCTTTTACCCGATGCCGTGCAAGATTCGAAACTTTTCTTAGCCCGGAGTTACGTTCTTAGGCTCAGTAGGCTCAACACCGAATCGAACTGTACCTAACAACCACGCCTCGTTCTTAGCTATCAACAGTTTTTCGTTGCGGTGGCACTTAATCCACTTTTGCCGAAAAATTGCACAAACATTTTTAATCACCCTAATTATTTTAGTCTGATTTAATTCATCATAATCTTGGAAGTCACTCAAAGTTTTTATAAAATTAACTACAGCTTGAACTTTCCGACCAGAAACACGCTCTTCTTTCCGTATATCAAAAATGACACACCGAATCAGACCGGCCGCCAACGCTGAAAAAAAGAAATAACTTTTTAGATTGCAGGTTATTGCAAATTATTCTAGATCATTTGAAAAGAGCGATATATTATTAGTATCATTAAGTCTGGTTTGCAATCTGGTGCCAATATCTAAAGTTCTAGTCCAGTAAATGCAACAAATACAACTATAATTTCGTTAATTATCTATGTCATGTAAACTTGTTTATCGCTAATAAAATTAAAAGATAAATTAAAATGTTAACAATGATAATAAATTGACTTACCCATGTTAATATTTCTAGTTAAAATCACAAACGAGCACACAACACGTGCACTGGTACAGCGATGTCACTTCGACTGACGACCGGCTAGCGGAAATATGCCAACTTAACAAAAAATTACCTGCGCAAGGGTCGACTCGTGCCTTTGTTTAACGGACTAGACGGAATTCTTATTTTAAAACATAATAGGGGATTTGTAGCCTTGCTATTGACGTAAACAAACAATTAAAAGTTGACTTTTTTTTATTTATACTTATTCCGCGCCAGATTGTATGAACTGTGACCTACGTGCGGCGGCGGCGTGTTATGTGATACATTGTCGCTTTGAAAGTTACGCCATATCGGCAGATTCGGATTTCTTTGCGTGTTTGAATTGTTCACACGATTTTGTGGAATGTTGCCTTGGTTTGGTTTATTCGGTTTATTAAAATTATTTTCACGTCGGAAAGTACTTTGATAATTATTTTTGTCGTCATTTGACAAATTCGACGTATTTTTATTATTCGTATAATTATGATTATGTTTATCATAACCATTATTTCGTTTATTTTTGGAATCGTATACGGCCTGGAAATTTTGTTCCTCCATTACAATTGCTAAAGCCTCTTCTTATGTTTTTACTTTGTTTATTCGTACCAGACGTACTAAAAATTGCGGTAAATCATATAAATATACATTTAATGACGTATTATCATATATGAATTGTTTTGCCTCTCTCATTTTGGCATCATTTTCAGTTTGGTTAATTTTAGAAATTAAAATACTACGTACATTTTGAATCCTATGACAGAATTCTATATAACGTTCGCAAAATTTAATTTTCATCGATTCTAACTCAAGTACTAACCATTCTTCGGTACATGGATCTCCGAAATGTTGTTCGAGGAGAATTTTTAAAATATCCCACGTAGAAATATTACTACGTTCTCCGACTACATTTTCAGCTTCACCCGTGAACATACTAGTTATTATATGAAACAGATATTCATTTTGTAAAGGACCACCTCCAAAATAATTTGTAAATATTCTACTTTATTTAAAAATATTGGCAGCTTCCTTGAGTCGCTATCAAAAAGAGGGACGATTTTAATCATTTCTGCGGTTCACTACCTAATTTAACCTACCGGCTGCGCCAATTAAGTTTTAAGTGACGAATTTAATGTTTTAAAAAAGAATATTTATTTATTATTAAACTAACACAATATTATAAACGCTTGTATGACAACTGATTGGAATCACTTTCTAGATCGAAGTGTGAAGTAGAATGTAGAATACGTAATACATCGTTTGGCAGCGCTGTGTCGGTTATATAGTATTTAAATGCTGACACAGAAGCCTAGTTTAAATAAAACGTTCAAAGATATGACTTAACCCTTTTAACAATATTTTGTACGAAACTGAACATACCTTAATATTCGTTACTTAATAAACGAACAACCATTTATTCCTTCCTAAAATTTAACTATGAACTCTTAAGAAATAGTATTGTATGAGGTCATGAACAAATAGAACATAAATTATAGCATCAAGCTGAAAAACAAAAATCACTTTCTTACAAATCTAAATCTTAAAGGCATGAATTATCAACTTTCAGTCATAAGTTACAAGCCTTAGTAGTTTTCATTTCTTATTTCTTCAGATTTCTTCTTCAGAAATCTAAGTTTGTAACAATAATCTCGCAAATGTCTATTATAAAAAAGAGGATACAAAGAATATGAAAATAAAATATATTAATCGGATAAGCGATTGTGACAAACATATAAAAGTTCGCTACCAGTGCAAGCTTCATGAGCCCAAACTTTACATTCCAGGCATTGAACCCATTGTTCTTTGGCTTTGCTATTTGAAAAGGGTTCGAAACAACAGATACAGAAGCATTCTTCATCTTCACTGTCTTTTTTTTAGTAATCTTGGTCTTCTTAGTGTGACCAATGTTCCCCTTTCCCTTGAAGTCATAGTACTCATTTGTTTCAGTCCTCGTCTAGCAATAACACGGTCAGATTTCTGCACGGTAGTGATGCCAGATTCTTTAACATTCCACATCTCTTTCGCTTGCAGCTTGTATTTATCAAGTACAGTGGTGTAATTTTGTGCGATTGAAACTTGTAGCTCGAGCAATGCTAGTTGGTTTAGGTAGTCTCGAAGAAAGAAAAGGATGACGTTTTATAAAAGGTCGAAGCCAAACTTCACCTGCCATTACTTGCTTAATCCAAGAAGGAGGAAATTTTTTCTTTTACTCCACAGCCAACCTACAGGCAAAACTTCTGGCTTCCTTTGTGCTTAGGCTGAAGTTAGCAGCAGCGCAGTTTAAGAGATAGTCATGGAGTATCTTCTCCTCTGAAGATGAAAAAACAGTCTTTTCTGGATAGCCAGACGGAGGAGTCGCTGTTTCGTTAGCTTCATAAGCCCTTTTTTTTAATATACCAGTAGAGCAAAGTATGGTTTAGGTTTTAAAGTCGAAGCCACATCACGGAGACTTTTTTGACGCAATGTTACTTCTTCTACGGCGAGCTCGTATATTTTGCAACTCTCAATACTTCTATCAGTCTTCCTCGTATGATCGGTAGGCATACTGAAACAAAATAAACATATAAAACATACCGTGTAAGCAAATCAGGCATACAAAAATAAAAGGAAATACAGTAAGAAAATACTTCCATTTTTTTTTTCAATTACAAACTATGAATTATAACACAAAGAAATGAGTTGTACCTAAGCTATGAAATGAATCGTAAATTAATGAGCTTTCAAATCTTCATATATATATATCGGTTTGGGTTATACAATCTTTCATATATAATCCAAACCGAAAATAAAATATATGTATCATAGAAAAGAGTTTAAAACTTTTCACGAATTTTGGGACGTACAAGCCTGAACTACACAACTGCGCGCCTTGAGCCATGGATGCAAACTGAAGGGCCCGCGTGAGTCGGAAAGCGGATAAATTGCGACGTTGCCAGCTCGCTAACGATTATAAATTCCGTAAAATCAGTGTTGATTCAATTCACCTCTGTGTCAAAACACCTCTGTCTCCCCTGCATTTAAGTCTTCATTAACACTATTCACACACAATTTAGTCAATACATAATTAAATACCCTCTTCAAACGTTCACCTTGTGAAGTTTGATGCAATAATATTTCTCGTAGTTATTTTGTTGAAATCTACATTTTGTAATTTTGATTATTGTCAATCTAGCTTGTTCCATTGAACATACTGTGCAGCGGGGTGTTTCTAAACTGTCGCTACACATAACACGGACGACATTTAAAACTTTATCTCGGGTGGAAAGTTAATGCTTCTAACAATAGTTTTTCTGAAATCTAAAAGCGGTAACAGAGAAACACATAAAATAATTTTTTTTCAGTATGTATTTCAGTAACATCAAAACAGACCTTTCACCTTATCGCTCGCGATAAGTAACTTAACACTGTATCAGAATCAGCTCGCCGGTGTATTTAGTTTTATCACAATTACAATTATTTTGCGGCAGCGATTACCGACACAAATGAACACGAAAACACGACTGGTAGGAACGATATCACACTTGATTTGCATAACGAAAATCAATAAACCTCTAATATATCATATTCTTTAAATATTAATTATTTTGTAAAACACTTCATATTTTTGTATTTTTAAAACTAGCGACCGCCCGCAGCTTCGCTTGCGTAGACTACACATTCCTGTTTTAGGTAGTATTAACATTCGAAATTGTTTATACGTAGGTGCTATTTGCTGAAACTAATATTGAGTACACACATTCAAACTTTTAATCTTCATTCTCCCCCCTCCTTTAAGAAAATCGATACTCCCATACTTTTCACCTCCCGTTTCCCACCCTTAATATGTGGAAATCCAAACACCCTGAAACACGTCATTATTTATTTATGTTAAAATTTTTATGTTTCTAACTTTAAAGAACAAAGACTCTCATACAAAGCCCCTCCATCCCTCCCTCCTTAAATTTGAAATTTACAAATATTCCTCCCTTAAAAAATTAATACTCACGTTATAAAATAAACCACTGTTCCAAATTTCGGCTTTCTAGACTTAGTACTTTCGGATTTATCTACGCTGATAGATCAGTGAGGATAAACGACAGACAGCCACAAAAAGTGACTGATGTCACTCTTGACAACTTTCTTTCACGTCTGCAAAGTTTCATTAAAATCTGTTCAGCCGTTTTAGAGATTAACTCGAATGGACATATAGATGTACAGACAGACAGACGGACAAAAAGTAGCGTATGTCACTTTTGACCACCTCCTTTTCATACCCGTGAAATTTCATTAAAATCGGTTTAGCCGTTTAGGAGATCAGCTCGAATATACAGATGGACGTACATACAGACATACAAAAAAGTAGTGTATGTCATTTTTGACCGCTTCCTTTCCACATTTGTGAAGTTTTATCAAAATCAGTTCAGCCGTTTTGGAGATTTGCTCGATTAGACAGACAGACAGATGGTATTATTTTATACATATAGCCTATAGCCTTCCTCAATAAATAGACTATCCAAAACAAAAAGAATTTTTCAATTCGAACCAGTAGTTCCTGAGATTTGCGCGTTCAAACAAACAAACAAACAAACTCTTCAGTTTTATAATATTATTAGTATATTAGTATAGATGTGTTAACGGTGTATTTGCGGTTAGGCACAGAAGTGTGCGAGCCCCATCAATGCCCATGTGGCCGTGGTGTGGATGGCAGGGTCGCCACGGACTTTCGTATCTCAAAAGTGCCGGTCGTATCTACCGCCACGGAGCCATCAATGACTTGATCCGCCGGGCTCTTGTGACAGCATCTATCCCCTCATCTGTAGAGCCGAAAAGTTTGTTCAGGGACGATGGCGAGAGACCCGACGGAGCAACGTTGGTGCCTGGGCCGTGCTTTGATTTGGGCTCCGTCCCATGTCCGGGCCACGGCAAGAGTGCTGGCGCGGCGGCCGACCAGGCCCAATTATGTAAACGTCGCAAATACTCGGGGTTGATTCCTCACTACGAGTTTGCGGCGGTTGCAGTAGAGACACTCGGTCCGTGGTCTGGTCAGCACTGCTGGCGATCCCAGAGCGGGTGCCTATTTCGCACAGCAACTGAGCATCGCTGTGCAGCGCGGAAACAGTGCAAGCGTAATGGGATCGATGCCGCATGGGACCAACGTGGAAGATATTTTTATGTTGCAAATATTGTAAATTGAACTGTAAAATTATAAAGGTAACTTATAAATGATAAAAATACTTGGAAATGGCAATGAGACAAATTCATCTTTTGGCTAACTCAGCCAAATATTGTCCGATTGGTAGGTATTAAAATTATGCAAGACATTCTTAGGCCTTCATTAGGCTCGATGCGATGTATTAAAGGGGGCGATCTCGGCCGACGATGATGACGGTCTAATTGTCAATGGGAAAGCGAGACTTCTTTTGTCACAAGTATTTTAATGCTTACCAGGAAGTCCCGACTTTGTTCTATGTATTAAATGTAATAAAATTATGAATTAAACTATTATTATTATTCTATTATCATTATTAATACGATAAAATGTTTATCAATTATATCATCTATTTTTTTTGTTAAAAAAGTGCTTCTATTCATTTTTTGAATTGTTTTTTATTAGCATCACTGCTGGGGTTGTGGACTGGCGGTATGCACCCGCTGTGTGTGCCGACGTGCTCCCCTCCCCGCGCTGGCATCACCTCGCTCAGCACCACTCTGTGCTGCTTGTGCTGCTAATTCTCCACCTCCAGGTATCTGTAATCAGATCATTGGTAATAGCTAGGAATTTTGACCATTATATTTTTTTGTCATAGCAGCATTGGAATATTAATTAAAATCAGTTAATTACGTATTATGTTTTATTTTTTTATTTTATTTATTTAATAATTATTTGACAAAAACAATGTTAATATTTTACATGAGGACGGTGCACTAAAAGCCATAACTGGTTTGTGCGTACACCGCGAGGACTCGTTCTTACACTATAAGATGCAGTCATTATACAAAAAATAATAATAATAATTTATACAAAATACATTACTAAAACAATATATGTTTACTCAGCAACAATACAATAGGTACTCAACTCACACCGCCAATCGACAAACCCGTAAGTAGTAGGTAAATAGGTTTATGTTGGATGTGTTTGTAATGACGGCGTGTTGCATTTTCACAATGGATTGGACTTGACTGGTTTGTGTTGCTATGTTGTTTGTAATTATACAGGTAGGATTTTTTTAGGATGTATTCGAAATAAACAAATAAACTAAAGTTGTGGATAAATAGGACAAACAAATACATCTAGTTTATATTATAGACTCGCTCTGGATATATATCGGCTGTATCAACAGTAGAAGTAATAGAAACGTAGGTGCTATGGTAGATAGATACTATGCTGCTCGAATTAGGTGCAATCATCTATTGGTTACGAATTTTTCCCTAACGTGATGTTTCTACAGGAAATACAATAAAAAGCACAATGCGCCGACTCTTCAAAAGATCTTGGCCGATGTTTAGTTTTATCAGTACGTACTTATAATTAATTCAATGAAAAAAATATTCTATGTTTAGACAAACTTCGTTCTATTCTGTTCCATGTATGCCCTACGTCATGTGTAATTTTTAGAGTAAAACTATATTCTTCAAGTGTAAAAACATTCGTCGAGGTCGAAATTAAGTAAATGTGACTCTCGATCATAACGTTTCATGCCAGAGCAGGGCCGGCGATAGGGTGGGGGGGGGGGGGGGGGGGGCGTAAGGGTAGTAGTACCACAAGAGCCCGGACTAAGAAACGGGGGCCCGGTTAATTAGTTTTTTTTTTCAAAGTAAGGTGGAGTGGGCCCCGCAACGTTTTACACCCGGGGCCCGATCTGGCTCTCGCCGGGCCTGTGCTAGAAGTATCGTTTCGTCACTGCTCACTTCCCCCTTGATATTGGCAACACGTATTTTGAAAAAGAGATCGTTTCATGATTGCTCCATAGGGTGTGACGCGCGTACGTGACGTTTATAGCTCCATGGGTTAAATTGTTGGTAAAAGTCGAAAGAGTCCGTCAAACTTCGACAGCAACCGATAAGGATATTAGTTTGGCGTGGTAGTCACGCTGTACTGATCAAACTATTACAATGAACAAATCGTACTTTTATGCTAATACTTAGATGAAACTGTAACTCATGTTTAGATGTAAACAAACTTGAAGAAAAACGAAAGTTAATTATACTAACAAATTAATTTCAAGAAATGATTGAGCTAAGTTTTTGTTTTCATTTCAGATACATAATGGCTAAGACGGTATATGGAATGAAGAAATTAAAGTTACTTTGTGATGTTAGTAAAATCGTGCATTTAAAAAAAAATAGTATTATTCCTGAAATATTTTTATTTTATGAAGTTGTATTGTGTTACTCAAAAAGCAAAAAAGACATTTAAATTTTGAAATAATTTCCTGTGCGTATGATTTTTTTCTTTTATATCAAACTAGATTGAACTTCTTTTTGTGAAATTAATTTGTCATCTGATATAGATCGAGTAAACTTTATGGCATTGCAGTAGGTAATTTTAGGTATGAGCGGATGGGGGATGTTATACCACGACAAACTCGCATTCGCCTAGGATTCAGTAATTCATATATATATAGTAATACATATATAAAGTTTTACTCGATCTGTGCATTTTTAAATCGAGCATTTAAGGTCCTATTCTCAGTTTTGTTTCAGTTTACACCTCTAATTCAAAGACTTTCAAGCATTCGTTTTCGATGTTACACTTATTTAAAAAAAAAAGTGTTTTCTGCAGATAGTGGAGAAGCGACAAATGAACACTAAAAATAAGAAGAAAAAAAATTAATGTCCATAAGAATTGTACATAAAAATGACTTTTATTATTTCAACTGTAATATCTCTGCATATCATTACTTCACGTAAAGTAAAAAGTAAATAACACCATAAGATGCGCATACAAATTTTTCATTCTATTTATCATTTGAACTCCAAATCGATCTATATTTATTATAAAAAACTCTATTTTCAATGTATAAAAGCAAGCGACAAATATTTCACCATTTTGATCTTTTTCTTTATACCGCTGCGTGACGTCTCTCCTTTATCTCTACCTACATTTTAGCGAGAACTGGGCCTTAAGTCTCAATTATATAGATCAGAATGTGAAATGTACAATTTCTTGCTACAATCAAGTGCAAAATAATGAACTTAATAATTTTTAGTATACCGTGTTTTGATATAAATTCTATTTTTTTTGTATGAAAATTGTTTAGTTCTTAAAAGAAATGTGTTTAAAAACTATGTAGTTTCTTATCAATTAATGAGTAATTATTTGTTATAATTATATAGATAAATAAGAGGTTTTATTATAATTTTCATATTTAGCGTACTCTGGCGTGTGTAGATTTCAGCACATTATATCACGGCCGTAAAGAGAATGGGTTCCTGACAGGTCATAATCGGATGGTCGATGTGAATTTGTACCCTTGGACAGTTCCCGTATTCAAATATTATTATCGTTTACATGCACGAAATTATATCAACTCATAACAAACATGGTGCTATAGCTATAAATTTCATGTGTTCTGACAAATGGAATTTATAGCTTAATTAATTTATATAAAAAAAATAATATAACAAAAATAATAAATTAAACGCAATCTCTCGACGGCCATGATATACTAAGTGATGTAGAGGAAATATTAAGCAACTTCGTTTTTTATTTATTGTTAAAATTTTGGAATTATATTTTACTTTCGTCACGTAATATTTTTATAAATTATTTTTGTACAAAAATATTTATTTTTCATGAGATATATTTCATATACACAAATATACAGAGTGGAAATATAATATGGACGTTGGAAGAAAAGTATCGTAAGTATAGATGATAGCACATTTAACTGAAAAGAAACATTCATTTATTTTGAAAAATAAAACTGGACTGAAAGATTTTTGATAAATGACCTGCTTGAGCCGGGAATTGAACAGGTGAAATACGAAAAAAATAATTACCTGTATTTTTTTTGGCATCAATCGATAGGTTAGGATAGGTTGCCACAAGGGTGAATTGTCTTTTAATAAATAACATAGTATCTATCTTAAAAGAAAAGAAGATAAAAAAAATATATAAATTCTTAAATTTTATTGTACCTATTTACAAACTAAAGTAAATTGTTCACTTATATAACTTATGAATTGTTCAAAATGAGAACCATTTTCACAAACGCACAGATCTATTTTATGGAATTCGTTTCGTTCGCCTTGTTTACCGAGTTATGGTGAATATTTAGAATATTATATTGATAGTCGGTTTTTAATTCCTCTACTGATCGGTAGTAGTTTTCATAGATAAAATTATTTACACGACTTTAACAAAAAAAATAAATAAATAAAGAAATCTAATGCTGTTAGATTCGGAAGTCCGCAAGCCATCTAATGAGCCCGTTGTTCTCCTTTCCTTTTCCCTTTCCTATCCACTTTTTAAAAATAATTTAATTCATTTAGAGGAAGTTCTACTATTATGGGCTACAGCCACATTTTGTTGAAAACTAATACTGCGTAGTTCTTTTTCAGAAAATGCATCCGCCAAATTTTTATGTAAAACCTACCCTATTTCAATATAATTTTCCGTGTCAAGGCGTCCTTTATACAAGTGTACCAAAAGAAATTTGTTTTCTATTATTCCACACCAACAGTTGAACGTAAAACTTGATTATTCACGAATATATCCAGGATTCTCAATAGACCAATAAGACCTAATGATTGTTTTGTTGTTTGTACATTTTTTTATTACCAAAATTAATGAAACCTTATTTTGTTAATTGAAATTAGTTTTATTTAGAGATACAAAAATACAGTTTAAATTCAAGTTCACAAACATTGACACACATTACGGAAACCATAGACAACCATTTTTCTTCACTAGACTAACTAATATTACATAAAAGGTAACGCATCTTTGAATGTAGTTTCTTCACTTATTTTTGAAAATAAAGAAATGCTTTCTTACTGTTAAAGGTATCATCAATAATTAGGGTACTTTCCTTCTAACTTTAGTCTTTAATTTCTATTCTATATTATATTCTTGCATAAGCGCATTTTCCGCAATTCAGTGTATTGGTCTTTATGCTATGAAATTCTTTAAAAACATCTTATTTTCGTATTATTGGAAAATATATTTAAATGATTCAGAATTTAAGACATTCCGTATTAATTTGTGATAAGTGTTCATCACATATTTATGCACATCGCTCACATTGGACAGACCATTTGTATAATAGAAGAAGTTGTTTCATCGTTCAAAACGTACAAAAATGAAATGTACAATATCATAGAGTAATTTTGCGTGATTGGCGTCTATAAAGGCTATGATGATATAAATATATAATTATAACGATATTAATGAGTTTTTTTTATGCGATTCTTTAATAATTTACATGTTTAATAAACTGAAGAGCCGTTACTTCTGACGAAGTAAGTTTTTGAAGTTATCATCTTTTGGTGCGTTGCGTTGGGGTGAAATTTCAGTGCAAAGTTTAAGTCAGAGATTCTTAATCTTTGGGAACTTTGGGAACACGGTAAATACTTATGGCGTGTGTTGTAGTGTCGTGATAGTCCAGAGCGCAACGAACCTGTCTCAAATTTATAAGGCCCCATAGGGCCATGGTTCGAATCCGGGCGTGTACCAAATGAGTTTTTCTGACTTAAGTACACAATGTCACTGACACCGTGCTTCGGAGGGCACGTTAAGCAGTCGGTCCCGGACGCTGTCAATAGATGGCGGTCGTTACAGTTCCCAACCCGCAGTGGAGCAGCGTGGAGGACTTAAGCTCCAAGCCCCCCTCCTCGCCCTGGGGGAGGCCTAAGCCCCTGCAGTAGGGTAAAAATGGGCTGATGATGATGATGATGATGTGTGTTGTAAATGAAATCGAAAGCCACTATGGTGTTGCTCGAAAACTTGAATTCATTGAAATAGCACAAAATTTCAATCCAGTCGTCAAAAGCAATAAAACATTGGTGACATATGGGTCACGGTTCGAATCCGGGCGTGTACCAATTACTTTTTCTGACTTAAGTACACAATGTCACTGACACCGTGCTTCGGAGGGCACGTTAAGCAGTCGGTCCCGGACGCTGTCAATAGATGGCGGTCGTTACAGTTCCCAACCCGCAGTGGAGCAGCGTGGAGGACTTAAGCTCCAAGCCCCCTCCTCGCCCTGGGGGAGGCCTAAGCCCCTGCAGTGGGGTAAAAATGGGCTGATGATGATGATGATGATGTGTGTTGTAAATGAAATCGAAAGCCACTATGGTGTTGCTCGAAAACTTGAATTCATTGAAATAGCACAAAATTTCAATCCAGTCGTCAAAAGCAATAAAACATTGGTGACATATGGGTCACGGTTCGAATCCGGGCGTGTACCAATTACTTTTTCTGACTTAAGTACATACTCGTAACTTTCACTGATTCCGTGCCTCGGAGAGCACGTTAAGCAGTCGGTCCCGGGCGCTGTCAATAGATGGCGGTCGTTAAAATCCCCAACCTGCAGTGGAGCAGCGTGGTGGATTTAAGCTCCAGACCCCCCTCCTCACCATGGGGGAGGCCTAAGCCCCTACAGTGGGGTAAAATGGGCTGATGAAGCGAAGTGAAGGACATATGGGTATTGCCGTAACGTAATTCAATTTTTTTAAATCTAATTGACGTAAATACTTTACTGTCGTACAGTTGCGATTTTCAAACCAAGAAAGTACTCGTCTGTACCTGATTAGTCCATCATTCTACGAAGCTGGGGGTCCCGGGTTCGAATCCCATGTCGGGTCGGTATTTATATGATGAATATTGATACTGATACCGGGTCTTGGTTGTTATATGTATGTTTGTTATATATTACATATCATCAAATGATAGCTGTAACGAACAATAAATATAGTTAAATATTATACGATACACAACACTATCTAGTTCCAAGCTAAGCAACGGGACTTATGGATATTTAGATAGTTCATATAGTACTACATAATTTTTTTTACATCGGAATAAGAATAAGCTATTAAAGCTCCGATTAAAAGTGCTAAAGTGATATGTATCAAAGTTAAATCAATTTCAATAAATTGTTTATTTTTAGTAGGTAAATAAAATTTTGTTTTTTTAAAAGGGAAACCTAAAGACCCATCTTATATTTGGTGGCAGCGTAAAGATATTTCCAAAATCCTGGAAACCACTCTGAAAAATCAATTTTCAAACGACAAACAATCCGCTGTAGTATCCAACAAAGATGGCTCTTAAATCTCTCAATAGATACACGATTAAAGCATGTTTAACACCAGCTGTTCAACGTTATTTCAACGTGCGACATTAATAATAATAATAATAACGTATACATCACAACAACGTCTAGGCCCCAAACTAAGCATTAGCTTGTGTTTTGGGTACCAAGCGAAGACACCACATACATATAACAACCAAGACCCGGTACCAGTATCAATATTCATCATATAAATACTGACCCGACCTGGGATTCGAACCCGGAACCTCCAGCTTCGTAGGCAGGGTTGCTACCCACTCGGCTAAGCGGTCGTCATTAATGAAACGAATACATATAATTTCTTTTCATTTATTGAAATTTATTGGAATCTATTCCGTATTTTTACTTTTTTCTGTCATTACGCAGCGCCACTTGCAATTGCTTTTATCTACTAATGGCGTTGTTAATATCCATTGCTATTACAAGAATTAATAAATCATTTAGAAGTAAAAAGAAATGAAAAAATGACCGAAAACCGGCCGAGCGCAGTGCCACCAGGATGGTGTCAGTAGGTTATCTGCGCCGGACGTCTACTAATTGGAAAATCTTCGTCGGCTGCTCCTTCGTAGGTGCGTAGGCGAACTAGCCGATGGCTGGGTTTTTCCGCATCACGAACGTACCGCTGGACTATGCGGCATTCGTCTACGATGGAAACCAGAAAATGCACACTTTTTCCAAAAGGGTGCGCATTCGATGCCCAACCGAGCAGTCGGTGGAGAACTTCGAAGTAACCGACCCACTTTCGCAGACACTCCACCATTATAGTCCAGGTACCCGCACATTTGAGCTGGCAGTTTGGTGGTGGGAGCCGCAGCGACTTGGTGAGCCCGCTCGGCCGACAGAGCGGCGGTAGCAGTGTTATTCGCCTCCCGTTTTATCATCGAGCCGGGAGTATCGATCGCCGCCGCCTCCCCCACGGCGACGGCGGCCACGTAGGTCAACAGCGGCTTTGTTGTTCTTGTGGCTACATCACGACATCATTTCGATGATACCATATATTGCAATCAAAATGACATACGTATCTTCACTTCACTTCATCAGCCCATTTTTACCCCGCTGCAGGGGTTTAGGCCTCCCCCCGGTAGAGGGGGCTTGGAGCTTAAATCCACCACGCTGCTCCACTGCGGGTTGGGGATTGTAACGTCCGTCATCTATTGACAGCGTCCGGGACCAACTGCTTAACGTGCTCTCCGAGGCACGGAGTCAGTGATAGTTATGTACTTAAGTCACAAAAACTAATTGGCTAATTGGTACACGCCCAGATTCGAACCATGGCCCTATGGCCTAAGAAATTTGAGACAGGTTCGTTGCGCTTTAGGCTATCACGACTTTACATACGTATGCTAAGTCTCAAATGGATGCGACAATCAGAAAGTGGATGAAAATCCACTTCCAATATAAACTTAATTAATAACAGATGAAGTTAATAAAAACGTATTAAAAACTGGAAATGTGTTGAAGCACATATTGTTAATCATTAAATAAAGTGAAATATTGCTATGAAGTCATCATGAGCGATGATTTAAAATTCATATTTTAATAGTAATAAGTATATAATATAAATAACCCATTTGTACTGCACAGATTATAGGTATCAGTTTGCTAAATTAAACACACCGATAAGAGTAACACAACACCGTCCATTCCAGACGCTTGAATCTCATTAAAAAGTTCAACATATGCGTAGCGTGTTCGCGAATTTTCTGTTAAATTTTCGTATATTAAATCAGTAAATAAATAGTGATAACCAGTATATTTTCGAAATGAATATATCTTCGGATGATTTTTGCTCATTATATTGCGCAAATATTAGTATTTATCACAATTATAATGTTTGTACAGAAAGGGATTACGTAGACTGTTGGTTGGAGCCAAAGTCAATAGTAGAAGAGAAGCTTCTTTGGGTCGGAACAGTGCTGATGTTGGCTCTTTTAGTCACTGGGGTGTTGGGTAACGTTGCGGTGTGTGCTGTTATTTTAAAGCACTCTTCAATGCGTACAAATACAAATTATTATTTATTCAGTTTGGCGATCAGTGATCTTCTTCTTTTAATTTTTGGTGAGTTCGGTGTATGTAGTCGTATAAATTATACATAAAAACAAATGTATATATATTTTATTTATTTATTTAGTACACAAACAGTCATATACAAAGATTGCAATACAAATTATTTGTACATAAAAGACCTATAGTGCCCTTGTTTTAATTGTTACATAAGGGATGTACAATCACAAAAAAAAGGAGAAAATATGAAATATAAAGTACATAATGATATTATATAAAATTAAGTTACCTAATAATTTAGAACAATTTTGAAAGTATATAATGTATCATCAAATAAATCAACCTATATGTACTGTAACCACATTACGATTAATATTCATAGTGAAAAAGAATATATTTACAATTGATTTTATTTATGTTGTTATATTTGAATATGAAATAAACACCACTAAATAATTTTTATTCTAGGAATTCCTCCAGACCTTTTATATTATTGGCAGACATACCCGTATGTGTTGGGGCAGTTCTTCTGCAAATTTAATGTACTGATCGCTGAAATGTAAGTATTCAGAGATTATTGTAAACATTTATATTAGAATTTAACAAATATGCTTATAATTTTTATTAATAAACATAATAAATGGCAACGAAAAAGAGCATCCCTAAATGTGAAGTAAATGGAAGCACTGATTGTAGCTATAAACTATATCGCAGGTCATGGTCTCGGTGCGTAATTCTTTGACTGTATGCCTGAATTGTATTGGAGAAAAACGATGTATCTATCACTGACTCCGTGCCTCGGAGAGCACGTTAAGCAGTCGGTCCCGGACGCTGTCAATAGATAGCGGTCGTTACAATCCCCAACCCGCAATAGAGTAGCGTGGCGGATTTAAGCTCAAAACCCCCTCCTTACCCTGGGAAAGGCCTAAGCCCCTGCAGTGGGGTAACATGGGCTGATGATAATGATATTTATGTAAAAACATATAATAATAATATCTGGGACATTCTACACAGCGCCATCTAGTCCCAAAGTAAGCGAGTATTATGCTTGTGTTATGGGGTACTAGACAACTGATATTTATACTTAAATATTCTTTATAATATATACATATATAGATACTTTTACACCCAGAAATGGAACAAATAGATATGCTCATACGCATTTAAAGAGTCATAAGCTGATTAAGGTGGCATGGTGAATTATTCGCTTTTCATTTTATTTTTACTTTAATTTACGAAAGGTAGTTTATTTATCGACGACCGCTTAGCCTAGTGGGTAGCGACCCTGCTTACGAAGCTGGAGGTCCCGGGTTCGAAGCCCAGGTCGGGTCAGTATTTATATGATGAATATCGATACTGGTACCGGGTCTTGGTTGTATGTTGTATGTTTGGTACCCAAAACACAAGCTAATGCTTAGTTTGGGGCCTAGACGTTGTTGTCGTCTATACGTTATTTATTTATTATTATTATTATTATTATATCGCCATGCTGAGTCTCATGGCAGTGTAAACATTTTGTACTTTTATGATTTTTTATTTTTATATCGTAATTCGTATTAACATTTTCTCAACGTTTCAGCATTATATTTTTAACTAGAGGTAGTTCGCGGCTTCGCTAGTGTATACCGAACGTCGCCAACTCAGACACTTTAAATGGGTACTTAATAAGTAATAACGATTCAAACAATAATATTTACAAGATAACAAACTAACAAACCAAATATAGAGTACAATATAAAATAAATGACTTAGCTTTGATGTTATGGACTATGTTATGGACCTACTGCCCATGAATACTCTTTAAAGTAAAAATATTCATCATCATCAGACCATTTTTACCCCACTGCAGGGGCTTAGGCCTCCCCCAGGGTGAGGAGGGGGCTTGGAGCTTAAGTCCACCACGCTGCTCCACTGCGGGTTGGGAACTGTAACGACCGCCATCTATTGACAGCGTCCGGGACCGACTGCTTAACGTGCCCTCCGAAGCACGGTGTCAGTGATATTGTGTACTTAGTCAGAAAAACTCATTGGTACACGCCCGGATTCGAACCATGGCCCTGTGGGGCCTTATAAATTTAAGACAGGTTCGTTGTGCTCTGGGCTATCACGACACTATTAGTAAAGTAAAGTAAAAATATTATTTTTCCCTTTTTAGTATAAGTTTGTTGTGCAGGGAAATCGCTCAACTTATTTATTGTTTTATGTGATATATACATATGTTATTAGGGCGGCTTATTCATCGGTGCTGACAGTCGTAGTGTTTTCTTTGGAACGTTATTTCGCCATCTGCCACCCGATGCGTGCACATATATGGAAGAGGGCGCGACCGATGCTGGCGTTGATCGGCGTTTGGGCGCTGGCGGTCATATGCGCAATACCCTTCACCTTGGCCGTAGACGTATATTCTGAAATCACATATCCTCCAGGTCAGTGTGTATTGGACAAAAACGCATTTAAATGTGCATGCAAAAAAAACCTTGTAAATCCTAGATAATTGAATGATAAATTATTTTTACCAATTATGTATATATTGTATATAATATTGTGTATTCCATATATGGACTGTAAAGTCTGAAATAAACAATTATTATTATTAATATTAACAATTTTTCGTTCAATATTTTTTCATTGTTATGAATCGAAGTACATACAGATGAGACGTCTCATTTTACGACGGTTGTAAAAATAAGGCATAAAAAATAATAAGTAAACTGCTGTACTATGCGGCCATACTGATATAAAGGAAAAAATCAACGGATCTCCTGCTTTCGCACAAACTTCTTACGACATTGGAAATGAACCTAACGAAATAAAGTAAACACACATATTTTGGTTAATATTTTTCGAAATAAATTTTTTTCGCAAAAAAAAATAACACAACTGTATTTGAATAAGCTTAAAACTTCGAAATATAACCTTCTATTCGACATTTCGATCGAACAAACCGAATTAGTACGAAATGTAACACCGACGCATATCCGACTTCCAACTAAGGGCACCCTTAACCACTACTTCCGGTTGTCCAATTCTAACAATTTTAGTCTCAATCGATCCCCTGTCTAATCACCCCGAGCCGTTTTTTTATTTTTTTCTTATTCGGACCTAGTTCTCGAGATATCGGGCTCCTAAAATGAAAATCGGGGGAAAAAATTGCGATTTTTTCGTTTTTTGCCGATATTGTTTTTGAACTTTTTCCAAATTGTCTTTTGCCATCTTGTAGAGCTCGCCGAGCTGCATCTTTTGACACCACGTTCATCTCGATATCTCGAAAACTCTTCGTGCAATCTGCCTGACTCACAAAACTCCCGAATGACCCCCTATACTCCAACGAAATGAAAGTCATTTCCAATGACAAAAAAAAAATATTTTGCCCTTTGTCGGCGAAAAAATCAATCCAGTGGAAAACAAGCTAGACCCGTGTGTTATGTGTTTTCCATAAAATATAAAAAAAATCAGTTATTTAAAGGTTATCTCAGCGCCGATTTTAAACTTTGCATATTTATAAAAAAACATTCCTCTGAAATCCCTGCGAGCCAGTTTTCACTCCCGCACAATTGTGTAATGTCACTTCGATACCGTGAATTGACATTTATGACTTTATTAAAACCAAACGCTGCTGTCAAATTGATTTACTCTATGTACAAAACGGAGGTAGATCATCTAGTAAATCATTATATTCTATTTTTATAATTTTCCCGATCAAACTATAGCGGTGTTACGAACGCTAATAGTCGTATTTAGTTAACATTAAAAGAGCGTTATCAATTGTTTTTGTAAAGCGATAAGTGGTGAGTAGGTAAATATATTATGGTTGGTGTGTCAAATGTTATCATTTTGTTGTATTATTTTTCGAGTCGTAATTAATCACATATTTTTTTTTATTGTCTTTAATCCTTTTTAAAAGTTTAACCTTTAAAACTATTACTCACTACTATAATTAATCTAAATATTATTGTTGAATGTAATAATAATATGAATTATTATTAAAATAAAAACTAAAATTAACTACTTTTAAAAATGTACACTATAATCTACAAATTAAAAATACTATCTAATTATATTATTATTAAAATATAATCTTATAACCCACTACTTGTCGCATATTGTCAAATATTAGTTTAACTGCTTATAATATTGGCTTAACTTCATTAACTGCTTAATACGTTCAGTACGTTTACCAAGGAAACAGTAAAGACATCAGGCTATTTCCATAAATTGTTGGTTTAAAAAAAAACTTTCCTGATTACGTTACAGTGAACAGTTTAAGTTATGTTTTACCTAGCTATTGGGTATAATCCTGGGTCTGGCCACACAAGTTTTTTTTTAGACCAGAACGCCTGATGTTCTTTAGAAAGATATGTAATTTATGCCACATTTAATTGTAAATCTTAAAATTTTGTTCAGGTTTCAATATTTTTCAGGCACTAAAAATTCACCTTTGGCGGAAACGTGTAATGTGCCAAATCATAGCAAAAAGTGGTTGAACTATTACCTTCAAGTAATATCTGTGACATTTTTTGCTGTACCGGTGTTGATCTTACTGACTGTTTACATTTGCATGGGCAAAACGATCAGGCAAGTATTGATATAGATTATAATTCCATATAATTTGACGCTGTTCTGTAAAAACAAAAAGTCCGTATCTCTCTCACGCGAAAGGGCGAAAAAAAACGGTTTTATTTACTTATCATTGTGTAGGTATTAATGAAATTAATATATGAAAAATACTTCATTTTGTAGTGTAAAAAAGTTTATGAATGCCATTAAAAGACAATGAGCGAAATGTATGGAACCTGGGCTCACTTCCTTAGTAGTACTCAATAGTAACAGTCCTTATGCCGTTAAATAGAGTTTTAAAAGTAGAACATTCTATTGAGGGGTGGGCCCAAATCCGGCCACTGTCTTTTGCAGATGTGATGATGATGAGATACGAGTTTTTCTCTTTAATGTTCTGTCGACTCACAAGATTTTCACAATGAATACATAAAAGACCAATGTACTTATGAAATTAAGCATTTATTAAAACTGAGAAATATTATAAAATACATGTAAATCTTTTGGTATAACAAGTTTTAACTCTTAGAGATGATCTGTAGTTGGTAATGGGTAATCGGTTTTCTTATAACTGCAAAAATGTATCATTTATTTGTGGCTTATGTAGTAGCCTTGGAAAAGATTGTAAATGATAATAATATCTGGGACATCCCACACAACGCCATCTAGTCCCAAAGTAAGCAAGTATTATGCTTGTATTATGGGGTACTAGACAGCTGATACACATACTTAAATATTTTTTTTTTAATAATATATACATACATAGATACTTTTACACCCAGACACGGTACAAATATATATGTTCATGCACACAAATATTTGCCCCGGGCGGGAATCGTACCCACGACCTTCGGCTCTGCATTTAGGGTTTCTAACCACTCGGCCAACTATAATAATAATAATAACACACACAATCACAACAACGTCTAGGTCCCAAACTAAGCATTAGCTTGTATTTTGGGTACCAAGCGAAGACACCACATACATATAACAACCAAGACCCGGTGCCAGTATTAATATTCGTCATATAAATACTGACCCGACCTGGGATTCGAACCCGGGACCTCCAGCTTCGCAGGCAGGGTCGCTGCCCACTAGGCTAAGCGGTCGTCAAACCGCTTAGCCGCTTAGTAATTTCCAGAAAAATAATATAAAATAAATTGGAATCAAATTATGCTATAAGTAGTTTAAAATGAATTTAATCTATATATTAATAAAATTGAAGTGTCTGTCTGTCTGTCAGTTCCGGCTAATCTCCGAAATGGCTGAACCGATTTCAATGAAACTTTGCAGACGTGCAGAGGGCATTACCGCGGGTGACATAGGCTACTTTTTGTTTGTCTGTCTGTCCATCTGTCTGTCTGTTTCAGCTGATCTCAGAAACGGCTTAACCGATTTCAATGAAACTTGGTCCCCCAAGGCTCAATACTGGGGCCCTCCATTTTCAATCTCTATGTCGCAGATATCCCAGGTGCCGGCAATACTCAGCACGGGATTGACCTTATTGGAGGTGAATTCATATCGCAATACGCTGACGATTTATGCATATTAAACAGCAGCAGACGACCGGACATGGCGACAATGAGAAAGGGATGGTCGGCGGCCAGAATTGCAGCCTATTATAAGCGATGGGGTCTTCAATACAACGTAACAAAGACTGAATGTATTATGTTTACCCAGAAGCGTAAATACAAACGAATGATTGAAGTAGAGGGTGAAAACATCCAGTACAAAGATGGTGTAAAATATTTAGGCGTAATGTTCGATCGGACACTAAGATTTACCCAACATGTAAAATATATCATAAATAAGGCAAAAATGGTGAGAGGAATGCTTTCACCAATAATTGGCTGGTACAGCAAGGTAGACCTAGATGTGAAATATCAAGTCATCCAAGCATGCCTTTTACCATTGCTGGCATACGGTGCCTCACAATTCTTCCCTCTCATCCCCAAGTCGGGTCTAAAGAAAATCGAAGCTCAATATCGGATGGCACTAAAAACTGCCGCGGGTTTGCCCAGATCTTTTGGATCAAAAGATTTGATGGAAATGTTAGATGATGATCCGTGGCACCTCCAAGTACACGATCAACACGTACGTCTGATTGAAAAAATAAAAGCCCAAAACATTCCCGACCTGATAGACACATCCCGTTCGTTTTGTTCATTTAACAGGCATAATATCACCGATCCTTGCATACGACATGGACCGGTGAAAATTATCAGTCCAGACGAGAGGAAGCTCCCTCTAAGTAAGAGGAAGGATCCGTCTCGTCCATGGTTGATCTAGTTAGACCATGTTAGGATAAATGCATACATAAATAAAATGTAACACGGCAAATAATTATTTTGCAAAATTAAAATTGTACATTTAAGACCCTTGTTGGCGAAAATGTAATAGCTAATACTAGACATAAGCTGAACAAATGTATACTAACCCTAAAAAAGAAAAATTAAATGATATTTGAAATTGAAAATTGAAATGAAACTTGGCAGACGTGCAGAGGGTATTATCAGGTGTGACATAGGCTGCTTTTTGTTTGTCTGTCGGTCCGTCTGTGTGTCTGTTCGAGCGGATCTCCGAAACGGCTGAACAGATTTCAATGAAACTTGGCAGACGTGCAGAGGGTATTATCAGGTGTGACATAGGCTGCTTTTTGTTTGTCTGTCTGTCTGTCTATCCGTCTGTTTGTTCGAACTAATCTCCGAAAGGGCTGAACTTATTAGAAAGAAACTTTCAAAGATGTGATTAAAAGATTGTCAGGAGTGACATACAATACTTTTTGATTTTCTGCCTGGCCGTTTCTCTGTCTGTTTGAGCTAAACTTTAAAACATTTAAACCAATTTTCATGAAACTTCGCAGACGTGAAAAGACGGGTGTGAGGAGTGACATACGCTACTTTTTGTTTGTTTGTTTGTTTGTCTGTCTGTCTGTCTGTCTATATAGTTCAAGCTAAACTTTTGAAGATTTTAATAAAACTAATCAGACATTAAAAACAGGTTGTCAAGAGTGATAAAGGAGGTTATCAGGAGTGACACAAGTTGGTTTTTGTCTGTGTGTTTGTCTGTCTGTTTGTTAGGACTAATAGTCGAAACAGCTGATCCGATTTAACTGAAATTTTGCAAATATAAAGAAGGCGTTGTCAATAGTGAAAAGTAATTTTTTTATATACATATAGAAAATCGTAGTGTCTGTTAGTCTGTCTGTCTGTTCCAGTAAATCTCCAAAACGTCTGACTGATTTTGGAACCGACTTGTGGTATAGCTATTCTTCATGCTAATATGGCTAAATGGATTTTTATGAAATTAGGTATAGAGATTTCTTAGGCACTTAAGTTTCAGAATGTTCTAGAAAATGTTATAATGTTCTGGCGCGTCGCGTTCCTTTAACTGTCCCAGTACAACGCGAGCTAAGCCCGCGGGCGGAAAGCTAGTTATTAATAAAATTGTGTGATATTTATTTAACCTTATATAAGTAAGACATTATACAATTATTTAACAGTTAATAACGAAAAAACATCCTTAGAGAGTACAGATTTTTTTGTTTTTGGTAAAGGTCTCAATGAATTTATAATTGGATCCGAAGAAAATAATAGATAATGAATTAAATCTTCATTTGAATCTTTTCTTGAATTTTTCGAGTATTGTGCCTCCTAAACGTCTTGAACTCTTTGTTTTGTGTCTTTCTTCGAGGGCTTCTTCGCTTAGGTGACCAATAGGACATAAAATAGATTCCATCACATCTGCACCGTGGATTAAAATTTTGTGAACTGATGCGGGCATTGGGTACCAGTTGTACAATTGATGTATTGTCTAGCTGTCTCTAGCGTTTATGCTATAAATGCCTCTATATTCACATCATCATATCCAGAACATATGGTGTCTAATAGAACAGCAAAGCGCTGAATAAAATTTTCATCGAGACCAGTTATTTGGGCAACTTTTTCAGGATCAGCAAAAAACCGCCTTGATGTATTACCACCACTAGTTGTTCCTTTGCCTTGTTTGACAATGTCAATTAATAGGCCCATTTCAGCTTGAAATTTATCTTTTATGCTAGCCTTTCTTTGGTCAATAGCTCCTTTGGAACATCTCCATTTTTGACTCCAATCTGTATGCTATATGGAGTAGACACTCCTTAATCGAATTCTAGCATGTAATGTAGAAAGACAAATATTCGGTCATGCATATACGTCCTAAAATTTTCTCTAAGTCGTTCATAATTTTTGGTGAAGCGTCACAAATATAACACACTTGTGCAGATTTATTGTGTCCTAAAACATTAAAAACCTTACCATCAAGCATTGTTTTGTAAAAAAATTAGGTTGCCTGTATCTTCTCTATTAGCCTTTCGATGATGCCCATTTCGTTTTTCTTCAGATTCTTTGCAAAATGAAAACCTTATGGGCCTGCAAAGGCGAGTTTAACTGGGCCTAGGATTCTTCCATGCTAAAACACTTTCGTCGAATGTGTCATACTGTAACTGAAACGGAACCATAGATGTTTGTAGTACGTCTGAGTCTGTATTGGATGGATTGATAAACTTTTGGCTATAGAGTGGCCGGAACTCCCATCTGTACCCCATTTATGTACCATTCTGAATGCTCCATTATTACATGATCTTTCTAATATTTGTAATATTACTGGTTTTTGTATAGTTGATCGATTAATTGTGAGATCTACTAAATCTTGCAAATCTACATTGACAGTAGCCTCAGAAATATGCACTTTCTCCGGGTAACATCTTTTATTTTGTTTACATTACTCGGAAGTAGGGAGGATACAATTTTGTCCCTTTGAAAGAGACCCTTTCCTAAGTGAAATATACTGTGCTTTTGTTAATTTGCAATCGATTAGGAGTGCTAAAGCTTTTTCAGTTGTATATTTTGGCTTAATATTTTGTTTTGCAGTTTTGCTTCCAGATGTACAAACTATTTTAATTATTTTTACCGATGTTGGTGGTTTTATTATCACATTTTTAATGACAGTTGCAACATCTCGTTTTCCTATTGCAGCATGAGCAAGCTCTTCTGGTGAGTTTCCTAGTAATGGTTGAATTTTTTAACGTTTCGATCTCATTTGAGACTCTAAATATATTTTTGATGGTCGACCCATTACTGGAGTGATGTAAGTAGGTGTACTACATATGTTGCTAGACTCAAGCTCTTTTTCCGTGTATTTTGTAAGTAAATTGATTCTTGTAGCCACACATGATATTTAGTTTCAAAGAAATTTACCTTATATCTGCAGCCTTTAAATCGTTTTGTAAGATTACATACAAATGTTTTAAGATATGTATATAATTCACCGTCTTTTTTTATTTTAAACTGGCGTTCGAAGTGTTCTTTCAAACGATTAATAATTTGTTGTGAGGCTCAATGTCGCAATAACTTTTTAGAACGTTATAAATTGAATACTTCCAATCGTGTCGGAAACGCTGGCACATCTGTAAAGAATTTTTTGTGTTGAGTAAGAAGTCTAAGGAGGCGATGATATCGATATAAATCGGTAGTTAATATATTACACTATTGCCCTAAACAGGAAACCTTGTGATACAATTTGAAACTTTTTTTAGTGCAACTTTAAGCGTCATTACTGTTTCGACTGCTACACTAAAAAATGTGCACTACACAACACTAAAAAAATCCATATGATATACTAACTTATAGTAATTACAAAAAACGGAACTAGATGTCGCTATTTGATAACAGATTTTCATACTTTTTGCGTTCATAAAGCCTGTTCATAGCCTGTTTATTGACGACCGTGCGGCACCGCTCCACGATGGATAGATAGATCATTAATAATATGATCATTGGTTATGTGCATTTGTGGTAAATCATGTATATAATGAAAACATTTTAAATTAACACAAAACTACATTGTTGATCAAAGTTAAAAATTGACAAAAAAATAATGCACATTAAATTCGACATTTTGACATTACAGGATGAGATCGCGTTGTAATCAAAACTTCAATGGAGGACATAGCACTAATAATGATACATCGAGTGGCACTATAAGGCTACTGGGTGAGTTTTGAAACGGATGTAGAATTATTATCATAATTACATGGGCAGTGATCGTTGCAATATTACACAGGAAACATGATACAAATCAAAAAAAATTATCAAATTTCAGGAGTTGAACAAAGTACTCATAATTGCAAAATAATTGTTGTGTTCTTTCATACCTAGGTCAAAGCAAAAGGAGTTTAAATATGAAGTTGCCGTTCAAAAGAAAATAAAACCTATATGGTGAAAGTTTTTAATTTGAGACTTTTACTAAACTGTAAGTGTAATATTATAATAACGTAATGACGTCTACATCACAACAACGTCTAGGTCCTAAACTAAGCATTAGCTTCTGTTTTGGGTACCAAGCGAAGACACCACGTACATATAACAACCAAGACTAAATACCAGTATCAATATTCATCATATAAATACTGACCCGACCTGCGATTCGAACCCGGGACCCCCAGCTTCGACGGCAGAGTCGCTACTCACTACGCTAAGCGGTGGTTAAGTTAAGGGTTCTAAGATTGATAATTTACTTTTCAATTCTTTTCACAATCGCGTCTGCACTCTAAACATAGACAAGTGGAAAATTCAAGCAATTTTTGAATATGCGTTTTGTCATGGGACTAACAGTAAATACAGTTCGTAACATAATGCTCATCATCGTCAATGCTATGTTTGGGAAAAATATGATTAATGAACGCACCGTGTGTTTCTAGTTTACTTGCTTTTGCAGTACAAATTTTGACTTGCAAAATGAATCAAGAAATTGTACATTCTAAAATTAGATATCAAGTAATTAAACAATATTAATGTTTACGTCGTTACGGTTTTACGAAAAGTGTAACCAAGAGGAATTATTCATTAAAATGACGAGATTTTTAAATCTTTAATTATTTTAAAGTACTATGGCGGCTTTTGCCAACCTACGTACAAATTATACAATATCACTTCTCATGAATCATCATTTTAGTAAAAAAAAGTTAACTTACGCAATGAAAATACAGCCAATTTTTTTTCATATAAAAATTTGCCGACGACCGCTTAGCCTAGTGGGTAGCGACCTTGCCTACGAAGCTAGAGGTCCCGGGTTCGAATCCCAGTGAACAATAATTCATAAACACTGACCCAGAATGTGGTCAGTGTTACTTTTGATGGAGAAGAATGTAATCAAAAGGCATGTAAAATTTTAGGAGCAAATTTTGGTACCATGATTCTAAAAAATTCAAACCTTTCTTTAGTGTTCTTTATATATCAAAATGTGTTCCTCAATGATAAATATGATTTAGAAATGAGAATTGGGGTAGAGATCCAAAGATCATCATAAAGTGACATTATAAAAGATAATAGCATGCGACCACACTTCATAAAATATATTGAGAAAATATTAAAGAGGTGCAATCAAATAAATAAATAAATTTATGATTTCATATTTATAGTAGAATAAATAGTATTAATTGATTTTCTAAAAGAAAGACAAATTGTTTAAATGATGATGAAATCTATACTAATATTATAAAGCTGAAGAGTTTGTTTGTTTGTTTGTTTGTTTGAACGCGCAAATCTCAGGAACTACTGGTTCGAATTGAAAAATTCTTTTTGTGTTGGATAGTTTATTTATTGAGGAAGGCTATAGGCTATATGTATAAAATAATACTATCTGTCTGTCTGTCTATTCAAGTAAATCTCCAAAACGGCTATACTGATTTTGATTAAACTTCACAGATATTAAAAGAAAGTAGTCAAAAGTGACATACACTACTTTTTGTATGTCTGTATGTACGTCCATCTGTCTATTCGAGCTAGTCCCCAAAACGGCTTAACCGATTTTAATGAAATTTCACGGGTATGAAAAGGAAGTGTTTAAAAGTGACATACGCTACTTTTAGTTCGTTTGTCTGTCTGTACGTCTATGTGTCTATTCGAACTAATCTCCAAAACGGCTGAACAGATTTTAATGAAACTTTGCAGACGTGAAAGAAGGTTGTCAAGAGTGACATCAGCTACTTTTTGCGGCTGTCTGTTGTTTGTCCTCACTGATCTATCGGCGTAGATAAAGCCGAAACTACTAAGTCTAGGAAGCCAAAATTTGAAACAGTGGTTTATTTTATAAAGTGAGTATTAATTTTTAAGAAAGGTATATTTAGAAATTTCAAATTTAAGGAGGGAGGGATGGAGGGGCTTTGTATGAGAGTCTTTGTTCTTTAAAGTTAAAAACATAAAAATTTTAACATAAATAAATAATGACGTCTTTCAGGGTTTTTGGATTTCCACATTTTAAGGGTGGGAAACGGGAGGTGAAAAGTATGGGAGTATCGGTTTTCTTAAAGGAGTGGGGAGAGCGAAGATTGAAAGTCTGAATGGGTGTACCTAATATTAGTTCCAGCAAAAAGTACGTATAAACTATTTCGAATGTTAATACTACCTAAAACAGGAATGTGTAGTCTACGCAAGCGAAGCTGCGGGCGGTCGCTAGTAATTTAGAAAATTGTAAACTGTTAACAGAAATTGTAAATTTAATTGGAATGATGTCAAGTATTTTACATAATACGTAATTTTTTAAGAACTTAAATTATTCCATGTTTTATATCAAAATTGTACTAAAAAAATTATAAGGCAATAAAAATAGTTTTAATATTAAGTTAGATTAAGAATGTATATAATATTTAAATTTAATTTAATGTATCATAAACATAATGAAATTGTTAGGTTAATTGATAATATTCAATGAAGATAATAAATAATAAACAATATAAAAGATGAAAATAAGGGCATGTATGGAAATAAACGATTATGCATGAAAGGGAAGTATGTGATGAAAATAGTGAATATGTGCACCAGCACGATTAATGCATGCCGTGCAAAATAAATGGCCCAACACGCCAGGGAGGAAGAATGAGAAAAAAAAATGTATCAAAACCTGTTTATGTATTTTATGATCCCTGTCACATGTCAAAATTAATTCGAAACTATTTAGTTGAGAAAGGTCCTATTTTTTATAGTAAAACTGAATGTATTAAATGGGATTTTATAAAAAAAGTTGAATGATAAACAATAAGCTGAAGGACTGCATTGTGCTTGCAAAATTAAAAATAGGCATGTGAATTTTCATAATGAAAAAAGTTTTCCTAGCATCTCAAGTGTTAAGTTCAAGTGCTTCAGCAGCACGAAAGTATCTTGAATATGAATTAAAAGATAGTGAACTTAAAAATGCTTCACTCACAACTATATTTTTGAAAATTTTTAATGACAATTTTGACTTATTAAATACGAAAAATATGTTGTGTAAAACACCTGGAAAAACGAGTATAACTGAAAAATCATTACCTGAACTAAAAACCAAAAATAAAGTATATTTTGGTTATATTAAAGTTCAAGTTAAGATTAGTAAAATAGAACAATCAAATATAGTAAACAATTCGTCAAATCAGCCTCAATATTATTATAAAATTAAGCCTGTTCTCGAATCATCAGTTCGAACTGGTTTTTAGGTTGTATTATTTGTTCAAGGAATTTATATACTTTGTGGGAAAATCAATTTGCAGAGAAAATAGTAAAATAGTTTTTATCATATAAATTGTCTCAAGACCATGTTGAAATGTTTTTCCCGCGTATTCGAAGAATGAATTGTTTTAATAATAATCCTACCACACTTCAATTTCAAGCAGCCTTAAAAAATTATTACTAAATAATATCAATGTATTAGTTCCTGCTTCTGCTAATTGCACTCCACAACATTTAACATTTCTGATAAAGATTTCTGCTGAAAATGAAAATATTCATACAAAAACAAATTATTCTTTGCTATTCGATAACATGCTTCATAGTAATTTTAATATATTAGAACATGACTATTAAAAAAAAAAGATAAATGGATTGATTCGGAATATCTTGATGATATAATTAAACATGTTGCTGGATTTATTGTTTATTCATTAAAGAAAAAAAATCATTCCAATCCCAGGGTCAGTATTTATATGATGAATATCGATACTGGTACCGGCTCTTGATTTTTATATGTATGTGGTGTCTTCCCTCGGTACCCAAAACATAAGCTAATGCTTAGTTTGGGGCCTAGACGTAGCTGAAAATGGTATAAGACGCAAAATCGATTTTCTCGTTTATGATCTCCTTGTATCCATGGATTTAAAATGATAAGTTGAACAATAATTGCAAAAAAACGAAGACAATATGAGCTTTCTAAAATGCTATAACACTTGTTTTGTTTCGATTGTTTTTTTTTTAAAGATCATTGTTACTTATAGTTATACAAGGAATTATTTTTACACAGTTTCTTTATGACATATTTAAGAGCTTTTCAAAGTAATCACAAGTATTAAAAAAATTAATTCATAAGCTAAAAATGTGGTATCACATGAATAACTAATAATACTTCGGAATAACTATTTTTAAGAATAACACTCCCGTCTTACGCGTCGCCCTATAGTGCGGCATCGGGTGAAAAGCGTAATCGCCCTCCTTGTTAGTCTAGACACAAAATATATCTGCTGGCGCATCTGGAGTAAAGAAATCAACCTATTTATACAATTAATCGCGCTCGAAATTCCAATTGCACGTACTGTATGTTTATCGACAACACAGATGTTTGTTTTCAATTATTGTATTGCTTTAAAATTTTATCGAATTAAAATTTCCTTTCGTTATACAAAATCCTTATTAGAAAGCCCTCCAACGCGTTGTTAGAGGCCCTCTATAACATATACGCATTACGCGCAAATAGAAGCGGATATACTACTCGGCGCCAATGTATGACGAGGACGAGGTGGGGTGGGATTCGAAGCAAATGCTATGTCATTTAGTAAAACCACGAAATGTTCAAAATTATATATGTGAGTGTTGCTGAATGTGTAGGTTGTTTAAGCTGAATAGATACTTTTGCAAGTTAGTAGATTTTTTACAGTTCCTGATTCACGAATTTCATAATGTACGTGTACTTATTATTAATTTCCAGTTGCTGTGGTCGTTTCATTCTTTATTTGCTGGACACCGTTTCATTATCAGAGAATTATAAACCCCAAAATATCTAGAGAGCAAGGACGGAAACTTTATGTGTTGTCAGGCTTCTTCTATTATTTATCGGCTACGTTGAACCCTATACTTTACAATATCATAAGTCGCAAGTAAGTATACATTCCTAAGTAAATTTTTACGCTAGAAACTAACCTATAGAAAATAATATCAACTAGGGGTGTTGCGGACGTAGATTTGTTCACATCGGATGCGGATTTTAAAATGCTCATATCCGCGGATGCGAATGTCGATCTGTACAAAAAAAACTTAAGTGTGGGAAAAAAATAAAAATTTATCCTTTCTTTATTTATTAATAAAGTAGTGAGTGAATTACTATTACTACTTAATTATTTTAGTAACTAAATTTTAATATTGCAGCATTAAATTTAATGAAAAGTAGGATAGCCGCCTTTTCGGGCTCCAGTTTATTTCGCAAGGATTCGTATATTAATCCTGCATTACTAAATAATTGTTCATTTGGCACACTGCCTGGTGGAGTTTATAAGAATTTGTGTGCTATTTTAAATAACAGTTTGAACTCGCTTCGATTAACACTCCACCATTTAAAAAGACTCTCATTTAAATTAATTCGCTTCTTATTGCACAAAACAAAATTATTGCTTTCACATTAGTCAATCAGCATGAGTCAATAGTCAATTTCGCATTAGTCAATAGTCGTGATAGCCCAGAGCACAACGAACCTGTCTTAAATTTATAAGGCCCCACAGGGCCATGGTTCGAATCCGGGCGTGTACCAATGAGTTTTTCTGACTTAAGTACACAATATCACTGACACCGTGCTTCGGAGGGCACGTTAAGCAGTCGGTCCCGGACGCTGTCAATAGATGGCGGTCGTTACAGTTCCCAACCCGCAGTGGAGCAGCGTGGTGGACTTAAGCTCCAATCCCCCCTCCTCACCCTGGGGGAGCCCTAAGCCTCTGCAGTGGGGTAAAAATGGGCTGATGATGATTGAGCGGTCGACACGCGCCACTCGCCGGCCCACCCCCTTTCTTTCTTGTCGCGACTCACGAGTTGTGACCTGCTACGTTATAGACTTTATAAACTCGTCTAACTCTGTCTCAAATCATTAGTGTCTACGTGCACTAGGTAATAGGATTTTCGTACTTTTTTCAGCTAATGGGATTTTATTTTCGTGTTTTGCATAATATGAAATAATTTTAAGTAACTCTGTTGTATTTAATTATAATATTGTTAACAAGGGATTTATACAAAAGATTTTTTCTGTACGAACTCCAAAGAAAGTGCGAGCTTTGTTGTGGCACTTTATATATGAATTCAGACAAATCCTTCAAAAATGTTTTATTAATATTAACTATTTAATTACTGATATTACTGATAATGATTTAATAATTATTATAATTAATCATATTCATAGCCTTAAAATTAGAATTATTATTAACAACAATATTAATATTATTGGTTTGTCTTAATATTATCATTGACATTACTTTTTCATTACTAAATCAACCCGCTGAAGCCAATCAATGGGTGCTGTACTCGAATCAAGAGAAGAAACGTTTGATCATTCCATTTGTTCCCTTCACGTACCCTTCTTTTCACTCTTGCACACTCGACTATTTGATCAAGCATTTCCTGTAAGACAACGAATATTTCTCATATACTTACAGTGCGTCAGCTCAAATGGTTTGCAGTATACCCGCAGGGTATTTTGGAAACTATATAAAAATAAGTACATCATTTAATAATAGCACCCAATCTTTTTCTAATATTTACTCCAAGTACTTTAATAGAACAATAGAAAATCAAAGTACATATTTAAATATTATTCATCCGAATCCTCCAAACCATTTTCTGTGTTTATTATAAAAGCGCGACGCACCAATATCCCCTGCAGGTTTACAGTAGGGGCCGATTCTTTGTAGCGCTTTCGGTGCGAGCCGCTGGCGACATTATAAAGCGTGCAAACCATTTGAGTTGACGCACTGGAAGTGTACTTGGATAGTTGTATGTTCAGCCATTGAATTGTAATTTTTTTTCCTAAGCAATGACAGTATTTGTATTCAACGACGAACAGCTTCATCTAAATCGTTTAAATTATCTACATAAAGATGTTTAGAACAGCAATATTTTATTTTTTTTAAGTTTTAAGTAAAGTTTTTTTACAGGTACCGTGCAGCGTTCAAAGATATATTTGGCAAACATAAACTGATGAAAATCGGAAAGGATTCTATCAAAGAAACAACTAAACTGAACAGCACAACTGAAACTAAAACTACAAATATAGAGTTAAATAATTTAAAGTCTGATACGGTATAATATATGTGAGGCCTATCAATCAGTAGTAAGGCAAAGTAGGTTAAGATTCTATAAGTAGAACATATTCGCGATAAATAGGCGACACAAGTAGGAAGAAGCGGTGCGGTGGGGCAGTTACTTGCATTCCTTTGCAGAGCTTATTCTCTACACAATCGACACAAGCGATTTCACATCCCGACACGCGTCTCGCGCTAAATTTTAGTGAAACGGCACTAGTAGGGAAGATGTCTTACTTACTGGGGGCCGCGCGCTCCAAGTTCTTTACTAAGGCATATCAACAATCGACCGGTTAACTATTGACTGACCGGTTCGTCGAGTGGTCGGAGGCGTTGACTGCAGCTCGAAAGGTCACGGGTTCGATTCCAGCCCGGGAAAAATATTTGTGTGCATGAACATGTCTATTCGTTCTGCATCAAGATATAAAATACGTGCTAATGTATGTATGTAATATACATATATTTTTAGTATCTATGTGCATCAGTTGTCTAGTACCCATAGTAAAGGCTCTGTCTAGTTTGGGACTAGATGATCTGTGTGATAAAATCATCCCAAATAAAATTAAAAAATATATATTATTCTATTTGTCTTGTAAATTATATGGTACAAACCCTGTACTGCAGTATCCCATAGTAATAAATAAAATTTGAATGACTTTGTTTGAAATTTAATACCGATGCTGATGTTGTGAATAAGATATATCAATTTACAAGTTTTCTACTTTTATACATTTATAATAAATTACAAAAATGATGTCTTAGAATATTGACTGTCTTCTGTTTGTCTGTATGTTTTTCCACAATAGGTTCCGAAACACATAAATAACAATGCCCACCGCGCCATACGCAATTGACCCAAGTTATTATTACGTGACTATAAGTTGCCTCAAACATGTCATTGAAAAGATCGTCTTCTTTGAGAATAGTTTACAAAATCAATTGAAAATTTTAATGTTTCAATTATAATATAATATAATTTACTTAAATAAAACAACTGCGTAAGAATCTCTATCTACGTTTTTGTGTTTTTACCCTTCTTTCCCTAGTTCCAACTCCCGAGAACACCTGGGTGAACCGTAGGAAATTAAAATTTCTGAGATTGCCCTAGGTGTTGACTAGTGAAGTTTTTTGAGAGTTTGCCCGACCGTGTTTTCTCCATTGATACGGTGTAGTTGAGTATTCGTAATCACTTTTTCACTCAAACTGTTATTTCTGTGCTTTGTTGATGTTCCTTAATTGCTTTTCAACTTGTCAATTTTAATACTTGTCAAAAATCCAAGTCTCGCAACTCAGTTGTTCTGCGGTAAAAAGTTGTGAGATCCATGTAATACTAAGTCGGTTATAGTGACGCATATCAATATTAAAATTCTTTAATGTTTTATATAAATATATTGAGACTTGGCCATCGCCATACCTCAACTATATTATTGGTGCGGTGACGTTTGTCGAATGCACATAAATGTTGAAATATTTATTTTTATTTACAACCTTTCTCATGTATTGCAAAAATATTGGCATGAGTATCACTTCCTGACATTCCGATTCTATATACTCAAAGCCAGTTTTAGATTTCTTTTTAACCGATAATACCAAGACGGTACATAATCCGAGGATTTGCTTGCATGCTTCCATTTAGTGTGTCGTAAATATTTTTCTTTGCGCCATATTTTTCGTGCCCAGTGACAATAACACTCTTGATTTTGAAGTTGGGAATTCAAAATCCAAGTAAATATTTGAATTTCAAGATGGTATTTGCAATTTTATGAACTCTTAAATAGTCTCATAAGTTTTTTAAGCTATTGCATAGCTTCTATCGCGGGCCTTTGAGCGCGGGGAGCGAATCGAGAAATTCCGTAACGAAAAAAACCTCACGCTCATAATCAGTGCAAGAAAATAGGAGTGCATAAATCGTTAAGAGTGATTACGTCACTTCGTGCTCGGTTCGTGTGCATACGCCTATCGCCGCCTCGTCGTCGTGTGCGTCTCCTACTTCCGTGAGTGTGCTTCGACCGAACTACCTCTAATTTATACGATCCTGGTACTGCGTTTATAATACCACTACGCACGGAATCGCGCCATTGTCGCGCTGGACCACAGACAAAATTGTCTGTGACTGGGACCCACATAATTTATTAATATAATCTCCACGTGCTTGTTGTTCTCCTAGTACAAGGTGGCAATATGAATAAGTCTTTGTCCGAATCAAACTTGAACGACTCGATTATGCTTGAACCAATACCCACCAAACTCTGTCTTCGTTCGTGCGAAAAAGAGAAAAGAACACGACAGTCCCTCTGATTTATCGCAGCCTAGCACTAGTACTGGTAACAATGAGTTGTCCGCATTTAAGGAAGAAATGCGTGGGATGTTTGCATCGTTACTTGCTGTTCAACGACAAGAATTTAATAAAAAAAAGACGTGTGGCATAAATAAAATAAATAAATAATTATAATTGCATAAGTTGATACAAAATGTATGCAATAGCTTTACCGCGGCAGTCCTCGAGTGCCACACGTCTTTTTTTTTCCTTTTTGTCATATAGGAAGGCATATATCAGTGGTACTTAACAGTATCAGCAGAACTACTGACTTCACCCCATGTATCGAATATAATTCAGTAAATAGTCCGGAACAACTATCGCAGGTTGCGTTTTCGAAAAATTCTTTTATATTAACCACTAGCAACCCGCCCCGGCTTCGCACGGGTAGCAGAGCATATAAGCCGTAGTGTTTTTTTCTGTTGACGTGTCATATTAGCTTGTTGCTTCGAACATGTGGATTGGTTTTAATTAGATTTAAATGTAACGTAAATTCATGCACTATACAATTACACAATACACTACAATAACTAATATAATCTATACACTATACAATTTAAATTACTATCTTCGGAGTTATCGAGAAATGAAAACTATAAAGAAAATACATTAAACATTTAATATTACTTTAAATTGTATAGTGTAAAGGGCAATTATAATCTGCATCAAATTCTTAAGGTAAATGACGTATTTAATTTGATAAGGATTAATACTGTTACGGACTACTGGTTCGGATATTGCTGATGCACTAAATCACTGATTTTAGTTCGTTCACTTTACTTTATTACAAGACCAAATCACAAAATAATTTAAGAGCACAAAAAAATATCGAACACAATTACACCGTTATAGCAATCCGCACTTCGCAACTTATCGCGCTTGACTTACTTCCAAAAATCTCTCCGTTCGCCTCTGATCATCGCCTTATATAGCCCTATTGAAGCGTGTGAACTTGGACGCACGTGCATGGTGCTAGACAGGTGCCGCTGGCGCCTCTTTGTGTTTGCACGATTCTTCCGCCTTTAAAATGAACTTCTTTTTTGAATTCGTGGAATTTATTTCTCTATCTAACCTTTTCTGTTTTATTGAATGGCTGTGGGAATTTTCCTAGTAAGTTCGATGACTTGTCGACGTGCTATTGTAGATAGGCGCCACAATACTGTACTCGTATAAATTGATTTTCAATTACGTTATTTACCATTTTTTCAAACATGAAAATAGGTATAGTAACCTATCCGTAAAAGATAGACATATGCAATTGCGGACTTTTTTGTAGTCCTATAAAAAAGAAACAATTCCTCCATACATAATTTTGTTATATCTCAAAGGTATTAGGCAGCGTTTTCGATGAAAGCTCTCAGTCGGCTAAATTTTTTCCTCCGTCTTCAACAATAATCGTCATATTTCAACTAATTTGCACAAAACATTAAATTATGAACATAAACCTTCCTCTTGAATCACTCTATCCATTGGTGTCAACCATATGCCAATCCGTTTGGTAGTTTTTGAGTTTATTCAGACAGACAGACGCGGCGGAGGACTTTACTTTATGATATGTAGTGACGTAATTTCATCCCAATTGGAGTATTTTTAATGTAATTTGTTTCCAATTCTGTAAATATTTGAAAAAGTAAAGAATACATACATAAAAATAAACTAAAATATTTCTTTATGAGGTTAGGTTGGGTGAAGGGAACATACTTTATTTTTCGCAAATTATTTTGAGTTCTAGCTGCCACATTTGAATCAGTGATTGGGAAAAGGATAATACTCCACAAATTGACAAAAATCACTTAACGTTACAATCGTATATTTGTGGAGGCATCGACTGAGCGCAAAAAAGATAAAATAACTTACTCGCTTCATAGTAAAATTAATTGGTTAAAGATTGATTGAATGGAAAAAACATAAGACTTTGGGAATGTTATCTCTTTTCCACGCATTTACTGGCAGGTCTGTATCTTTTTTTTATTGGCAGGTCTGTTATTATACGAGGTTGGTTTGGTAAGTTCGTGACTTTAGAAAGAAAATACATAAATTTATTACAAAATAAATTTTATTTTTCTAGATAATCTCCCATACGCTCTATACAAGTAGCCCAACGATATTCTACTTTCTCTAAACCTTCCAAAAAAAAAATTTTTTTTTAAGTCGAAAAAATTGTCATAAGTTTCCGCTATGATGTCTTCATGGATAAAAATCTTTCTCCACTGTAGTATTTATTAACTTATGTCCTACCCTCATGTAGAAAAATAAATCAGTGTTGAACCGACTACCATGACTTTCATTACATGGTGACAGCGGTGAGATAAATAAAATTATTTATTGTGTTTACGTATATTCAACACTCAATCATGGAACACGCACGTACTCCTGCCGAATTAGTATTAGACGGCGGACCCGCGAATCGCGCGGAAGCATGGCGAAAGTGGCATAAACTTTTCATCGTATTTCTGAAGGCTTCGGGAGTTCACAAAGAGGCGAGCGACGTACAGGCGAGTTTACTCATTAATCTCATTGGATCTGAAGGTTACGACGTATACTCCACATTCAAACATAAAAGACGAAGACAAAGATGACATAGATGTACTGATCAGAAAATTCAATGAGCATTTTGGAACGAAACAGAACACGACTATGTGTCGTTACAAATTTTTCACTAGACAGCAAGAAAGTGGAGAACGTATCGATGATTACGTCACTGCTCTTAAACTCCTATCGCAATATTGCGCGTTTGAACATTTAGAAGACAGCTTGAATGGACCGGGTCGTGTGCGGCGTTAGCGACAGTCGTGTGCGCGACAGACTGCTCAGAACAGACGAGCTCACACTCGAAAAAACTGTGAAAATCTGTCAGGCGAATGAAATGTCACACGAAGAAAATCGTCACATTGAGGACACTAGAGCGACAAGTGGCGAAAGTTCGACAACCACGGGAACCGTAGACGCGATCTGGAAGGCGCGACGAGGAGGCCGCGGCGGCTGGCGGGGCCAACGGCCGCGCGGCGGCGGCGTCGGCGGCGGTGTCAGTGGGAACGTGCCGACGGCAGCGGCGGTGTCAGGTCGTAGTATCGCGCGCACATGGCATAAGCCGGCTGTGCGACATGAAGCCGTGCGCGATGCGGCCGCGGGCACGGGCTCGTGTTCCCGCTGCGGAGAATACCGCTGTGATGAAGATATTCATTGTCCGGCAAAAAGTGCAAAGTGTTTTTTGTGCTATGACAAAAGTCATTTTCGAAAAAGGTGCCCTGTTCTAGTTGATAAAAAAGTGTACCAGTTATAAGATGAAAGCGATGAATTATATGTGATTTCGACAATCGAGGAAGATTATCAGCTTATGGACTCTAAATGGTATGAGACATTAATTTTACTTGAAAAGGGTTTGCAAGAAAAATTTAAGTTAGATACAGGTTCAGATTTAAATGTGATGTCTGTAAAAACATTTTTTAGAATAGGTTATGAATTGAGCGACATTGCTACAGATAGCGTAACGGCGCAATCATTTTGTGGTAATTATATACCGATTGTTGGTTCTTGCAATATGAAATGGTCTTTTAAAAACAAAACATTTAATTTAAAATTTGTTATATGCAAAAACGATTGTCAAAGTATTTTAGGTAAAGATGCATGTGAGAAAATTGGGTTAGTTAAGCGCATATTTTCTAATAATATTAATGGATACGATGATTTGTTTCACGGTCTAGGCAAACTACTTGGAAAATATAAAATTATTTTGGAAAATGATGTTAGTCCGTCGGTCTGTCCTGTAAGGAAAATACCGATTGGGGTCAGAGATAAGCTAAAAAATGAGTTGGACGAAATGGAAGGTATGGGTGTAATCAGGAAGGTTTTTCATCCCACTCCATGGGTAAATGCTATTGTCGTGGCTGCTAAAAAAGACGGCAGCATACGTATATGTCTGGACCCGCGACCACTAAACCGCTATGTGCGCCGCGCGCACTACCCTCTCCCCACGCTTACTGAAATTGCTACCACACTAGAAGGGTCGCGATATTTTAATAAACTGGATGCACAATCGGGATTTCGGATGATTGAAATTGACGACGATAGTGCCAATTTATGTACATTCGGTACCCCCTTCGGCAGGTATCAATTTTTGCGTTTACCATATAGTATTAATTGCGCTTCTGAAGTATTCCATGCGAAGATACGTCAACTGCTCGAAGACCTGGATGGAGTGGACTCGTTTGTGGACGACGTGATAGTGTGGGGCTCCACCACGGAGGAGCACGACGGGCGACTTCGCAGACTTATGAAGCGGGCACGACAAGTAGGTATTAAATTTAATAAGGATAAGTGCGCAATTTGTGTAGAAAAAGTTACATATCTTGGTCACATATTTAGTGCCAAAGGCATGGAAATCGATAATTGTAAAATAAAAGCCATAAATGAAATGTCGAAGCCCAAAGATAGGGCGGGCTCTAGAACGGTTTTTAGGCATGGTGAACTATGTATCGAAGTTTATACCCAACTATGCACAGAGAGTTGCCCCATTGAGAGGTCTATTAAAAAAGGACACGGAGTGGTGCTGGGACGCGACACATGAGGTAGTGTTGAGTGATATGAAGCGTGCGCTGTGCGAAGCTCCCGTATTGGCGTTGTACGCGCCGCGGCGGCCCGTCATAGTATCGGTGGACGCAAGCGCAAATGCGCTGGGCGCAGTACTTCTGCAGGATGGCCGCCCAGTTGAATTTGCTTCAGCCACACTCAAGTCTACACAACAACGGTATGCGCAAATCGAAAAAGAGATGCTTGCTATCGTTTTTGGCTTGGAACGATACCACCAATATATTTTTGGTCGCCATGACATTACAGTCGAGACCGATCACAAGCCTTTGGAAGCTTTATTTAAAAAATCCTTAGAATCGGTTCCAGCACGCCTTCAGCGAATGATGCTCCGAGTGCAACGTTATGACGTAACAGTGACATATAAGCCGGGTAAATACATGTACATGGCCGATACATTGTCGCGGGCAGCGCTACCTGATGAGATGCAACGCAATGTTTCAATGGAAGTAGACGAACAAACTTGTTTTTTTAATTGAAAATATAAGATTTAGCGATAGTAAATTGAACTTAATAAAGAAATACACAAACACTGACAAAGAATGTCAGTTATTAATTAAGAAGTCCTAATGAAGTGTGTACTGCCATTTTAGACTTCATTAACCATCATATCTCTAAAGAAGTAAAAATATTGCACGTCTTAAGTGACGCACGTGGCGGGCAAAATCGTAATCACACGCTGACGAGGAAGGTTACCGTGCTGGTCATGAGTGGTAGATTTACACATATTTATGGGTATTTTCCTATTCGAGGCCACAGCTTTCTGCCGAGTGACAGAAATTTTTCCGTTATGAAGAGGGCTGTAAAAAAATTGGACCGGATTTATACTCCTAGAGGGCTAACATGCGAGGCACGACAAAACTGCCACACGTGACGAGAAAAATTGTCGATCCCGACTCGTTTGTCGTTTTCCCTAACATGCACGAGTTACTCGAGAAAATATGTCGCCGTGACATCGCTTTCTCGAGACGACCAAACAAACGTTACCTTATAATGAAAATTGTAATAAAGCAACACTTTATCCGTTCTTTTTCATTCGTTCAATTCATAGTCTGAATTGTGTGAACGCTTCCAATTTTTGTGAAGCGACGCAAGTTTTTTTGGCAACTACTTCAACTCGAAATAATTTTGAATTGAAACCACAGACCTATCATCTAAGGACTGTTTTGTGGCATTATTACGATAACTATAAATTACTGGATATGTCAGAGCCAGTAACCAAGAAAATGAAAGTATACTTATACAAAGGTATATCGGCAGCATAGTTGAATCGAATTATTAGTGTTCTTCTATCACAACAAACACAATATATTTGTACTGTATTTTTTAGCATCAGGAGCAACAAAGAGCAGATCAAATATTTGTGCGAGTATATGCACGCACATTCGCGACTGCGATTTGCGGATTTGATATTTGCGACTGGGTACTTCAAAACGCCCCTTGGTGCCGCACAAAATGAACGGCAATGGTGCTGTTTAAAAACTGCACTAGACAAGCTTGGGCCACAGCAATCAGTGGAAAGTTGTAAGTTTAATCAACAGCTTTTTGCCATTACTTTGTTCATTAATGGGGTGACCATACTTAAACTTTCACATAGAAGGTAAGTACAATAGATTATTATTTTTTTCTTTTCAGTACTGGCGTGATCAGAAAAGGAAAGCTAGGTCGGAGGGCGGAGCTTTAATTTAAATAAAGCTAAAAATACCACTGGCAACAATGGTGATTGTCCGGATATATTACAAAATTCGATGATAATTTTGGGTACCATTGGCGAGGAAACGGCATTAGGGTGTGACCCTCAAGAGTCTCCCATTGGGGTAGGTATACTTATATAACTCTAACAGTAATAATTGCCTGCATTGATAGTAGATACATGTAATGGCTTTTAGTTTAAGTTCAACGGACATTGTGGAGCTCCACTCCAAAAGTTACATTTCCAGGTAAAAAATTTACTGAGTATAAGAAGAACTGCCTTAAATAAGAACCAAACTATTCGAATTTCAGTTTAATTGAACTGATTCATTAATTTTCTTTATATTTAAGGTACCTTTTTTAAATATACCATAATATATGTTGAATTTAGTACAAAAATAAGATTCGCTCATAAAGGACACATTCTCTAAATAACACCAAAAAGTAGAAATTTTTTCATGCTGTCAAACCAAAAACTTTATATTTAATACTTGTCGCACCAAAGTATAACATGCACGAAATTGATCGAAAAATCTTACAGCAATTACAAATAAATTGGTGATTTGAATTTACCTCAAAATTAAGTATTGTGCATAGCATTCATTTTTATATACCATAATATTGTTATTTAATTTGTGTGAATTACAAAGTTTTGTTATTTTATCATCTAAGATGGTAATGTATTCTTTTGGTGAGGAGCTCCACATTGAACTCAGCATGGTGCATTTATTTTTAGGTTTCTTCCCATACTGCAGCCGCACTTGCATTGCCAAGTCGACCATTACCACCACTGCCAAGTCAGCCATCACCACTGCCAAGTCAGTCATTACCACTGCCCGATCAGCCATCACCGCTGCCTTCGCCATCGGTACCACGAGTGCAAAGAACGTCAAAACGTATACGCAAGACTTATCCCCCAGACAAATTTATTAATGCTCAGTTGGAGCTCAATGGTCTAATGAAAGTAAGTCAAAATTTTATAAAAAAATATGTTAGGATCCCATAAGAGCTGCGTCGGAGCCAAGTGAACGGAGTAAAAAATGTATATGCTCAAAATTCAATTACAGAATCCCTAAGTGCACTTTATAGTGCCTACATAGATTATAGATTATTTAACCATTCTAACATTGATCATAAGGGTTAGTAAGGCATCAGAGGTCGAGCTCATTCGAAGTATGCTGAATAATCGATCATATTTATTTATTTATTTGGAGAAAGAACAGTTACAGTTAATGTTACCATATACATGGATTTATCATATATATTAACATATAGGTATTTGTTGCAATTGTTTTGTTCAAATTAGCTATAGCATAATGTATGAAAAGCTTATCTCAGTATAATCTATTAAGGAGAATAAACCTTTCGCCATGTCACAATGTACCGCTAATAGTCCAGTCATTTCGTCCGAAAAAAAGGCAAATAAAAGAAAATGAATTTGCGCTTCTAATTTTTTAATATGTTGTAGGGGATACCTAGAAAAGCTTAACTTGAGATTGTCGACCAAGCTTTCCTAGGAGCTTTCGCCGCCATCTTGGAAAACGCTTAAAATTTGTTTTTCGGCAATAACTCGGCTATCCGATGAGATTCGAAAATTTTTGTAGGACACTTTTTGTAGCTTTCTTTGTGCTCTACAATAACGCCCGAACCATTTTTAGCGTATCATGCATCGTTATCGAGATATCGATCGATAAAGTCAAAAATTTAGGACACAATTTTTGTTTTTTGTTTTTTTTTCTTTGGGTCTTAATAAATACGAAAAATTGTGGAATTCAAACTTGTAGAGCATATTCAGACCTACAATTTCCTTCTTGGATTTTTTTATGTTGGACAAAAATTACGATCTCCAGCGCGCCGCAAAGTCGGTGAATCCACACTCAGCGTCGAGCGCGCTCAAGTTAGTATATCGTATCATGTTGAGTTTTTGCTGTGCGTAGTGTAAATCGAGGGTTCCGATATTCTGGGCAAAAATTTCGATATCTAGTTGGCTGTAAACTCGTTATAACGGAGTGCCCGCATAGAGCGTCCGTTGGAGTTGGAGGGGTCAGGTATAAAGGGACCCTTTTGTTAGGGTCTACGTGTTGAAACGTGTTCTTCTTTTCGTAGCATCTCGGTTAGTTGCCTAACTATTTCCACGGTCACTGGGCTTTGCCTAAACTGTGTAAAACATCACGAAAAAATTTCAAAAATACAAGACAAAGAGAAAAACCTTATCTGACAGCGGAAATAAACCTGGCTAGAAGAAGAAAGAAAGAAAGAAAGAAATTATTCCGAAACCTTATGAGAAAAAGAAATAGGTACCTATGTAATATTATTTCAAGTGTCATACTTTGACAATTCGAGCCTTTCGAAGTGAGCACACGTGTTTCAACAATTTTGTGACCATGGGAGACTGTTTTATTTGTAAAAAAGCGTTAATCGACGACATTTATGTTGCTAAAAAAAGAGCTGTTCGAACTCTCTTGACGGTGAGTGAGAAAAGAGGACATGTGGACCATCAACGCATGCTAGAAAGTGTCGAATCTGTGAGTGTGTTACAAGGGCGTGTTACAAGAATTATGCGAACGAAAGACTCGCGTCGTTTGTCGCTCGTCGAACAAAATCAGTCTCGGAAGAACAGGAACCTGAACCTGAACCGGAACCCGAACAACAACAGCAGCTCGAAGACCGTTTCGATTTTAAAAATAAATGTTTGTTTTGTGGAGTACCGTTTTCCGATCAAACAAAAACACCAATGCATCGACGACACGCAATTCGAACGGTTCGAGAAAAGTCTATGAAAGATAACGTCCTAAAATATCTGCTCGGACGTAACGATGAATTTGCCGCTTCTATCGTCAAGCGTGTCTGCTCGGTACCTGATCTCATCGCCGTAGAAGCTCGCTACCATCGCGAATGCATGCATCGTGTGTACAACCCGCTACCTGAGGAGGGTGCGAAAAGAGGACGACCGACAGGTAACAAAGTCGACGAGGCAATGGAGGGAATTTACTCATTTCTAAAAGAAAATTCCGACGAATGCCAGTTTTCGATGAGTGAATTAATGAGTCACGTAAATGGAAATTTTGTTCCGCACATCAAAACGGTTAAAGCACATTTAGAAGCGAAATATGGCGAGGACATTCTAATTATCGAGAAACAAAAGCGAAATTGTGTCGTTTGTTTCCGAAACACCGGATTTAAAATTCTTGCGGATAAATGGTACCAGGAAAAGAATCAGAACTCTCACGAGGAACGACTCCGAGTTATTCGCGAAGCTGCTGCTATAATTCGAGAGGACATAAGAGGCGTCGTTTACGACAAACAAAATTATCCTCCCTCGGATGAATTTGTACGGGATGTCGAAGCCGCTGTTCCGGAATCTCTACAAGTTTTTCTTTCAACAGCAATAATGAAAGATAAACGTGGCGCACTGGACTCGTGGAAAAAAAAGTGCACATCGATTGCTCACGCAATAATTACGGCTGTGCGTCCTCGTTCTTTTTTCTCTCTGCTGCAGATCGGTGTTGGAACTTATCTGTATAAGAAATTCGGTTCCAAGAGCCTCATCAACATTTTATCGGCAATGGGGTTCAGTGCACCGTATCGAGAAGTGACGATTTTCGAGAATTCGTGCATTCATCGGCCTGAAAGTGAAATCCTGGAAAATTCATTCAGTCAATTCGTATTTGATAATGCGGATTTCAACATAAACACTCTCGACGGCCGTGGAACGTTTTATGCGATGGGGGGAATTCATTGTGTGACTCCTTTCACGGCTATTGAGCGCGAGAGAGAAATTCCGCGTATTGTCGAAATTAAATCGGCCTCAGAGATTGCACAATTGGGCATGGTTCCTGTACTGTCTTACAGCCAACATAAATCGGCAGGCTTACAGTCTGTAACTGTCGCTGAACCTCTCCGTCAACTTTCGAGCGACATATTACCAACGATCCCAGATTTCATTTGGCAATACGGAAAATGGAATTGCTCCATCGGAATTCCAGGATGGAATGGATTTATGGAAAGTGCAACAGCCAATCTGCATTACGCTCGCTCAAAGGTTATGTGCCTTCCATTTATCAACGCACCGCCATCCGATTACGAGACGATCTTTACATCGCTTCAAGAAGCTGTACGGAACAGCAAACGCTGTAATCAAAAAACTACAATCGTCACATTCGATCAGCCGCTGTACTGGAAAGCTCGGGACATCGTGGGAGCCGCTTATGCAACATCGGAGTTAAAAGACGTTGTTGTAAGACTCGGTGGATTTCATCTACTGATGTCGTTTATGGGAACGATTGGTGCGATTATGTCGGGTAGTGGAATCGAAGATCTTCTCAAGTTAATCTACGCCGAAAATTGTGTCGACAAAATACTCTGCGGTCATGCATATGCACGAGCTGTCCGTGCTCACATTTTGGCTCACACAGCGTTGACAAAAATTGTGTTGGACTCGCTTGAATTCGACGAAGAGGAACGTGACGAACTCGATTACTACGCGGAAGATCTTTTTAATCGACCGACCATCCTGACAGCCGCAGAAAACAACGGGGTGAAAAACGCGTACGAGAAATTTGCGAAAGCATTGAATGCTATCGAAAACCGAGGCCCCACAGCGAAACTCTGGGTACAGTATCACCGAATGGTTTCTCTGGTGAAAAACTTTGTGGAGGCAGAAAGATCGGGTAATTGGGAACTTCATCTCAATACCATAGAAAAAATGCTTCCGTATTTTCTTGCAAGCGGTCACTTCCTGTATGCAAAGTCTGCTCACTTGTACCTACAGGATATGCGAGCTTTGCATGAAAAAATACCCATGGAAGATTACATCAAGTTCACTCGTAGTGGATATTTTACGATTCGTCGCACGGACAAATTTTGGTCTGGGATTATGTCAGACATGACGATCGAGCAGACTCTTATGCGATCCATGAAGACAACAGGAGGACTAACTCAGGGACGGGGAATTACGGACAGCACAATAGCATCGTGGACTTTGGGTATGGTCCAGCTCCAAAACATTTGTGAACAGATTGAAAACTTTTCCGGAGTATCTTGTTGCACAACCGAACAGCACGTCGATATGAGGCCTTCGCGAATTTCTCGAGACAATTCCGACGTGGAGAAACTGGACATGTGGCTCGCAGGTCACAATCCTTTTCCTCAACAAAAAGAATTGACGTCTATCGGGACAGGAGTTATCGCAAACGATAACATTAATTGTCATCGTGCATACGAAATTGGTTGCGAAATGATGACCAAAATCGTCGGAGCAAATTTCGCATCCTTGTCTTTCAAGAGAAAGGATAAAGTGCTTCCCTTATCGCCAGTAACTACCAGCATTAAAGTCGACTCGTCACCAGTTCCGATCAACCCACTGCTACTTTTTCAAAGAATGTGCATTGCTAAAAATTCCGAGACTGATCTAAAACATTTTCTGGCATACGAACTTGCTCCGTTCCCGCTGTCGCTGTTCACCGAAGAAGGAATGCGGAAAGGAACAAAGTCATTATTATACAAAGCCTTCGAACCTTTGACCGAAAATTTACAACGTTCCAACAGACATCATTGCATAATCGACGGTGGATTCCTTCTCCACAAAGTTGTGTGGGGTCGAATCGAAACGTTTGACCTTATCTGCCAGAAATACGTCAGATACGTACAACATAACTTCGAAGGAAAGGTTGCAATCATATTTGACGGTTATCCGACTGATATGACACTCGCTGGAACCAAAACTTCGGAAAGAGTACGACGTTCGAGAAAAAACCAATCGCCGGAGTTCACATTCGATGAGACAACTACTCCAAAAGTTAGCCAGGAGAAGTTTCTCACAAGGGATCAAAACAAGAACCAACTAATACAAATGCTTTGCCGTTACTTTACAACGACCGGAATAAAAGTGGAGCAGGCTTTTGAGGACGCGGATACTCTTATTGTGAACACGGCAATTAAAGAAGCGTCGAGTCATGACTCCGTGGAAATCGTCGGCGAAGATATCGATCTTCTGGTTTTACTCGCCGGGCTTGCTCCGGATAAAAATAATATATTTTCCGCAAACCAGCAAAAGGAAATACGCCGGAAAAGCAAAAAACAAAAATTGTGTCCTAAATTTTTGACTTTATTCGATATCTCGATAACGATGCATGATACGCTAAAAATGGTTCGGGCGTTATTGTAGAGCACAAAGAAAGCTACAAAAAGTGTCCTACAAAAATTTTCGAAATCTCATCGGATAGCCGAGTTATTGCCGAGAAACAAATTTTACCTCTTTTTTCAAGATGGCGGCGAAAGCTCCTAGGAAAGCTTGGTCGACAATCTCAAGTTAAGCTTTTCTAGGTATCCCCTACAACATATAAAAAAATTAGAAGCTCAAATTCATTTTCTTTTTTGAATGTACGTAATGACTGGACTATAAAGGTTGTCTTCACTTTTTGTTGAACTTTGAAGTAGAGTGAGTTTAAATTGTAAAAATAAAGAATGCCGATAAATTTCTGCTTAAGGTTCAATGATATTGCTAGTTTCCACAACAGAAGTATGAAACTACATAAACATTTTTATATTAATTTTTCCTTTTTTATATTATATTTAATTTTTTCATTTTTATTTTAATTGTCGTTTATGTAATAAAATTATATTATTATTCTTCATAACATGAAACTGGTCTAACTTTCGTTTTTTGTGTTCATAGTTTTTGATTTAGGTATATACATATGTGTGAGCGAGTTTTTTTTTAAACCAAAATTAAAACTTTCATAACAACAATAATTTTATCATACACTTAAGATACTAATATTAATATAACAATGTACAGATTTTTCCTCTGAAATAAATTTTGTTTTGGAATCAGTCGTGTATCTTTTAACCTTAAATATAATTAAACTTTGACTAAGTGTTATTCTAAAAGAGAAATATGTTCATTTTATATTTTTTGTTGATTTAATGTTGATTGGCCCTGTTTATAATTTCAATTTAAATAATTTATGTAGGCACTATAAAGTGCACTTACAGTGATGAATGTTATTATGTATGTTAGTGAATGTTACATTTATACAAAAATATTGAAATTTTTAATTTCAGGGATTAATCAAAGAAGTGCGTCATAACAATGTTTTAAGAGAACAGAACAATCGTCTTCTTATGTAAGAAATGTCTTTCAAATATGTCTTATATTTTATCCACCTCCAAGGGCTAGTTAGCGAGTTAACATTACTTTTAGAAGCAGCGGTCATGTCCATATGTGGAACCTTATATTCTACTCAGTTTAGTTGGTGCGTTTTTCAAAGTCTGCCACTTTGAAAGCAATATTAGTAGCATCATATTCATAAAAAGCTGTTTATTGATGCTAAATAATACTCCTATGGTGATAACATAAGATTGAGATAGGTATATTAAAATATTTATTTAAGAAAAAAACTATTTCAGTATCTTCTAATTAATTAAAATAATTTCGAATCGGTTCAGCTCGTCTGACTTGGGACAGTCTAAGCAGACATAGTGAACCATTGGAATCATAAAAGTTTCCTTCCTCATCATTTTCAAAATATTCTTCTTCCAATGGTACCCTGTAAAATACAAGTTGCTGCAGAGAACTGTACGCATTTTATTTGTTTGCAATAATGAATTCAGAAAGAATAAAAGTAAATAATTTACTTGCTGCCAAATTTAAAGTTTTATATATTTAATATTACCCAAAATGTTTCATCAAATTGTAAATGATGCAGCTGGCGTACACTATTTGTGAAGCCTTTTCTGGTGAATAATGTAGTACCCTATCTATTCCCAAGCACCTAAGGTTGCCTTTCAGGTACCCATTTGTTCCCTCGACTGCATTGCGAACTTTGCAATGCCAGTCTGTATGCCGCTATTCTGGTGTATCTGGTGCAGTGTGCAAGATAGAGGTCGTGAGCCAGGGTTCCAGTGGGTACCCTGAGTCCCCTGAAAATAAAAAAAATGTGTATAACATTAATTTTTTTTTTGCAGGAGGCGCGACCGCAGATCTGAGTAGATGCATATACATACACTTTTTTATGTTGATTATACATGCTTAAATCCATAAGCTTTGTTATTGTATACTACTTAAGTGCCTAATTGACCTTTAGTATGTAGCAATAATATCTTTAAGTGTTCATTGAAATTTATGTTCATTGAAAGCTTTATTATATACCTGATTAACCAAACAATAAATAAATGTAGATCTTATATTTTAAAAGTATTTTCAAGTAATAATTGTACTTATTGTACCTTACTTCTAACACGAAAGCCGTCGCACACCAAACGTTTGAATGCGCGGTGGCGTGGGCATCGGGTCGCAGCATTCCCATCAAAATGGTTGAGTGAGGCGATGGCTGGTTCCCACGTCAAACTGGTGAACTGGTGCCTCGCAGGCAAACCAGACGACTCAAATGTATTGGAATAAGGACATTTAATAAAAAAATAAATAAATAATTTAAAAAAAAATAATAATAAAAAAATTTAAAAAAAAGTTAGTAGTATTGTGGCAAACTCAGTATAGGATAGCAGTAAGCAAAACGTAGAGCAGATGCGGTAGAAATAATAAATAGATATAAAAATGTATGTAAAGTCAAAGCTCTTCTAAAGACATGGGCTTCGCGCCTATGGAAATGTGTAGTAAATAAGAAAAAAAAAAAAAAAAGTAATAATTGTAATTATTGTTTAGTATGTAGTAATAGATTTCTTTATTACGTGTTGATTATTTCATGTTTCAATTTTAAAGCTCTATAATAATACGTAAGTGCCTAATTAAACATTTTTTTTTAATTGGAGGGTGAGTATCGTTTTGTAAATCTAGGTTCTTTTTATTTTATATATCTGTTTGACAAAAAAAGATGCTTTATTATGTGTTAATTATTTCATGTTCAAATTCGAAAGCTTTATAATAGTACTTAAGTGGCTAATTGAACCAAATATATAATTTTTTTTTTATACCTAAAGTTTGAGTATCATTTATTTTATAAATTTATGTCCCTTATATTTGATAAATGTATGTTTCTAGAATTGATGAGTTGAACCCCATCATGAAAAAGACGGGTTTTAAAAATATTTTACCAGTTGATTTTCTAACTATTAACTCGCATTGAAAGAGCACATGGAGTAAATATTTTTTTAAGGAAATGAAAAAAAAAATTATAAGGCTTATTAGTGGCTGGTCGCTCTGCTCCGCTTTGCTTCTCGCATTATCACAAGCAAACCGTAACTTAACCTTTTTTTTGGAACTGATGAACCATCAACCTATCTTAGCCAGATTTCATATTGATAATTTTTATGAACTCAATTTTCAAGGCAACAATGGAAAGCCGGCCCCAACACAAATTTTAGCCTAACTTTAGATGTAAACTAATGATATAAGGTACATAGAAACTACTTATTGACTATAATAGTTTTTTTTTTGTTTGTAGCAATATTTATAGCAAGACTAGATATGTTTTTACGACTAAACCGCTGAACTGATTTTTATAAAAATACATACGTTACTTTTTACCACGGGAGTATGTCTGTATGTTTGTTACCCTTTCATAGCTAAATCGGTGAGCCGATCTTGCTAAACCTTCGCAGATAATTAGCTTGCACCTAAAAAACGGATATATGCTACTTTTTATCGTAAATAAGTACGTGTATGACTGTAAAACTTTCATAGCTAAACCGCAAAACCGATTTTTATTTGGCGTAGACTAGCTTGAAGTCTAAGAAAAGATATTAGGTTACTGTTCAATGCGGGAAACGTGTCTGTGCGTTTGTTACTCTTTTACGGTTGAACCGTAATGTCTCTTTAGCGGTCCCGGTACAAACGTGAGTTGTTGAGTATGCGAGTGCACCCACGGACAGAAAGCTAACGCTCTGTATGTTTGTACGTACTGTATGTACAAATTTAAAAAACGATCCAAATAATTCTTAGTTGACTACACTATATCTACTATATAAAAATATGTCGGATTTTCCTTCCTGACGCTATAACTCCAGAACGCACGAACCGATTTCCACGGTTTTGCATTCGTTGGAAAGGTCTCGAGCTCCGTGAGGTTTATAGCAAAGAAAATTCAGAAAAAATTCAGGACAAACCCACATTTTAAGTAGATGGCGCCGGTGCGTGATACATTGTTTGACAGCTACTCATTGTTCTCTGCTCAGTTAATTTCACGTGACAAACAGGTATTGTGTTCACTGTGAAATTGTGAAAAAAAAGTAAAAAAAATAAGTTATCCGTTTCATAACATTTCAATTGGAAACCATCAAATTAATCACGTATATTGTGCAAATTTTTATTCAAAGATGGCGCCGTTGCGTGATACATTGTTTGACAGCTACTCATTGTTCTCTGCTCAGTTAATTTCATGTGACAAACCGGTATTGTGTTCACTGTGAAATTGTGAAAAAAAAGTAAAAAAACATATAACGTATATTGTGCAAATTTTTATTCAATTTCAAAAGCAGGCATTCGTCTTTAAGGTCGTAAGTTGAACTGTGTAAATTATGTGGATCGTGCATTTGAGGTTAAATTCACCACTCTGTCCATAGCCCAAAATGCCTAGAGGACGACGTGCGAACATCGGCCGCCGCACAAGACATGCAAGCCAGCAACAAGTGTATTCACAGAACTTAAGCGAAGAACGACAAAATATAATAAGAGAAAATGCCCGATTGAGACAACGCGTGAGCACACGAAGATCATTGGCATCATACAATCGCTTGGCATTCCAATATGATCCCACTGCGAACTACAGTGATGATGAAAATTTAGATATTGGACCAATGCCGACTATATGCCGATATTGCAATGCGTTAAAGTTCAAAAGAGAAACGGCTGGATTGTGCTGCGCAAGTGGAAAAGTCAAACTGGATCCATTACTTACACCACCATAGCCACCGAAACCATTGTTCGATGGAAGTGATCCCGATTCCAGCCATTTTCTTCAACACATCCTTGAAAACAATAACTGCTTTCGCATGACTTCCTTTGGAGCTAATATCATTCGAGAAGGCGGCTTCATGCCGACTTGCAAGGTAAAAGATACAACACACATAACCAATCACTCACACAAAAACAATGAATTGCAATACATAACAACTACATATACACCACACACTACACCATCACACGATCAGAAGTTACACCGTATTCTTCAACAAATGATTGTTTGCAATTACAGATACAAGGACAAATATATCATTTGCATGGTTCAATGGTGCCAACACCAGATGAACCGCATCAATTTCTGCAAATATATTTCATTTCGTCGATGGTGGATCAGCTGAATGTGCGGTGCAATATACAGGGAACACAACATTTAAAGAGACGAATTATTGAACAGTTGCAAGCATTTTTTTCACGCTAATAATGCTGTGGTTAATATGTTCAAAACAGCATTGGAACGAATGCCATCGGATACGCACAAATTTGTCATAAGAGCGGATTGTACCCCAACAGGTGAACATGTGCGAAGATTCAATGCACCTACCGTTAATGATGTTGCTGCTATTATTGTTGGCGATCCAACTAAATCGCGAGACATTGTCGTTCAGCGAGGAAGCAATATCATGCATCGTGTAAACGAGACACATCGTTTGTACGATGCGTTACAATATCCAATCATTTATTGGCAAGGGCGAAACGGATACGACATCACGTTGAAGATGGTCGATCCAATTACAGGTACAATATTCACACACTAATTATTGCTATTATTGGTTTCCATTAACAATTCATTTAATTTTGCATTTTCAGGCGTATCAACGAATAAAAATCTAAGCGCAATGAATTACTATGCGTATCGTATGATGATTCGTACACATGAGGAGAATGTCATTCTGAAGTGCCGTCGGCTATTCCAGCAATTCGCTGTCGACATGTATGTCAAAGTCGAGACCGAACGTTTCGCGTTCATCCGATTCAATCAGGCAAAGCTACGATCTGAGGACTATATACACTTGCGTGATGCTATTCATTCAGATGGTGATGTTCAGAATATTGGACGTCTGACGATTTTCCCATCATCTTATATCGGAAGCCCACGCCACATGCACGAATACGCTCAAGACGCTATGATGTACGTGTGAAATTATGAAACACCGGATTTATTTATTACGTTCACATGCAATCCGAAGTGGACGGAAATTGAACGCGAGTTGGAACCGGGCCAAAAACCGCAAAATCGCCATGACATAATCGCCAGAGTATTTCAGCAAAAACTCAAGGTTGTGATGGATGTGCTTACTAAGTATCGAGTTTTTGGTGACACACGTTGTTATATGTACTCGGTGGAATGGCAGAAGCGTGGACTACCGCATGCTCATATCCTAATTTGGTTGCTGAACAAATTACATTCAAATGAAGTGGATGACATCATATCAGCTGAAATTCCTGATCCAGTCACTGATCCCCATCTACACGACATTGTGACGACACAGATGGTGCATGGTCCGTGCGGTGCATTAAATCCATTATCGCCTTGCATGGCAGATGGAAAGTGCACAAAACGATATCCGCGACCGTTAGTTGCTGAAACAGTCACAGGGAACGATGGATATCCAGTTTATCGTCGGCGTTCAAAAGAAGATAATGGTCGAACTATCAAAGTTAAAGTTCAAAATCAAGAGATTGAGATCGGAAATGAATTCATTGTACCATATTGCCCGCTGCTATCACGAATTTTTGAAACACATGCAAACGTTGAGAGTTGTCATTCGGCCAAATCAATCAAATATTTGTGCAAGTACGTCACAAAAGGCAGCGACATGGCTGTGTTTGGTATTGCGTCGGAAAATGCGAATGACGAAATCAGCAACTTCCAAATGGGCAGATACGTCAGTACTAATGAAGCACTGTGGCAATTATTGTCATTTCAAATTCATGAAAGATATCTCACCGTTGTACATTTAGCAGTGCATTTGGAAAATGGCCAAAGAGTTTACTTCACTGAGGCTAATGCGGCACAACGAGCTGAGAGACCACCATCGACAACATTGACTAGCTTCTTTGCAATGTGTGAAGCAGATCCATTCGCAGCGACGCTGATGTACCTTGGAACGCCCAAGTATTATACTTGGAATCAATCAACAAAGAAATTCCAACGTCGGAAACAAGGAACCCCAGTTCCAGATTGGCCACAGGTGTTTTCCACTGATGCACTAGGTCGCATGTATACTGTTCATCCTAGAAATGATGAATGTTTTTATTTGCGACTGCTGTTGGTAAATGTACGTGGACCAAAATCATTTGCGCATTTGAAAACTGTGAATGGCCACCAATGCCAAACATATCGAGAAGCATGTCAACTATTGGGTTCGCTGGAGAACGATTCTCATTGGGATTTAATACTTGCGGATTCAGTTGTTTCATCATATGCGTACCAAATACGAACTCTGTTCGCAATTATCATCACCACATGTTTTCCTTCACAACCAATTCAGTTATGGAACAATTACAAGACGACATATGTGAAGATATCTTGCATCGCTTGCGCATTCAAACGAATAATCCTGACATCCAAATAACCGATGAATCTACAATGAAGGATTGATTCTGATTGAGGATCAATGCTTGACTATTGCAAACAAGCTACTGATTGAAGTAGGAATGATTGCGCCAAATCTATCGATGTACGATGCATTCAACCAAGAATTAAATCGAGAGCTGCAATACAATGTTGATACATTGCAGGAATTCGTTCGAAATAATGTGCCGTTGTTGAATGAACAGCAAAAACAAGAATACGAAACATTAATGCAAGCGGTGGACAATAATACTGGTGGTCTATTCTTCCTGGACGAGCCTGGAGGAACAGGGAAAACATTTGTCATTTCATTGATTTTGGCCACTATTCGATCAAGATGTGACATAGCTTTGGCGTTAGTATCATCTGGAATTGCGGCGACTCTTCTAGATGGCGGTCGTACTGCACATTCAGCGCTTAAGTTGCCACTCAATTTAAACACAATTGATACTCCAACATGCAATATTTCCCGATCCAGCGCAATGGGAAAATTGTTGATGCAATGCAAGCTCATTGTTTAGGATGAGTGCACAATGGCACATAAGAAGTCACTTGAAGCACTTAACTTCACACTGAAGAATCTTCGGCGAAGTAACATCTTTGGCGGCTTGATGATATTGTTGGCAGGCGATTTCAGGCAGACGTTGCCAGTAATTCCCCGTAAATGCCTGCAGATGAATTGAATGCTTGCCTGAAGGCATCACCTTCATGGAATAACGTAAAAACATTATCGCTAACCACTAATATGAGTTCAACTTAAAAATGATCAAAGTGCTGCACAATTATCCAAACAATTGTTAGCTGTTGGAAATGGAAAAGTCCCAGTTGATGCGACATCTGGATTAATTACTCTTACCAACGACTTTTGCCGATTTGTAGACTCTCAATTAGCTCTTATTGAAAATGTTTTCCCAAACATTAGTGAGAATTATCAGAATTATGCTTGGTTAAGTCAACGAGCAATTCTTACCGCAAAGAATAATGATGTACACGCACTGAATTTCACCATTCAATCAAAAATTTCTGGCGATTTGGTGACATACAAATCCGTTGATTCCATAACAAATCCCGATGACGTAGTCAATTATCCAACGGAGTTTTTGAACTCTCTGGAGTTACCAGGATTTCCACCACATAACTTGCAACTCAAAGTTGGTACAGTTATTATGATATTGCGTAATTTGAATCCACCGCGACTTTGCAACGGTACTCGACTTTCGGTAAAAAGACTTATGCCGAATTTGATTGAGGCAATCATTATTAACGGAAAGTACGCAGGTGAAAATGTATGTATTCCTCGAATACCAATGATTCCGACTGATCTTCCGTTTGACTTCAAACGATTGCAATTTCCAGTTCGCCTTGCGTTCGCAATGACAATTAACAAGTCGCAAGGCCAATCGCTTAGTGTTTGCGGAATAAATTTAGAAAATCATTGTTTTTCACATGGGCAGTTATACGTTGCGTGTTCACGAGTTGGGAAACCATCCGCTTTGTTTGTGTTAACGTCAGACCAAAAAACAAAAAATGTGGTTTACCAAAGAGCACTTCAATGAAACGGATAATTTGCGGACTCGTATAACGCTTCGATTCAGTATTTACTTTGGATTCACTTTCATTTACTTAGAGAAGTTCAACTAAATAACACTTCATTTTTGTAATCGAAATGCATTCATTACTGTTGTGAAAGGAAATAAAATTTTTCCTTTTCAAATATAAAACAAAAAAAATTTTCTTCATCTTTTAATCACCAAACGAAATGTTACATAAAACGAAGCCATCTGGTGGCGAAACGGAGTTCGCCGGGTTTGCTAGTCAGCTAATATAACGTTATTGTTTTTTTTTGGCTGGGTAATTTTATACATATTGTTTCGGAGATTATTTTATATATATTTAATATGCATGGATTGGAGTGTTTTCTTTGTAACATTTCAGGGGTTTAGGAATTAGAAAAAACCATTCAACGTTTTAAGGATGAGTAAATTAAAAAAAATTGTTTTTATGTTCATTCATAATCGTGAAAAGTATCTACCTATTTAAAAACGGGTCAAGTGCGAGTCTTATATTATATATGTTCTATATTTACGTAGAAATAAAATCAAGAAATCTAAAACACTGTTTCATGTAATTTTTTTTATAAACCCAATTTACTGGTCTGTATTGATTAAGTATATTTTGTATACATTCTTTCAGGTAGTGGCATAATGCATATGCTAAAAGAGTAAGGAATTTATATAAATGAAATATGTCCACATATAGCGACACGAATCGCTTCGAAAAGAGCAATCGATGATTGCATGGACGCTGAAGTGAGTACCTACTAGGATATATCTGAATGCTACAAGGTGCTTATTTATTTTGACCGCCACCGTCGAAAACGAGGGGTGTTATACGTTTGAGGTATCGTAGCTCATAAACGGATAGACCGATTTAAATGCAGTTTAAAAGTAGATTTGATCGTAAAGGTTCTTAGCTATATTTCTATGTTAGATTTAGCTGCAGCAAGTTAATACTTTGACGAAAGATGAACTGCTGGGAAAGAAAAATTTGCGATTGCCAATCACGAACCAGATGACCACTCACTAGGTGAAAGTCAAACTAAATAATATTTATATCTATATTTCAGATGACGACTTTATTTTCTTGGTTTATTAAATTTTTTTCAATGCCTGGCAGTTTGAATTTCGTCACATATAGGCTAAGTGCTTCGTGTTTGTATGGTATCATGTTCGAACAGAATTGTCGTAGCATTGTATTTTGATATTCTTTTATATCGAAAAATGTCGTTGATACTCCGAGTAAGCGTTGATAGCTGTCAATTGTTTCATATTTCAGGCTGATAAGCTCACAACAGAAACATCGGCAAGCGAAGGACCCAGCAATAGCAAGGATACTAGCAATTTTGACATTTCAAACTCTTTATTCGACGACCGACCGAAATTCGCAGATTTTGATTTACATACTCTCCTTACCACATCGCCATTAGGAAATAGTGTATTGTCATTTTATAAAGCGCGTGGTTTTCTAGGCAATAAAAGACGGATTAAATTAACTGACATTATAATAAGTCATTCATTTACACGTATAGTCAACTAGTAAGTTCCTTAAAAAACGATTTTTATTTATTTACCTACACCTGACGGCTGCCGTAATTTCTAATGCATCCTTATATTTTACAGCCGAATACACCTAGAGAGGAATACAACATTCTATCAACAAAGATAGTGACATTATTTCAAACTGAGGATGTCAAGAGTTATTTTGTGACACCTGTAAAAAAATGCGAATCAAAGACAGGAAAATTTATATTTGCCATGGGCCAACTAGTAACTAGGTCCGAAATTTATTATTCATGTCTGGGGAACGTAAACGATCAAAAATCAAATTCTCACTCGCAAGAGCCCAACAAGAAACTGCGAAAAAAACAATAAATCAATTTTGAAGGTATAATTTTTAAGACGATATCAGACACACATTTATTTGATTTTATATGAGTGGCACAGTGCAGCCTTGCCGGTACACACCGGGTCACAATTTTGTGTAAAATTGCGGCCGATGCGAGGGTGGTACGCCGATACTATTCGCCTCGTTGTTAGTGTGAAATGAAAATTGTATTTATAATGTACCTAAGCATCTAGTTAAGTAACTATGTGATTTCAAAATGTTATTTTCGGAACAATATAAAGAATAACTTTTATGGCTGAATCATAACAGTGAGCCTTGGGGTGAGGTTCTTGAAAAATGGCAAAAAACTTATGAAGTGCGTCGCCATTTTGAGTGTGCAAGTGTCAATGAATATATAAATAAATTTTAAATGATTTTAGGAGTGAGAGTTTAGTAAGATTTCTGTATACCTAGATTTTTTTAAATGGTTTTTTTCAATAGCTCCGAAGCGTTTGTCGTAAACCTTATTTTATATTTTTTATAGTCGCATGACATATTTTATCAACTAAAACCTAGAAATGAGATTATGAAAAAATATAAATCATATCTTTTTTTATATGGTGGCTCCATCTATTATTAAATAGCCGAACTAGACAGGCGCCGTCCCACCTTAAGCATGAGGTAACACCCGTATTTATTTGATAAGGATTAATATCGTATGCGTGTAAATAGCTTTCCAATTTTATTATACCACACTAGCGACCCGCCCCGGCTTCGCACGGGTAGCAGAGCATATAAGCCGTAGTGTTTTTTCTGTCGTAGTGTCATATCAGCATGTTGCGTCGAACAAGTGGATTGGATTTAATTAGATTTAAATGTAACGTAAATTCATGCTACTTGGATATATTTTTAATGTATTTTTGTAGTGGTATTTTATAACAACATTAAAATACCATACACTTTCGAAACTATATATGCTAAAAATAATAAATAATAAAAACATGGTACGCATTTGATCCGACAAGTTTAACGAATTTTTACTAACACATAAATCTGGAGAGCAACTAGTATTAACCTTAATCAACTAGTTTATTAGATTCAAAATTGCGTACAACCGAGCTGGACTTGCAAAGTCAACGTATAAATTATATCTTAGTATGTGTTTTGCTGGCCAGCGGTTCTTATTGATATCTATGTAAGAAATTATAGTTATTACGTACCCGCCTTTAAGGCTCATATTTGTCTGGTTTATTTTAAAGTGGCGTACGTGACCAAATTAGGTGCGAAACGATTTCGGAGTAGTGGGGGCGCGACAGGACGCCTCACTCGGCCCGCGGCGTGAAAAGGAGCGGTCGCCGTTAAAGAGTCAATTAAATTTAGTATTTGAAAAGCACCCTGGACCGTGCCTAGATTTGTTAAATTAGCTCATTATTAAATATAGTCGCCATTAAGTTAGTGTAAAAAAAGTGCGCAATCTAGTGCAGTGTCAGATACGTATAAAAGTGAAACGCCTAAGCATTCCAGGAACAGCCTAGACCATCGCCTGTGCCTAAGACGCACCGGTACATAACAGAATCACATTTTCCGTCGAGTGCAGCCGCGTCACAGATAGCCCTGTTCGTGACCTGGGCATCAGGTCAGCTCTCCGCCGTTTCAACACGATATCAGTATGCCGTTACCAGCCGCATGCAAGGAACAGAACAGATTATATTTGGAACCTGGAATTATATACACCTAGCAGGCTAAAAGGAAAACGCCTGACGATAACTAGAAGTTGGTACCAACGACGTCATTGGGGTAACTTATAAGCATTTATTGTTATTAGTTATAATTTAGAATACCTATTGGTGCACCATTTTAATTTAGTAATTTCGTATTCCTAGAGGCTCATGTCTTGAAATGTTTGAGACCCAATTGTCTTGAATTGGTAATATAATTTGTCTGGTTTATTTTAAACCTATACTTGATCTAGGAGTCTAGTTTGATTTGATAAATTTGATGTTAAAATACTAAAACTAGAGTTAACAATTTACAATCGTTTTTAAAATAAAATTATACCTATTTCATTTTTTCTTGTAATTTAGGTTTCAATTGTAATATAGTATTTCTTTCTGTATAGCTGTATTTTTATTGACTTACCTGAAGGTTATTTTCGAAACTTAAGCTCGATGTCAGTGACCTTATAGGTATAGGCTCTCGAACCCATGAATGCCCTGAGATATTTGTTTAGTTTTCTCTTTGTAACCTGGTCGCTACAATGAGCCCACTTCGGGGACCCTGCTGACGACTAGCCGTGGCTTAGAAATCTAGTAAGTATTAAAGTCTATAGAACTTGAATTAAATAGCAATTGAACCCGAACCCTTAAAGACCAGTCTTTTAGCCTTATATTTTGTTACATGAATTTACAACCCGTTACATTTTATTTCCACTTCCATAAATATTTGAAGAAGTAAAGAATAAATACATAAAAACAAACTACAATATTTATATGTATACAACATTCATAACTTCTGCCTAATTTACATGCCATGCCTTAATTTACTTCACGCGAGTCGCGTCGGTGTAGGGCCCCGGCAGCCGCGTCGGTCCGGCCGCTTGTCACGCTATAGGTTTTATTTCTCGATAACTCGGAAAATAATAATTGAAATTGTATGGAGCAAAGGACAATTATAATGTGCATAAAATTATGAAGGTAGATAACGTAATTAATTTGATACGGATTAATACTGTATCCGTATTAATTGCTTTTAAATCACCTCATCGTATGACACCATTTTTTTAAACAAACAAACGGGTATAGTAAGTTATCCATAAAAGACTTTTTTGTACTTCTATAAAAAAGAAACAATTCTTCCGTACATTATTTTGTTATATCTCAAAGGGTTTTCGATGAAAGCTCCCAGTCGGCTAATTTTTTTTCGCCGTCTTCAACAATAATCGTCATGTTTCAACTAATTTGCAAAAAAAAAAAAAATTATACACACAAACCTTCCTCTTGATTCACTGGACCCATTGGTGTCAACCATATGCTAATCCGTTTGGTAGTTTTAGAGTTTATCGCCTTCAGATAGACAGACAGACGCGGCGGGGACTTTATTTTATAATATGTAGTGATATGCTGTCTGGCCACTTGTAAATAACATATTCAAATGTGTGTTCTTTCATGTACGTAATCAGCCAAAACAATTTCTTTACAATTATTGGGTATTTTAACTATTTCAAGCTTAGAGCAACCCAGTTTACTCACTCCTTGCTTTCTGTCTCTTATGTTATACATGCCCAGTTGAATATTTTCCAAAATTGTCATCACTTGAACTGTTTCGCCACCTTTGTCTCCGTAATCTTTTCGTTGTAGGATGTCGGTATTTGACAATCAGAGTATTCAATAATTGTTTTTAATTCATCGTAAATGATAATATTAATTTCATTTTTGAGAAAGTTTTGCTCACACGAATAACTTACCAATTTAAAAATTTTATCTTCCTGGAAATACAAACGGAAAAATGGAATACCAAGAAACTCATAATTTTAAGACGCGTAAACAAAAGTTATTATAAAATAATATGATGCAATCAATATGTAATGATCAAACAAACTTAAGTTTAGAAAGTGCAAAGCCGTTAATATTTAACGACTTGGGATCTAATAGTGCACTGAAAAAAATCGTTCTCAACTAAGAGGTATTTTGTCTTGTTTGCGTCCATCTTAGCTACATTATCTATTTTTTTAATTGTTATAAACATTTCCACTTATTTCCATTGAGAACTTCAAATTGTTCACGATCCGCAAGTATGATACTTGGTTAATTTAAAAAAAATGCCATCATTATTTTGGACATTTTAGAAATAATGTTTACCACAAACGCTTTTATTTCACTGCTATAAACATATTTCTTAATGATATCAATCACATCAATAAAGTGGACACTGACTAATATCAGTATTTGATTTAAACAAGTATACTTCGCCATTTCAAACAAGTCAGATGTTCGCACCATTTAAGTATATTGGTGGAAGCTAACAAAACAATCAAAACCCTCCCTTCGCCCTCGCTGTGGTGTGATGTGACTGGCCAATGGTGTGGCGCCCGCGTCGCGCGTTGATGTTATTATCGGATCTGTGTTAACGGTTTAACGGATTACCTACCATACCATACCAGTCGTAACCTGTCGTCGCGTCTATCGATTTGTTAAACATCATTTTGCGTCAAACAAAATAAAAGTTGTTTGTGTACATCTTCACTTCACACCAACAAAACATCAATGGACGAAGTGGAAGATCTACTGAACATTTGGGAACTGCCCGACCTCATACCTGTGTTTCGAGGTAAGTGGAAATTATCAGCCCCTCTATTTCATTGGCTAGTCAGGGCAAGTGCCCAGGGCCCCGTGATTGATGGGACCCTATAGTTCCTCCCAGGTCACCGACCGATAACCGATATTACCTAGGCTTCGTTGCTTGTCGTACTTATTTAAAATTCTTGATAGAATCAGCGCAGGCGCTTTGATTTCAATAAATCTAGCAATCCTATCTACTCCATTTGCCTGAAATGAAAAAGAATAAAACAATTCTCTTCTCTGTCATTGTTAAACCGATTATACCTACCCCATTAACCTGTTTAAGTCCTTCAATACGTTAAAGACAGGTGGAAATTACTTAAAGCTTCGATATGTTTATTTTGTTTGTGACAGACTTATAACAAAAGTGAGTTCAAATGAGTGAGGCTTGAAAATTGAATGGGGTCTGTCTGATTTATTGTTTACTAAATGTGTAAGTATGCTTATCTTTTACAACATAATGCACAATATGCAAAATAATTGCAAGTCTATCCTGTCGATGAATTTCTCTGAAATAATATAAACCATTTTTTTCTTAGTTACGTATATTTGACCATTTGGGGTACAGTTAAAGAATTTCATTGGAGACAAAGACAGACACGTCAGAACATTATTAGGCTTCAAGTTTTTATTTTCAACTACTGACGAACGCCTAAAACCTGTGCTAATAGTGAAAATTGGAATTGTTGTAGGTACAAGCCAAAAATATTGCCAGAATTCCCAATATGTGGTCACAAAAGCAAGGCATTTCCATGCGCGACTTTGACATGCACAGAAATAAGAAAATTCCACCAATCATTTTATAAACATACAAAAAAGGTTTCGCAAGACAATTTTATAATAAAACATTCTACTATCACGGCATCCAAAACTGCAAAAGTTGTGAAATCATTCGTTAAAATATTTCATTCGTAACAAGAGCGGCAAGATGATTCATGTTTGTCAAAAAAAACATTAACTAAGGTATTGTGTATAAGTAAAGATCGTATACAGGGAGTTATGCGAAGATATTATGAAATGGCAAAAGAGCGAAGCGCTGGAGACCGAAGAAGCCAAAAATTTGAAGAGAAAAGAAAAGCAGTACAAAATTTTATAGAGTCATTTAAAGCAATTGAAAGCCACTACTGGAGGTCAAAAAATATAAAAAGATTGTACTTACCCCCTGAACTAAATATACGAGTAAAAAAACTTTGGCGTATGTATAACAAAGACCAACCATGTTTAGTAGTAAAACAGCATTTTTTTAGAAATATATTTAATTGTTGGTATAACATTGGTTTTGGCACACCTAGGACTGATGTTTGTTCTACTTGTTTGCGGTTAGATGAGAATATTAAAAATGAAACAATTGCTGAAATAAAAACCAAATTACTAATTGAAAAAAGACTCCACCGTTTGAGGTACAGTCAGCATCAAAAGAAGATAAGCAACTCAGGTGTTCACATAGTTCTACACATTCAAAGTGACCATAATCATCTAAATAACAAAAGTTATCAGATTGTTAAGAGCACTCAGTATTTCAAATAAAACTGAGCACACAAGTTGTCAAATATTTCGTAGCAAACTGAAAGTCGTAGATATGTAATATAATATTTTATATCGTGTATTGTAGAGTACGCTAATAATAGCTTATTGTGGTTTTGTGGAAAGATTCATCAAATTATGACTTGATTTACATTGCACTGTAGGTAATAGGTACTATACCGTACTGTTGATTTTTATGTCATGATGAGACTAATATTATTTTAAGTTTAAAATTTTAATTAACATTACAAAAAAAACCTAAAAAAGAATCCACAGTCACTATCACCAGCTTACAAGGAAAATCTGATATTACTTCAAACAAACTAACAATCCTTCATTTTTCATAATATTGGTGCGAAGGAATACCGACGTAAAAGGCCGCCGGCTGTACACTTCTCTTTTACCGGCACAGCGGTACCTCTGGCGATTTTGAATTTTGAACTCGCCTACGATCGGCGAGTGTGTACGTACAGCAAAACCAATAATCAAAATCAAAAAGTTTTTATTTAATATAAGATGTTTACACACACTTATTGAAGGTCAAAATGAATTGGTGATTAGGTACCGGTTCCAAAACTAGAAGGAGACGAACCGGCAAGAAACTCCTCCCTGTTTATTTTGTTTAAATATATGTTTTTCTTAGTTAGTTTAATATTTTTTTAAATATGCTTACAACTATTACAATGATGTCCATGCGTACTTATCATTTAAATACTCGCTAATACAATAGTAAGCTTTTTTCACGAGTTGGACTTTAACTTGCTTTGTAAATTGATTTGAATTTAAGTTCAACATTTCTTTAGGAATGTATTATAAAAACGAATACAATTTCCCATGAAAGAATTATTAACCTTTGAGAGTCTGAACCTGGGAATCGATAACATATGCTTATGTCTTGTATTTAAGTTGTGGGTATCACCCACCCTAGAGAAAGCATTTAAGTTTTTATATGGTTTTTATGTACATAAATTATATTTTCATAAATGTACTGACAAGGGACTGCAAAAGGTTGCTTTCTCTAAAGTGAGCCTTCACACTATCTCTAGATTTTAATTTATATATAGCTCGAATAGCCGGTGGCCTTTTATATTGGTGGCGTGTATTGCATATATGTTATTTTTTACTCATTTCTCCCATATTGTGATATCTCTTTTGAAATGTACCTGAAGTTTTTGATGTAGCTATATTTTAACATTTTTAGATTATAAAAATAATAAACAATAATTAATTACATTTCAATATTATTTAATGTGAAAAAAGTTAAACTTTAATGATAATGTTAATGATGAAACAAATCCTCGAAGATTCTTTTTGCCAACTGCTCGAATACCTAGTGTATTCCAAACGAAAACATTTATTTCGTTCAAGATGGCGTTCAATACATAATTCGAGGATTGTTCAAACCTGGATTGCTGATCAGAGAAGGGAACTGACACTAATAAAATCATCACCAAAAAGCACGGATCTTAAATTAATCCGATAGAAAATATGTAAAACAATATGATTCAGGAATGGGATGGGACTAGAGCTAGAACGGGAGATAATTTGAGGAGCCACGTATTTAATATATGGGAGTCCTTTAGGGGCCGACCATTTTGTGAGAACACCGATGTGAGAACTTTGTGAACTTTTTTTTTGTTTTACCCTTGCCTAAATGTGGGAGTTGCACCCACTAAACAACCGCCTGAAGCAGAATAAGGACGCGTGTCGTTAGCCGAAAGCTCTAACGACTTCATCGGAGCGGCCAGGCGGCACACTAGGGTGTTGCCGGCGCGAAGTTGTCGGGTAACCCTTAAGGGTTACTCGAGGCGAAATAATTCCGTTGGCGCGGGCCTCCGGTTAAGATTTACGTTATTAATATAACGTGAAAAGTGTTTTACTGTTCACTCATTTGAGATGAGGTCAGTAGGGGGTGGGGGACGCGGGAGCGTCACCGCTTCAGGTTCGACTTGAGAGTCGCCCGAAAAAGACTTATTAGTATGAATCAACCGTTCGACTTCGAGAGTGAGGTCGTCGGGGTGATCTGTCAGTGCATTCCGCGGTCTTCTTAGAAATTTTTTTGTGAACTCTATGCGGAGGCATTTACAGGATATGCTGAATGCTGAAGGAGGGTTATACGAGATACTGAATCCTATAATGGAACTCCACAAATTTCTACTTTACGATTATTTCTAAGAAATAAAGATATGTCTATTTTTTGTTACAAGAAATCCAATATTATTTTAAGTTAAAATAAAACAACCTAGAACTTTACCCAGCTATGTTATTTATTTTAACAATGACGCCCAAAAGTAATATCGAGAAATTAAATATTAATAAATATTATTGTTGATATGTTTTTGAACTGTTTGGGTGCTTAGTTACATTTGACTAGCGATCGCCCGCAGCTTCGCTTGCGTAGACTACAAATTCCTGTTATAGGTACTATTAACATTCGAGATGGTTTATACGTACTTTTTGCTGGAACCAATTTTGGTCACACCCATTCAAACTTTCAATCTTCATTCCCCTTCCACCCTTTAAAAAACCGATACAATTTTTCATATCCCGTTTCCCACTCTTAAAATGTGAAAATCTAAAAACCCTGAAACACGTCATTATTTAAGTCCCTCCATTCCCATCCTTAAGTTTGAAATTTCTAAAAAAGCCTTTTTTAACTTTATAGTGCTCACGTTATAAAATAAACTTATGTTCCAAACTAGCGACCGCCCGCAGCTTCGCTTGCGTAGACTACAAATTCCTGTTATAGGTACTATCAACGTTCGAGATGGTTTATACGTACTTTTTGCTGGAACCAATTTTGGTCACACCCATTCAAACTTTCAATCTTCATTCCCTTTCCACCCTTTAAAAAACCGATACAATTTTTCATCTCCCGTTTCCCACTCTTAAAACGTGAAAATCTAAAAACCCTTAAACACGTCATTATTTAAGTCCCTCCATTCCCATCCTTAAGTTTGAAATTTCTAAAAAAGCCTTTCTTAACTTTATAATGCTCACGTTATAAAATAAACTTATGTTCCAAATTTAAGCTTCCTAGACTTAGTACTTTCGGCTGTACGTTGCTAGATCAGTGAGGACAAACGACAGACAGATAGACAGACAAACACAAAAAGTAGCTTATGACACTCTTGACAACCTTCTTTCACGTCTGCAAAGTTTCATTAAAATCTGTTCAGTCGTATTGGAAATTAGCTCGAATAGATAAAATTGAATTGAATAGACGTACAGACAAACAGACGGACAAAGAGTAGCTAATGTCAAATATCTTGACAACCTTCTTTCCCGTATGCAAAGTTTCCTTAAAATCTGTTTAGCCGTTTTGGAGATTAGCTTAAATAGACAGATACACGTACAGACAGACAGACGGACAAAAAGGAACATTTGTTAGTTTTAACGACCTTCTTTTCATATTCATTGATGTTTCATTTAAATAGGTTTAGACATATGGACTTACAGACAGACATACAAAAAGTTCTGTATGTCACATATGGAAAGGGTATAGTCAAAATATTACATCCTGTTATATGTCTAAAGTTTCATCAAAATCGGTTAAGCCGTTTTGGCCGAAGCCGATTTGCTCGAATAGACCGACATTTCGTTTTCATGTATATAGCCTATAACTCTCTGCTAGAATCAGGCTATCAAAGGCAAAAAGAATTTTTCAAATCCGACTGATAGTTTCAGAGATTAACAAATTCAAACAAACAATCAAACGAACAAACCAACCAACCAACCAACCAACCAACAAACAAACAAACAAAGAAACAACAATCAATCAATCAATCATTCAATCAATCGATCATCAAATCAACGACGAATCGGAAGCTCTCAAAAGGAATAATTTTTCCCGTTTTGCAACATTTTTCATTGATGCTCCACTCCTATTGGTCGTAGCGAGATGTAGTATAACCTATAGCCTTCCTCGATAAATGGACTATCCAACACAAAAATAATTTTTCAGTTTGAACCAGTAGTTCCTGAGATTTGCGCGTTAAAACAAACGAACGAACCAACCAACCAACCAACCAACCAACTAACAAACAAACAAACAAACAAACAAACAAACAAACAAACAAACAAACAAACAAACAAACAAACAAACAAACAAACAAACAAACAAACAAACAATCAATCTATCAAACAAACAAACAAACTCTTCAGCTTTATAATAAGTATTTCTATTATATAGATTAATAGATTATAAGATAAAAAGAAAATAAGATATTACTAAAAACCGTATCAAAGTCTATTGGTTTGGAAGTAAAAAGTTAACGAACAGAGGCAGACAGCGAATTTATTTTCTCCCGCTATAGTTTTTAAATTTCAATAAAAACTGTTAAGATATTAATTTAAATTGTATGATGTAAAGGATAATTATAATATGCATGAAATGCTTAAGAAAACTAACGTATTTAATTTGATAAGGATTAATATCACGTTTAAAAAACATCTTCGCAATTAGTACATTATGTTGAACAAATTTGATTGTCATAAAAAAGGTTATAGTAAGTTAACCTTAAAAGATACACATATGCTGTCGCGGACTTTTGGTTAGAACTTTTAAAGGGGTACAATTCCGTAATACATGATTTTTGCTTAACATCAACCGTTTACGCAGCGCGCGCGACGGAAGCTCTCAAAAGGAATAATTTTTCCCGTTTTTGCAACATTTTTCATTGATGCTCCACTCCTATTGGTCGAAAGCGTGATGTAGTATAGCCTATAGCCTTCCTCGATAAATGGACTATCAAACAAAAAATAATTTTTCAATTCGAACCAGTAGTTCCTGAGATTTGCGCGTTTAAACAAACAAACAAACTCTTCAGCTTTATAATATTAGTATAGATAAGTATTTCTATTATATAGATTTATAGATTATAAGATAAAAAGAAAATAAGATATTACTAAAAACCGTATCAAAGTCTATTGGTTTGGAAGTAAAAAGTTAACGAACAGAGGCAGACAGCGAATTTATTTTCTCCCGCTATAGTTTTTAAATTTCAATAAAAACTGTTAAGATATTAATTTAAATTGTATGATGTAAAGGATAATTATAATATGCATGAAATGCTTAAGAAAACTAACGTATTTAATTTGATAAGGATTAATATCACGTTTAAAAAACATCTTCGCAATTAGTACATTATGTTGAACAAATTTGATTGTCATAAAAAAGGTTATAGTAAGTTAACCTTAAAAGATACACATATGCTGTCGCGGACTTTTGGTTAGAACTTTTAAAGGGGTACAATTCCGTAATACATGATTTTTGCTTAACATCAACCGTTTACGCAGCGCGCGCGACGGAAGCTCTCAAAAGGAATAATTTTTCCCGTTTTTGCAACATTTTTCATTGATGCTCCACTCCTATTGGTCGTAGCGTGATGTAGTATAGCCTATAGCCTTCCTCGATAAATGGACTATCCAACAAAAAAATAATTTTTCAATTCGAACCAGTAGTTCCTGAGATTTGCGCGTTCAAACAAACAAACAAACAAACAAACTCTTCAGCTTTATAATATTAGTATAGATTTAAGCTTCCTAGACTTAGTACTTTCGGCTGTACGTTGCTAGATCAGTGAGGACAAACGACAGACAGATAGACAGACAGACAAACACAAAAAGTAGCTTATGACACTCTTGACAACCTTCTTTCACGTCTGCAAAGTTTCATTAAAATCTGTTCAGCCGTATTGGAAATTAGCTCGAATAGATAAAATTGAATTGAATAGATGTACAGACAAACAGACGGACAAAAAGTAGCTAATGTCAAATATCTTGACAACCTTCTTTCCCGTCTGCAAAGTTTCCGTAAAATCTGTTTAGCCGTTTTGGAGATTAGCTCAAATAGACAGATACACGTACAGACAGACAGACGGACAAAAAGCAACATTTGTTAGTTTTAATGACCTTCTTTTCATATTCATTGATGTTTCATTTAAATAGGTTTAGACACATGGACGTACAGACAGACATACAAAAAGTTCTGTATGTCACACATGGAAAGGGTGTAGTCAAAAGATTACATCCTGTTATATGTGTAAAGTTTCATCAAAATGGGTTAAGCCGTTTTGGCCGAAGCCGATTTGCTCGAATAGACAGACAGTTCGTTTTCATGTGTATAGCCTATAACTCTTCGTTAGAATCAGGCTATCAAAGGCAAAAAAAAAATTTCAAATTCGACGGGTAGTTTCAGAGACTAACAAATTCAAACAAACAAACAAACAAACGAACGAACGAACGAACCAACCAACCAACCAACCAACAAACAAACAAACAAACAAACAACCAATTAATCAATCACTCAATCATTCAATCAATTAATCAATCATCAAATCAATCAGCATGCGCGACGGAAGCTCTCAAAAGGAATAATTTTTCCCGTTTTTGCAACATTTTTCATTGATGCTCCACTTCTATTGGTCGTAGCGTGATGTAGTATAGCCTATAGCCTTCCTTGAAAAATGGACTATCCAACACAAAAATATTTTTTCAATTTGAACCAGTAGTTCCTGAGATTTGCGCGTTTAAACAAACAAACGAACGAACGAACGAACGAACGAACGAACGAACGAATGAACGAACGAACGAACGAACGAATGAACGAACGAACAAACGAACCAACAAACAAACAAACAAATAAACAATCGATCAATCAATCAATCAATCAGTCAATCCATCAATCCATCAATCCATAAATCAATCAATCAATCCATCAATCCATAAATCAAACAATCAAACAATCAACAAATCAATCAATCAAATAATCCATCAAGCAATCAATCAAACAATCCATCAATCCATTAATCAATCAATCAATCAGTCAATCAACCAATCAATCAATCAATCCATCAATCCATCAATCAATCAGTCAATCAACCAATCAACCAATCAATCAATCAATCAATCAACCAATCAATCAATCAATCAATCAATCAACCAATCAATCAATCAACCAACCAATCAATCAATCAATCAATCCATCAATCCATCAATCAATCCATTAATCAATCAATCAAACAAACAAACAAACTCTTCAGCTTTATAATAAGTATTTCTATTATATAGATTAATAGATTATAAGATAATAAGAAAATAAGATATTACTAAAAACCGTATCAAAGTAAAAAGTTAACGAACAGAGGCAGACAGCGAATTTATTTTCTCCCGCTATAGTTTTTAAATTTCAATAAAAACTGTTAAGATATTAATTTAAATTGTATGATGTAAAGGGCAATTATAATATGCATGAAATGCTTAAGACAACTAACGTATTTAATTTGATAAGGATTAATAACACGTTTAAAAAACTTCTTCGCAAATAGTACATTATGTTGAACAAATTTGATTGTCATAAAAAAAGTTATAGTAAGTTAACCTTAAAAGATACACATATGCTGTCGCGGACTTTTGGTTAGAACTTTTAAAGGGGTACAATTCCGTAATACATGATTTTTGCCTAACATCAACCGTTTACGCAGCGCGCGCGACGGAAGCTCTCAAAAGGAATAATTTTTCCCGTTTTTGCAACATTTTTCATTGATGCTCCATTCCTATTGGTCGTAGCATGATGTAGTATAGCCTATAGCCTTCCTCGATAAATGGACTATCCAACAAAAAAATAATTTTTCAATTCGAACCAGTAGTTCCTGAGATTTGCGCGTTCAAACAAACAAACAAACAAACAAACAAACTCTTCAGCTTTATAATATTAGTATAGATTACCTCAGTAACTACATATACGTCTTTAACCTCACAACTGACCCCAGTCGATGAGATTATTGTGAAGATTTGTTTGTGTAGATATATTTGATAAAAGAGTGTTTAGATGATATTGACACGAAAGACGCTAACAATAATTTGAATACTATTGTTGTGCAGATGTTATTGGTTTTTTATATGTGTAGAATTATTTGAATAGATGGTATGCTCTTATATATCTGATGCTGACTGTACAAAGCATTTTACGAGATCTTGCGGGAGGAAAGAAGTGATCTAATAATGAGTTTCGACTGTCAAAAAAATTTAGGACTCCCTAAATTGCCAGACCAGTCTGCCTATTATAGCCGCCAATACAATTTTTACAACTTCAATATAGTAGTTGGTAGCTCTAAGGCAAAATTGTCAAAAAAAAAAACATTTTTGCATATACTTGGAATGAAACCACACACAAAAAAGGAAGTTATGAAATCATTTCAGCAGTTAATTACTTTTTGACTAATTTGGATATCAAAGAAGAAATAAAATTATTGAGAATAGTGGCAGATGGCTGTTCTGGGCAAAATAAAAATACCGGAATGATAGCCATGGTAGGCAAGTGGTTAACAACAGAAGCACCTAAACACATAAAGAAGGTAGAAATTATTTTTTTTCCGTAGTTGGGCACTCTTTTATACCATCCGAGTATTTGCTCAAATAGAGAAAGACTTTAAAAAGCGTGAAGTCATTTCGGCACCTGAACAGTATCAAGAAATTATAGCTAAATATTGTAAATTGACTGCTTTAGATACAATTGCAGTACGAGATTGGAAATCAGCTTACGCACCAATTATCAAGCCAACCACTAGCTGGCACGTTTAGTTCCAAAAGTGCAAAAGGTTTTTCTTGACACGTTCCAAAACAAATAATTTGTTGCTTCAAGGAGAACAGTAATATAAAATTGATATTAACGTAAAAAAACCAATAACAAAGAAAAATGAAAGCATTACTACGTTGACTCCAGTTATTATTCCAGCAAACCAGGTAATTCCAAAAAAAGCAAAAGTCACCGATGTTTCAAATTTATTAAAAAAAACATTTCGGGCAGCAATGGAGAGATATGGAGACTTTAGGATTTTATAAAACAGTGGAAGATAGAAAATCTCATGAGCAAGATCTTGAAGAGGATTTAGCTGAGTTGTCAAGCGATCTTTGTGAAGACGGCTTTGACGATATCAACTTAATAGTATGATGTAACTTTTTTTATGATTACCTAGTTTACAACTAGTTTTTTCTAATAAATACTTTACTAATTAACTTTGCTCTTCTGCATTTTTATTTACCTAATTACTGACCACTTTTTGTTGCATAACACTGACCACCACCTTTGAACGATGCACGTTTCAAATACCGCTATTTTCCAACGGTTAGTTGCAAATGCCCCTATAACACTAGGTAAGTTTCAAAATCCGCCATATCGAAAATGTAAACCTGTTTTTAACTAGTTTTTTAGTAGTGTTGGTAACCTTTTTTCATTCACCTATATTGATATGATTGGGTGCCATGGACTTAAATGAAAATTATCTATGAAAATGGAGTAGTTTCAGTTTCAAACATTTTTTTTTAATTTCTGGAAAATTTCATAGAATCGGTTTAGAGGGATTTGAAACTAGACGACTCAAATCATTCTAATGCAAAATTAGGTTAGTCGCTCACGAGCACTGGAATAATCTACACGTATTCGAATATTTAAAAACCTCAAACAATTATGGAATTTATTGTGGATATCCAATATTTTGTAAATAGGAAAAATGAATTGATCGTGAAAGAACTAGCTGTTGCATCTGATGAAGACAAAGAATATGGTATACTATTTAAGCCACCATATCCTTGGTATCATATGTCAGCAAAATGTCGATCCACGAATTCATAGCTAACAAGAAACTATTATGGTATTTCATGGGTGTTTAGTTTTAAATTCAAATATTTCGCGGCTAAATAAAATACATTAAAAGTTTATAATTTATTCGAGAGTAGAAGAGAGAAGTAAGGAAATTTCGTTGTGTCGTTTTAGTACTCTTCTCGTTCGTACTCTCGTAAAACTATCGTCGTATTTTTGTCGTTTGTCGTAGAATTGAGATATAAATTTGTCGCAAAATAACTCGAAATTATTGTATTGTATCGTATTTAAAACCAGAAATTTAAGATTGTGCTGCGAATGAGTGTGTGACTCGACAAAAAGCGGATTCCATACTTCGGAAAATATCGCTGGTCAAGGTGCGTGAAAGGGTAACGGTATTTCGAAGGTAAGTTGACGAACCAACGTATGCTGAAGCCTGGCCATGACACCGAAGCCAGCCTAAGGAGGAATCTGCAAAAGCGGTGAGTTCATACAATTTCATTCAGTAGCTCACATAATCGAAGAATCCAGTTTCTCAAACAATTTATCGTTGTCGAATATACAGTCCACACCCCCTTCTCGTAAATTAACCCCAACCCATTTTACCAATCATGAATAACCTAATAATAACCACGTATTGGGAAGCGAAGCGTTGGACACCCTCCGGCAAGGTGGACTGATGACCTGAAGCACCATACCGGGGGTAATTGGATGCGGAAGGCGGAGGACCGTGTGTGGTGGCGAGCCTTGGGAGAAGCAGTGGAGAGACACGGGCTGATGATGATGATGAATAACCTAACAATGGGACTCTGGAGAATTAGATTACGCACAACTCAACACAATAATAATTAGCCTAATAAAAGAAGCTACACGAAAAAAAAATATGGTTTGAAAACTATATCAAGTAACTCGAAGACAAACGAATTGTAAATATAAAAACTTAGGATGTCCATCCTTACGGGAACTTTTTACGGACGTATATAGACATCATCAGACTTGGCACAGATACACAAATCAAGTAAATATTAATTGCGCATTACAAAATGTAATAGAAATTAAAAAATGAAAGATAAACCTGTTTACATTCAATAATTTGTTTTATTTCTTGTAAACCTTCTCTACGTTAATTTCAATATATCATGTATTTTATTAATAAATATCAAAATATAATTTATGTTTTTGTATCACTGTCAATAAGTGAATAAAATGCTTAGTGTTTAGCTAATAATAAAATGTGGATACAATGAAGTAGTTCCTATAAAAGACAGCGCCCTCGAAGAGAAAAGATGATTACTCTTCATTTAACAGCGATTCGTATGAGTCGTGTTGTTACACTGATTTGTAGTAAAATATTGTAGACATTTAGTGAAATTGTTTTCCCCTCAAAAAATATTGGGGAAGTTGGATCACTGATAAGTGAGCCAGACTCCCCAACATTACACTACTGGTAACAATATAGGATGCTGTTGTTCGTAGGAGATAGAGGAGGTGTTCTGTAGATGGCCTCCTACGCGTAATACACCTTCATCAAAAAATGGAATTTGTAGTACATAACGTCATCATAACTATAAGCATAGCTATAAGTACCATATGAATGCATGTTAGTGAGTAAGACAGTTGCAATACAACCTTTGAACAACTAACACGTTGAATCATTACACCAACCTCCGCATGGCAACCCTACTAAACAAAGAATTCAGCCTAGTCTAATCCGAGCATCAGGAGAGTACAGTCGACTACCTCGCAGAGTGTGCCGGCACACAACTGGCTCACGCCGGCATCAAATGTTGAAGTGAAGTGTAAAATGTAAATATAAATATAAGATTAAAAATAAATACAAAATAAAATGTAATAAAACAAAAATTTACAAAAATAAAAATTAATATGAGAAGATATATAATATGATTAATAATAATAAATTTGAAATATAATTATAAATAATAGAATACATATGAATTACAATATGAATGAAGATTACCAAAATGATAAATTTTGTGGATATCAATTCAAAAATCGATCATCATCATCAGCCCATTTTTACCCCACTGCAGGGGCTTAGGCCTCCCCCAGGGTGAGGAGGGGGGCTTGGAGCTTAAGTCCACCACGCTGCTCCACTGCGGGTTGGGAACTGTAACGACCGCCATCTATTGACAGCGTCCGGGACCGACTGCTTAACGTGCCCTCCGAAGCACGGTGTCAGTGATATTGTGTACTTAAGTCAGAAAAACTCATTGGTACACGCCCGGATTTGAACCATGGCCCGATGGGGCCAAATTTAAGACAGGCTCGTTGCGCTCTGGGCTATCACGACATACACATCAACAAAATGTGGAAAATCACTTCACAAATTTAAGCACAACTACGCAAATAAATGAAGAATTAATAATTGTGCTAACTGCGATAATAGGAATTATCGTATTAATTGTTATATTTAAATGGCTTAAAAAGTGTCGTTATACTACAATTAAACGAGAGTTACGAGTTAACCAAAATGAATTACGCCTACCTATCTTCAATACTGAGGAAAATTAAAAGGCGAACGACCGATATTGTTCCCGTGTTTCCTGTTTTTCCTGAGGTTCCAGTTTTGCTGTCTATTGTCCAGAGGATGTCCAAGAGATGTCAAGGACTTCAACGCAGGTAATCGTGAGTAATAAAAGTGCAGTGAAAAGTCAATATAGTGAAAAGTGAAACACGGAAAAACTTTATAAATTATCATAGACATTTCACGAATTGAATGCCTACTTAATTTATTTTACAACGTTATAAATTATAATATTTTTTTTACTATTATTGTTAATTGTAACAAGTTTTTTTCTTTTTCTTTTTTCAAACAATTTTTTTTCTGTTGTTCCTGCCATATATTCAGTCACGGATTGTCGTTCTCCACATTAAAATTTTATTGTGCACTGTAATGAACGGTCACGGCAATACCGTTCTCCACATTATTTCAATTTTAAAATAGTGTGCACTGATTTCTAACATATCAACAATTTCTAATATAGCAACAATACAATTGGCATTTTTCGTTACAAATTAGTAAAATTTTATTTGGTGAATTTATTTTATAATAGCATATAGCCAAGTTGGTATTCATAAATTGCCTATCGATTTGTCTGTTATGATATAAATCCATAGCTATTTCCAAATATTATTACAAGTTTAATTTCATTTCCTTTTTTTTTCAAAAACGTGTTGAAATTTAAAATAATTTTCTTTTTCTTTTTAAATTTTAAGAGCATCATCTTATTTGATTTTCAATTTATTATAAGTCGAATTAATACAATTTTAACGTATTTTATACGTTACTTATTGTATAAAATAATAATTCATTGTTGCTAGTGATCAGCTAATGACGGGTCAATCCGCTTTTATGCAGTTTTGCCAATAAGGGAACTGTTACCGACCCTCAGAGTCGTTTCTCAAAACGTGGAAATCCGGACTTACATATTTATATCATCCCTTCACCATATATATTCCCATGTAAATAGCCGTATAAAATTAGTTTTAAGTTAGTTAAGTAATTTCTTTCAAAACTGTATTTCAATGTATTCTATGTCATTTAAAAATTGTATTTCTATTGTATAACATATTGTGGAACATGTACTGTGTGTAATTTGTATTACTGTGTTTTTATGGTACTTGTTCAATGGAATATTTTCTTATTATAGAAAATAAATTGTGTTTAATACGCGAAGATTTTAAAAAATTTGGTTCAAAACGGTCTGAACGACTAGAGTATGTAAACTCAAAATATAACGAATTAATTTCCTAATATAAAAATTTTGAATCTTTATTTAAACAAGTTGACAAAAGTTCAACGATCGAAAGTTTTATCACCGAGTGTAATAACATAAAAACACACTTTGCAAAAATTCAATTATATTGTAACATACAACCTACAACAATGAGTTTGAGAAGTTTGACTTGCGAACCGCAACAAACTTCATACCTATTTTAACAGATAACAATCAAGATTCTATTGAGAAGTTAATTAATAGTATTGAATTATATCAATCGTGTATTGATAAAAAACAAGAACCGTTGTTAATTCAATTCGTTTTATAAACGCGTTTAAGCCGCATTTCTCGTTTAAAGCTTTCAGACAAATATGAAAATGTCGATTCATTGATTCGGATATTAAGAAATATCTGTTAGTGAAAAAATCAGCAAATACTTTATTAAACCAATTAAATTCTCAAAAACAAAATAGTAGTTCCATCTCAAATTACGGGGATAAGTTAGAAGAACTTTTTATGGATTTAACCATATCGCAGGCGAACGAAAACGCCGACGCATATAAATTATTAAGACCCATTAACGAAAGTTTAGCAATTAAAAATTTCGCATTCGGGTTGAACAAAAAACACCTAAGTTCGATCTTTCTAGCTAAAGACTTTTCAACGCTTAAGGAAGCAGTTGAATTCGCAAATGACAGCTGAATTCGCAAATGACTTTAATAATTTTACAAAATCATCTAAAAACGGACACGATGCGATATCAAAATATCGAAACACATTCCGTTCATCATTTAAAAGCCAACGTCAACGCAATCAACCCGGGAGGTCGAGCGGCGGATATTGCGTCACGCGACTCAGCGCGCCGTCCCTGGTACCAAGCGACGTAACATAGTAGTAACAGAGGTATGTTTACACATGACTCAAACACTCGACTTTACTCACCACATAATAACTTTCGTAGAAGATTTAACACAAGACGTCCATATCAGAATAACTCTTGACGTATGTACCAAACAAATAGTAAATTAAAAAGTAAGCTTAAGCAATAGATTACCCAGAACAAAATAATGAGCATCAGCAGCCCTTTCTTGACAAAGGAAATGTCTGATAATCTAAATTTTCAATTTAAAATATTAAGTTTTTCAAATAATACGTTTTATATATATTTTTACGTAAACGGGAGGCGTCTCAAACTCCTCTTGGACACGGGCGCAACAATTTCATGCATTAAAACTCAAGAATTACCCAAAAACATAGAGATAGATACATCAAAATCAATTAGTCAAAGAAGTTGGTGGAAAAATTTCTACCAAAGGTTTAGTAAATTTACATTTAAAATCGGATCATTTAACTCTTTACCAAAAATTTCAAGCAATTTCGTATCTTAAGATAAGCTCTAGTGGAATTTTAGGCATGGACTTTTTATGTAATTACAAAACTAATATAGATTTACATCATAGATTTTTAACATTAACAACTTATGAAGGCAAAACATATCACATAAAACTATACAGAAAATATGAATAAGACCACGCAAATGAATTCATTTTACCAAAGCGAACAGAGTCCATTAATTACGTCAATATAAACAAACGAAAATACTCCGAAAGCGATGAAGTCATCATTGTCACGAAGTTTCGTGATTATTTGTAAATATGGGAATTTTGAATATTTATTAATAGCAACATTGCAAATTTGGTTGAAAATCATGATTTGGTTAGCAACACTTTTTTCTCCGGATGACAGCGGGGCCGATACCACGAGGTTAGTCTGCTGCCTAGAATTTTATGGCCTATTAATAATTAATTACCTTTATTTGGTAGTCATAAGCACGATTGATTATCGAGCACCTAATTGTGAGTATATGATTAGTTTTTAGAGGTAACGAAACTATGATACGATATCCTGCTTAGCACGTGGTGCCAGCTGACGTTTACTGTGATATTTGCCGGTAATATATTGACGATATCCACAATATTAATGCGTAATACAGATTTGAATAATGATATAGATTTAGCGAGATTTGTGTGTATGATGACGTCGGCATAGAAGCTGACTCGCGTCATAACCTAAGAGATTGAAAGACACCTCGAGCACTTCTCAATGAATGGTTGAGAAGGTATGAGCTCTTCATAGTGGTTAAAGGGTCCGCACTCTGACGTCGGCATAGAAGCTGACTCGTGTCATAACCTAAGAGAGTGAGAGATATTATAAGAGCACTTCTCAATGAATGGTTGAGAAGGTATGAGCTCTTCATAGTGGTTAAAGAGTCCACACACTGAAGTCGGCATAGAAGCTGACTCGTGTTATCACCTAAGAGAGTGAGAGATATTACAAGAGCACTTCTCAATGAATGGTTGAGAAGGTATGAGCTCTTCATAGAGTGGTTAAAGGATCCATAGATAGAGAGATATGTATACGTGTATGTGTGTGTAGATAGACACTAGAGTTTATCCTAAATAGAGGTACACAGAGATACTGATAAGCGAAGCAGATGTGAGAGAGTTTTATATACCTAGTATGATACTATCTATATTCTATTATAATCTATTGATGTGCTTTTACGCTGTGTACTATGTTGTTTGTGATCACATTCTAACTAACTATAAATTGTCAATGCGGGGTCGGTGCTGGGCCTTTGGGCCCGGGCCACCATTGCGTTAGGCAATGGTGTGCCCGGGCTTTATTAATTTTTTAGGTGTTCCTGAGACAGGAGAGATGAGAGCGAACTAATCAAAGCTACCTACACTGACAACGGAGATGATGCTTATAGTGTACATATGTGCTCATGCTGGATGTCGCTTAAAGGAGCTCCTCGGAAGATAATTCAAGTGGTCGATGCTACTGTATATGGTGTAGATTCTTAATGACCAATATGCGGTAACTTGATTAAATAAATCAATTATCAATTTGTATTAATTCAAGTATCGTTGACCCTTGATCAGTTCAAATATAATCATATCGCGATCTTAGAAGTTACACCTCACAATACATGATGATATAACAAAGATAGACTTCGCGACATGGTGGAGATGCTTCGAGATATGAAATCAGGAGCCAATCCCTCAGCACATCCTATTCGTTTTCCGATGAGCTCAAAGCGATATCAGCATCATCTGTTGGCGGCTAGCTAAATGACAATTTTAGACTAAAGAAACACTGACTAAAAGAAACTTTTAGTTTCATAATTTAGTCAATTTATGAAAACGCATACAGCATCATTACAATTTATAATAATATATTACTAATTTATTTCCTTGTTGTAAAGGTGAAATAGTTTCTGACTTGTTTTCGTGTTAACGGTGACCTGTGGTGACCTTTGTTAAATAAGTTGAAAAAGTGTTGGGTCGATTGAGTGAGTCAGAGTAAGGTGATCTGTTGATATGACTCCAGATACGATTCATATCTATACTATCAAACAATCACGAAGTTCAAGTGAAGAAAGTGAGACGTACAAGAATAATTTTTTTGTCCTTAACTATTACAATATCGGCGCGCGTAATATAGTGAAGACTGAAGAGTGAGATTTTGAAGGTTTCAATCAACTACACGAAGTGTGATGTGTTATCGTGTTCTATTTATTGAATACCTATTTTTATCTTACTAATTTAATACATGTACTAAAATAAAATAATGAAATAGTGTACTCCATCACTCAATTTTATTTGATATTGTTATGTACCTACCACTGAATAAATGGAAAGTTCCAAAATCTCATTTCATTACTAAATCTCATAAGAAATAAGAACTTAGATATTTTACCTTGATTTATTACCATTTGGTGTCTCCCATGTATAAACATACCTATTGTTTTACTATTTATATCCCTACAGAGTAGCGGATCCTAACAGAAGTGAGTCACTAACGACTCGACTCAGATATTCAATCATGACTTAAATATGTGCATCACTAATTCATAGAGAATTGATCAATGACATGAAACTTCAAGTGAAATGTTTGATTTTGCTTGAATTATTGAAAATAAACTGAGTGTCTAGGTACATGGTGTCTACATAAAATTAATGTTATTTTGATTAAAGTTATTGTGTACTGTGATTTAAAAGTATGTAAATTGCGTTTAATGTGTAATACCGACTGTGTCTTCAAGTAAAGAACGGTGTCTTCAAGTGGACGTACGTACGTACACCGGTATGTACAGTGGTTTAATTGTTGTAAAACTAGAATTAAACATTTGTTGGAATTAGTCGAGACAAAAAACTGTCTTTGTGTTTTATGACAACAATCGAACGTAACGTCACGTCACGTTATTATAGCAGTTATACAGATAAACCGTAAAATAATGCTTATTATGTGGTTATTGCCTATGTAGTAGGTACATAGAAAATGAACTGAATGTTGTAGGCCTCTCACATGCTCACAGGTTAATATAAACTAAGTTGATTAGTTATAGTCTGAAGTGGCATATAAAGTTGCTTACCACTTAACAAAACATATAAGGTTGCTTACCGCTTAGCAAAATCACTAATCTGAATAGAATATGACTCAATTAGATATTATTTAGTGAAAAGAATCTGATAAGTATGTATGTATGCATAAAAGCAATGTACAGCTACCAATTCTGACCTGAGCTCATAGACATTGAGATATATTGTCTAAATATATTTGTCAGAGAGTGACCTATATATGATAATATGAAAGTTGAAATGAAAGTTATTTAAAACAAATTCGGTTTGTAGATTAATAATAGTATGATATAGTACCAGAGAGATAGATAACTATGTTATCCGTTACCTTTCTTTTGTTCGAATACAATTATGAAGAATATTTCATTGTTTGTTGGTGGCTAACTCGGATGGATGTTTATCCTGAAGTGCGATGGAGTGTAAAGTGATCTGTTATGAAAAGTAAATATATAATGTTTTATATAAATCAAGAATAGTAAAGAAAAGATGAGAAAGTACCTATTAAGGTACATAATTAAATTTTGTTAGCATCGTTGAAGACCACATAATTGTTGCCTTTTCAGTGAAAAATGGAAGCTGTAATTAAGGTGAAAGTGGTCGCCATCCATGAAACAGTCAAATCGTCGATCGGCGAAGCAAAGGGTTCATATTAGTAATTTACCAGAGAATATAGAAGAGGCTAACATTAAATTAGAAATGCTAAAGTTACTCAACGAACGCCTCTCGCTGGAAATGAATAATTACTATATATATGCGGAGTCACTTTCACCCGATGAAGCGGCAAAATATGTCAAGACTCAAATGGAGGGAGATGAAGTAATCGCAGAACTTACAGTAAAATTTAAAAAAAAAATTTATCGAAACATGAGAAGGAAACATTTCAAGGCAGATTACCTAAGATGGAATTGACTAAATTCAATGGAGATATTCTGATGTGGACAACCTTTTGGGATCATTTTTCCTCTAATATTGATAGTAAAAGCATCAACGAAGTTGATAAGTTACTGTAACTACAATCAGTTTTGGAAGAGAATGCGAAGAAGGCAATTGAAGGTTTAGAAACAACCAGTAAAAATTATAGTATTGCTGCCGCTACCCTTAAGGAACGGTTCGGTAAACCTAATACTATTTGATGCACACTACAATGCCCTATATAAGATACAACAAGCTGATAAATCCATCTTAAGTTGTAGACGCGTGCTAAACGATATCGAACGACACCTTCGGGTATTGAACGGTTTGGGTGAAGATATCAACCATAACCATTTACGATTTCTATTAATTCAAAAATTTCCAGAAAACATATATGAATTAAAGTTGAAATTAAAACATGAAACAATTGAAGAAATTAGAACATGTCTAGAGGAAATTATATCGGCGAAGGAAGATTCGAATAGAATGACTGATGCCGGAATGCGAAATGATAGTTATTCGGTAGAGTTGTTACACATTAGAGAAAAGGCAAAAAGAATAGTAATAAACACTTGTAAAACTACTGATAGTAGGAGACATAATTTATCCACCAATAACGACAGTAAAAAACGTAAACTTACTGAAGGGTTCGATGGAAGGCAAAAAGAAAAGCCAGAAAAAAGACCCAAATTGAGCTGCATATTCTGTAAAGATCCACACTATAGTGATGAATGCACGACCGTCAAAAGTATAAGAGAAAGAAAATTAAAATTGAGAAATCGCTGTTTTAATTGCTTTACCACCGGACACAAAGTGAACCAGTGCCGATTGAAAAGGAAATGTGCACATTGTGGATCGTATGGAGAACACAACAGAGCTTTATGTCCAAAACTGTGAGTAAATACTAAAGTGGAATCTACTACATTTTATAATAATACTAAAAGCTTCACAGCATTACAGACGGCTGTCGTATGGGTAAATGGCGTAAATAGAACGAAATCAATAAAATGCCGATTATTACTTGACTCTGGAAGTCAAAGAAGCTATGTAACTAAAAGGGTAGCCAAAGACCTAAACTTACCTATCGAGGAAGAAAATAGGCTCTTGGTATTTACCTTCGGTTCACTGTCTCCACATGAAGTTGTTAGTCCATTAGTTAAAATCAATATCAAGTCCCGTACCAACTCAAATAAAGCTGTGTATGTGAATGTCGTGCCATTCATATCACAGAATATCCCATATCCAAGAGAGGAAGCCAAAAACTGGGCAAAGGATAAAATCTTAGCCGATGATGGTTCCCTGTCAGACCAGATAGATATCTTGATTGGGAATGACTATTACTATTCCATTATGTCTAACCATAAGATTAAAATCGGCGAAGATTTTTTCCTTGTAGAATTTATCCTGGGTTGGATACTTCCAGGAAAGATCACCCCTGAAAATACAGATCAGTTATATTCTCTTACATATTTTCAATCCTCATGTGAAGATGTCAAACTCAATGCACCTGATCGTCCATTAGAGAACGTCAATTTAAAATCCTTGTGGATCTTGAATATGTAGGGATTACCGACAACCCTAAAGTTACAAGAGATGAAGAAACGATCAGGAACTTTAATGAAACTACTAAATATATTGATAAAAGATACTATGTCACCTGGCCATGGAATCACTATCCACCGAATTTACCAGATAATTATGGACTTGCAATCGGCAGATTAGTAAATTTAGTTAAAAGATTAGATCAACAATCTCTAGAACTGTACGATCAGACATTAAAAGAACAGATAAAAAAGGGTATTATAGAAATAACACCAGAGCATCAGAAATCGGCCAGAGATTATCCGATACACTACTTACCTCATCATGGCGTGTTTCAGCCTGGTAAACCGATGAGGATAGTTTATGATGCATCGGCAAAAATAAAGGATAATAAAAGCCTAAACGAATGTTTATATTGTGGACCACTTATGCTGGAAGATCTGACTGGATTGTTAATAAAATTTAGAATGCATAAGATAGGGATTGTAGCAGACGTAGAAAAGGCTTTTCTCCAAATAGGATTACAAGAACGTGACAGAGATGTAACCAGGTTCCTATGGCTAAAGGATTTAAATCAACCAACCTATTTGAATAATGTAGTACATCTAAGATTTTGTAGAGTACCATTTGGAGTGATTACCAGTCCTTTTCTTTTGAATGCTACAGTCAGAAATCATCTTACGAAATCCGATCAGGGGAAGCTAAAGGCAATCGCTGACGATATATATGTAGATAATCTTGTAACGGGAGCATCTACATATAAGAAGGCCATTTCTATATACATGTCATTGAAGAATTCCTTTAAAGACCTATCAATGAACCTAAGAGAATGGAATTCTAATTCTAAGGAATTCATGAAAGCAATACCTTTAGAAGACAAGGGAAAGAAAATTTAAAAAATTCCTCGATTAGAACTACTAGGTGTTTTGATAGGAAGTCGCCTTATAAAATATGTTTTGAAATTTAATCAATTACCAATAGAGGATCAATTCATATGGACAGATAGTCAAATAGTACTTAACTGGTATCATACAGACAAATTACTACCGCCATTTGTTGCTAGAAGAATAAAATAAAACAGAATAAAAATCTGAAACTTCGGTATGTCCCATCTGAATTGAATTCTGCTGATGTAGCTAGGAGACCAAATTTCTCTAAAGAATCTATACGAACATGGGTTGAAGGACCAAAATTCATAGTAAAAAAAATTCTATAGCATGGTCCACTCCAATAAATTCTTTTTCTTTCTTGAGTGGGGAGGATCAGCCCATCCCACAGGCTGAAGACAAAGAAATGACCGAACCAGAAAAAGAGAAAGAAGAAGTTGATCTGGAGCGCCACCAGATAGACGAGATAAAACTACAAGCAAAATATTTCCCAGAAGAAATAAAAGGAGTGGAAACGCACCTTAGTAGAAACTTAGGTTTATTTCTGGATGATAACAAGGTCCTGAGATGTGGAGGACGCATGAAAAATACAAATTGGTCTTTTGACAAAAAGTATCCAATACTAATACCAAAGAACCTCAGTCCAACGCCGAAGCTAGAGAACCATTAGAAACTGTTATCGAACAACCACCACATCAAAATTTAGTTAGACAAATGGCAGACTCAGTAGATCCTCGACCAAAGCGAGGTGCAGCTATAGAGGCTCGGAAGAAGATTACCGAGTGGACTCGATTGTTACATAATTCACTCAAATAAGTCACTTTTCCTTGGAGTTGGGAGTGTCACGAAGTTTCGTGATTATTTGTAAATATGGGAATTTTGAATATTTATTAATAGCAACATTGCAAATTTGGTTGAAAATCATGATTTGGTTAGCAACACTTTTTTCTCCGGATGACAGCGGGGCCGATACCACGAGGTTAGTCTGCTGCCTAGAATTTTATGGCCTATTAATAATTAATTACCTTTATTTGGTAGTCATAAGCACGATTGATTATCGAGCACCTAATTGTGAGTATATGATTAGTTTTTAGAGGTAACGAAACCATGATACGATATCCTGCTGAGCACGTGGTGCCAGCTGACGTTTACTGTGATATTTGCCGGTAATATATTGACGATATCCACAATATTAATGCGTAATACAGATTTGAATAATGATATAGATTTAGCGAGATTTGTGTGTATGATGACGTTGGCATAGAAGCTGACTCGCGTCATAACCTAAGAGATTGAAAGACACCTCGAGCACTTCTCAATGAATGGTTGAGAAGGTATGAGCTCTTCATAGTGGTTAAAGGGTCCGCACTCTGACGTCGGCATAGAAGCTGACTCGTGTCATAACCTAAGAGAGTGAGAGATATTATAAGAGCACTTCTCAATGAATGGTTGAGAAGGTATGAGCTCTTCATAGTGGTTAAAGAGTCCACACACTGAAGTCGGCATAGAAGCTGACTCGTGTTATCACCTAAGAGAGTGAGAGATATTACAAGAGCACTTCTCAATGAATGGTTGAGAAGGTATGAGCTCTTCATAGAGTGGTTAAAGGATCCATAGATAGAGAGATATGTATACGTGTATGTGTGTGTAGATAGACACTAGAGTTTATCCTAAATAGAGGTACACAGAGATACTGATAAGCGAAGCAGATGTGAGAGAGTTTTATATACCTAGTATGATACTATCTATATTCTATTATAATCTATTGATGTGCTTTTACGCTGTGTACTATGTTGTTTGTGATCACATTCTAACTAACTATAAATTGTCAATGCGGGGTCGGTGCTGGGCCTTTGGGCCCGGGCCACCATTGCGTTAGGCAATGGTGTGCCCGGGCTTTATTAATTTTTTAGGTGTTCCTGAGACAGGAGAGATGAGAGCGAACTAATCAAAGCTACCTACACTGACAACGGAGATGATGCTTATAGTGTACATATGTGCTCATGCTGGATGTCGCTTAAAGGAGCTCCTCGGAAGATAATTCAAGTGGTCGATGCTACTGTATATGGTGTAGATTCTTAATGACCAATATGCGATAACTTGATTAAATAAATCAATTATCAATTTGTATTAATTCAAGTATCGTTGACCCTTGATCAGTTCAAATATAATCATATCGCGATCTTAGAAGTTACACCTCACAATACATGATGATATAACAAAGATAGACTTCGCGACAATCATCAAACACTTGCAGGTTGTAATAGATTACGACCTGCAAGATACGATTGTAATAGAACTGGAAAAAAAAATTGTATATTGCGGAATTATGTTAAGTGGTCTTGTTTTTTATTTGTTATAGAAACCTTCCAAGTATATTCGATTCTGATGAGGGTTTATCATCGATATCACCTAGTACATCTAAAAATTTAAAACGCAAATCATCTAAGAAATGTTTAAAGAAAACACACATCGATTTAATGATTTAATGCGCGATCTTTTTGGAGACGACAGTGATACTGAAATATGTGTAAAGAAATCTGAATTATCTGGTATATTATGGAAGCGAGTTGCTAATGGAATGACAAAACAGACTGAAAACAATGCGAATGGAGAATTCTTTTTGCAATTAAAACTTTACTATACGTCTGAAATCGAGTAATTACCAGATGATACTCGTTGGAAATTCGCTTTAATAAATACGCAAATTAAATTACAAAGAGAATCTGATGAGTTTAAGCATTTGCAACGTCTTTATTGAATATAAAAGATAAATTTGCAAAATCTGAAGCAAAATTTATTCCTGAAAAGAAAAAGTAAAATATTACCTTCTTAAGACTTACTGATTTAAATAACGTGTTATTTTCATACTTTATGTATTTCTTGTAATAGAATATAAGCCTACATTGTAATCAGTATATTTTTTAATTAAAGACAAAATTAGATTTCGCGTTGCTAATGGAATGACAAAACAGACTGAAAAACAATGCGAATGGAGAATTCTTTTTGGAATTAAAACTTTACTATACGTCTGAAATTACCAGATGATACTCGTTGGAAATTCGCTTTGATAAACACGAAAATTAAATTACAAAGAGAATCCTACGAGTTTAAGCATTTGCAACGTCTTTTATTGAACATAAAAGAGAAATTTGTAAAATCTGAAGCACAATTTATTCCTGAAAAGAAAAAGTAAAATATTACCTTCTTAAGACTTACTGGTTTAAATAACGTGTTATTTTCACACTTTATGTATTTCTTGTAATAGAATATAAGCCTACATTGTAATCAGTATATTTTTTAATTAAAGATAAAAATTAGATTTTCTAGGTTTTAGTATAAATTAACGAGCAATGCTTACAAAGTAAATACTAGATAACTTGGTTTACATGGTCTTGTATTATATTGTTTTTACTTTGGATGCAATCTGATAAAACTACACGTTTTGATTTTATTATTGGGCACTACGATATTTTATTAACATAACGAATAAAATATATTGTAATATTTGTGGTATAAATGTTACAAAGAAAATATACTATGCTCATCTTAGAACAAACTTACATAAAAAAAATTGTTTGTTACAAAGCCACATTGATAATGTACGGCTTATAAATTCAGCATTTAAAAACAGACTACTTTTTTTTTAGAATAGACGGTATTCATGATAGGTATTTACTTCCAGAAGATTTTTTAAATGATGTACGGGTTTCGGTGAATAAGTTAATTAAATATATTCTTCATCAACATAATAGCTGTAAAATAAATTTTGAATTGTTTTGTTATTATTCTTTACCACATCAAATAAAGACCGAGTTGAAATCATTTACAGTTAAGTATAAGAAATTTTATCAGAACACTGATATCAATGAACATTATAATTGTGTTAAATCTACACTCATTCGGAAATGTAGCGAATTTCATTTAAAAGATTCTGGTTGGTTTTTTCCAACATATCTCATCTTGAAATAAATAAATACACGGCTATCACGAGGGGGTTCTTATATTCCTTTACCGAAAATATTCAGAGTACGAAAAGTTGTTTAACATTGAAAACACTGACTGGCATTGTTTTTTATGGAGCTCCGTGGCTTACTTATTCCCAGTCCAAAAAAATGGTACACGGACAACATCATACCCGCATTACAAGCAAATATTTAAAATAGATGGGATGAATTTTCCTCCTACTAATAGAGATATAAAGATATTCGAAAAGAATAATCCTACATTTACAGTAATTATTTACGGATTAGATTCAAAAAACCAACTTGTAGGCCCGCCTACAAAACAGAATATCGTAGTATAAACCATATTAATTTATTATACATAGAAAATTCAGAACATGGTCATTATTGTTTAATAAAAGATTTTGAACGGCTTATTAGACACCACATAACGAAGCATAAAGGTAAAATATACTTTTGTGAAGAGTGTATGTTATTTTTTTCATCATATGATAGTATCGAGACTCATAATAGCGCGCGAATGAAAACTGTTTTACCTAGACCCGGTACGATCTTACATTTTAGTCACTATGAAAGATTGCAACGTATCCCTTTCGTTATCTATGGTGATTTCGAAACTATGTTATTACCTGTTGAAGCAAATGCTTATTATATATGTTGTGCATATGATTCGAGTTTAAATAAATTCATTTCATATCGAGGAAAAGATTGCGTTCAGATATTTGTAAAGTTATTAATGGAACATGTTAACGAAATTCATAGAATTAATACGACTGAAAAGAAAAAAAGGATTCCGTTATCACTGCAACAACAAATTGAACACAATCGCGCCACTCACTGTTATATATGTAATAATTTACTATTAGGCGATGTCGTTCGAGACCATTCTCATTATACAGGCCAATACAGAGGTGCAGCACATTCACATTGTAATTTACTTTTGAAAACTTGTTCATTCATACCATTTTTCTTTCATAACTTAGCGGGGTATGATTGTCATTTATTTATAAAAGAGCTTAGGGAATCTGATGGTCGAATAGAGGTAATACCTAAAGGGAAAGAAAAATATATTTCTTTTACTAAATTCATAAAAAATGTAAACGATGGCCGTGAGTCATATATTCTTCTCAGATTTGTTGATTCTTGTCATTTTCTCAACACGAGTTTAGAGAAATTATCTCGGTTAGTTTATCTGATTTCGAGACTTGTTTGACGACAAGGATTGAATCTTTAATCGAAAAAAAGCTCACTGATCTTTCACCTCAATCAGTGTCAGGTTTTAATATAACTCCAAATGATGCTAAGCGGTTTGAAACGAGAAATAAACTTAAATCCCGAGTCTTATTTTAAAAATCCATAACTTCCCAGCGAAAATACTGTCAAGCTGTCGTATTGTACAACTGTCTGTCAACCAGGAGAAGCAAGATTTAAACAACTTTGAGAATACATACAATAATCATCACGTCATCGACCAAGCAATTCAAAAGCAATAGCTTCCATATTTCGATAGACAAATTTCTAGATATGGCATTAAGATACAAAATAGTTAGTCCAGAAGAATTCGATGATGCTTTACAAACATTAGAATCAGGAACAAAAGATAAATTTGTATACAGGGGCACAACTATAACATTTGTTCACCAAACAAATAATAAAAAGTCCGTACCCGTTCAAGTTCTGGTGAACAATAATGAACTGTTGCTAAACAAAAGTGATAACGACTGTATTAAAGAAGACATCTCAGGGTATACGTGTCCAGCCCATCCATCACTCAAAGATTTCATTAAAAGTAGTCCTGTGAAGGTCGAAACAGCTCTTAAAATAGCTATAACTTCGACAACCAAAATATTCGTTCCCGCAACTAGGATGTCCGCCATATCGGTTATACAACAAGGCTATCGCAGCAATGACGACATCTGGGGGCGATCTGTCATGGACGGGACTGTGTTTGGTGAGGAGGTGACAAGAAACTCATTTTATCTCGCTTATTACCTAAGTTGCATTCTCTACACAACGGGTGTTGACATGAGAGACGAGTTCTAATTCGGAAAATATAGTGAGTTTCTTGTCATGGTCACGATTATTAGACCCTACTGAACAAAAAAAGACTTCTCAGAGAGTTGTAAAGGAAGACATAGACATAGCATTGATATGTCTCCATGCTGTAATAGGTTGCTATGCGTTGTCAAAAAGTGTAAGCGGCAAACGGGATTTTAACAATTGGTGCAAAAAGAGGTATGGAGCAATAGCCTCATCTTTAAATCTCCCCGTTGAAAGTTCGGCCAAACTCGACCTACAAAATAGTTGCACGATGCTTAACACATTTGTTAACCAGCGTCCTGAATTAAAAACTATCGTTTACAAAGTTGCTAAGGCACCAATAAAGGCAACACAAGAAGCTTCTGTCGTTTCAAATCAGGTGAGCATGTTAACGGCCTATGCCGGAATGACTTGCTACGTCATGATAAACAAAGTGATATCACATGGAGGGCCGATACTAGCGGTGAATCCAATACCCAATCAGTTGGTTAAATACTACCAGGAGGTTGAAGAAATTACAAAAACCCAGACAGAAACCGGGAATGAAATTACCGACATGCCTTATATACATCTCATAAAACACAATTTGGTATGCTTCAAACTTGCGGACTACCAAGATATCATGTTGGTCGCGCTGGAATTAGAGAGGATTAGAAACCCAGATGGGAGTATTTCAGATTATAGGGGAAAACCTGAAAATGCAGTACTGGAAAAGTCCACGGTTAGGCAAATTATCAAAGCTGGAGGGACATCTGCTAATGTGAGTCTCCCAACAGATGTAGCAACAAAACTCCAGAGTTATGGATTAGACATATCGGCACTGACAGAGAAAGCTCACAGGATTTTAAAGAGGATTAATCGCCTTAAAGGCGATTCCATTGATGATCTCGACGATGAGTGACTTGACCTGGATTTAATCTAAAAATACACGCACTATAATTTATTAATAAAGATTTTAGTTCAAGCACAAAGTGACATGACAACAACATGACAGGTAGATAAACGTGAAGTGTGGAACGGAGGACGCCAGACAAAGAACAGACAGAACACTGCCATACGTAGAGTGAATATAGCAGTGCAAATCAATCAGGCGCTTTGCGTTCATATATTTATTCAACAAAAACATTAGAAAATGATAAATTTTTGAATCTCAGACGCTTTTTCTCTGATAAAAATGAATTTCGATTAGCACGTCGTAAAGGAGTGTATCCGTACGAATATATGGATAGTTTAGATAAATACAATGAAACAGTATTGCCACCGAAACAAAGTTTTTATAATACTTCAACATCAAATAATATTTCAGACGATAATTACAAACATGCTAGTGATGTATGGGAAAAATTTTCCATATGCAATTTAGGACAATTTACCGATTTATATTTAATAATTGATGTCCTATTATTATGTGATGTATTTGAAAATTTTCGTACTGTTTGTCAAAAAAATAATAAACTAGATGCAGCTTTTTATATAACCGCTCCTAATCTTAGCTGGGACGTAATGCTTTTAAATATTGGTGTAAAATAAGAGTTAATTTCTGACATTGAAATATATCAAATGCTTGAACAAGGCATCCGAGGCGGATTATCACAGTGTTCTTTACGATATGCAAAAGCTAATAATATTTACACTGAAGACTACAGGGAAGATAAACCAAATACTTATCTTTTATATTTAGATTGTAATAATTTATATGGATACGTGATGATGAAAAACTTACCGATATCAGAATTTAAACTTTTACAAAGTGGTGAATTATTATCTTTTGACATAGATTCATGTCATGAAAATTCAGACATTGGATTTATATTAGAGGTTGATTTAATCTATAACGAGGACTTACATGACTCTCACAAAGATTTACCATTTGCACCAGAAAAAATGAAACCTCCTGGAGGAAAGGAAAATCTGAAATTGATCGCAAATCTGTATAATAAATATCACTATGTTATTCATTATATGTATTTAAAACAGTGTTTAAAACATGGTTTCATATTGAATAAAATTCATAAAATTCTTTCATTTAAACAAAGTAATTATTTAAAACAATATTTAGATTTGAATACAAGTTTGCGTCAGTCCTCACAATCTACGTTTGAACAAGATTTTTTTAAATTGTTCAATAATTCAATATTTGGAAAAACTTTAGAAAACAAGCGGAAGCAAATATCTGTAAAATTAGTTGATCGATGGAGTGATAAAAAAAATAACACAAATAAATACATAGGTGCTGAAAAATTGATTTCTCAACCAAATTTTCATAATGTATCATTTTTTCTGGAAATTTCGCAGTAGTTCAGATGGACAAGTCGGAAATTTTACTTGACCGTCCTATATACATAGGATTTACTGTACTAGAATTAAGTAAATCCCATCTTTATAGCTTTCACTATTCTTTTATTAAACCAAAATATGGTGATAGAGCACAACTGTGTTACACCGACACTGACAGTTTATTATATTACATAATACCTACAAATGATTGTATTTATAAAGATCTAAAAGAAAATCTTGAATTATTTGATACAAGCAATTTTAGTAGGAACAATATTTATGATTTTCCACTAGTACATAAAAAGGTATCAGGTCTGTTTAAAGATGAATTAGGAGGGACAATCGTTGTTGAATTTGTAGGTGTAAGGTCTAAACTATATTGTATAAAAACCGAAAACGATGAAATCAAAAAGGTGAAGGGAGTTAGCAAAGCAGTGTTAAATCTTTTAACTACAGACGAATACAAATCTACTCTTAAAACTAACACTACATTGCGCTCATGTATGAATGTATTTAAATCAATCAAACACGTGATATTCTCGCAAGAAGTAAATAAGTCCGTGTTGAATGCTAATGATGATAAAAGATTAATAATTGATAAATATAACAAATTGCCTTGGCGACATTACAAATTATTTTAAGTATACTATGTACAAATAGATCTGTTTTATTGTTAGATTAAGTTGTTATTTTTTATAACCAAAGTGTACATCTATAAAAATATGTATGTATTTTTTACCATTAAATTAGGTATTTTACTGAGTTCATCTCTGTTTTTATTTCATAACCCTATAATTCTTTAAGAGACTACAACGTTTATGCTGAATAATGATTCATAATAATAATAATAATAATAAATATTATTATCGAAAGAGAAAAAAAGGTTTTGGATTTTTCAATGATATGCTGAATAAATTACCGTTTGAGCTACATGTACCCGGATATCAGTTTTGCGGTCCTGGAACTAAACTCAAAGATCAATTAGCACGAGGTGATATGGGTATTAATCCACTTGATTCAGCTTGTCGCGAACATGATATAGCGTATTCGAAAAACAGAGATAATGTTCATTTGAGAAATCAGGCCGATCGTGTGCATCAAAAGCGATGAAACGAGTATTTAATAGAGATGCATCAATGAGTGAAAGAGCAGTTGCGTTAGGCATTGCGTCCGCGATGGGTGCCAAGTCAAAATTAGGTCTCGGTATCACAAGTAAAAATAAAACAAAGAAAAAAATTAAAAGATCAAAGAAACCTTTCAAGCATGTTATTGAAATAGCTAAATCATCTATGTCTAAAGGATCTGATCCTATAAAATCTGCACTGAATGGTGTTCGTAAAGTGATTCGTCAAGTAGGAGGGAAAAAAAAATATCAATTGTCCTAGAATTTTACCTCTGCCACATAAAATTGGTGGAGTACTTCCTTTTTTAATACCACTTTTTGCTGGATTAAGTGCAACAGGTGCTTTGGCTGGTGGAGCTGCTGGAATCGCGAAAGCAGTCAACAATGCTAAAAATGCTGTAGAACAACTTAAAGAACAAAAAAGACATAATGAAAAAATGGAAGCGATATCTTTAGGAAAAGGAATGTTTCTTAAACCTTATAAGAAGGGTTTAGGTATTTATATAAAACCTTCAAAAAACTATTAACACTACCAAACAGAGCTCTTACAAATATTGATTTAACAAAATATGCCAGAATTTTAAATATTCCTAACTTTAGAGGTGTTTCTATGAGAAATGATTTACCTAACTCACCTCCTTGGACACATGAATCTGGTATAATAAACCTAGACAATTAAGATGGGCCTGGAACTCACTGGGTAGCTTATAAGAAAAAAAACAATCGTGTCTTTTATTTTGATAGTTTTGGAAATTTACCACCTCCATCAAATTTATTATCATATTTAAAAGTGCAAAATGTAAAATACAATTATAAAAAATATCAAAGTTTCAATACATTCAATTGCGAACATTTGTGTCTTAAATTTCTTAGTGATAATTTAACTTAAATATATATCAGAACGTCAACCCATTATAGATTTAGTCATGAGTAAATAATGGACATTAACGCTAAGCGGTGTTGGACCCGTTTTAGAAACACAATATTTTCCTCCTATTGAATTATCATCAAAAAAACTATGTGCTTGGTTTAGTAGAATTCTTGACTTTTAATTCCATTCCCAATATTGATGAAAGAAATAACAAATTCTATATCGATGACAAAGTTATTGTAATTCCTCCAGGTCGTTACAAAATCGAAAACATTGAAAAATACTTAACTGATGGGTTAGATAAATTTAATATTTTCATATCGATAAAGCCTGATGAAAATCAATTGCGATGTAAAGTGAGATGTAGTAAAAAAGTTGATTTTATCCATAAAGATTCTTTGGGAAATTTGTTAGGATATTCTCCTAGAATTCTAGATCCAAACGTTGATTATTTATCAGATATACCTGTTTCCATATCAAAGTAAACGCTTTGCGAGTAGAATGTAACATAACAGGAGGGGCGTATATTAATTCTAATCAAGCTCACATTATTCACGAATTTTTCCCTACGGTTCCACCTGGATATAAAATAGTAGAAGTACCATCGCAAGTCATTTATCTTCCTGTTGTGGTTAAGGCAATACATAATATTCAGTTGAAAATAGTCGATCAAGACGGAGATCTAGTAAATTTCCGAGGAGAAATTATAACAGTGCGATTACATCTTAAGTCAACAGCATAGAATGGGTGTGGTTTATAACAGTAAAACCTATTCATATGATAACAACAGAAAATGGGTTTATCCACCTACTCGAGTTCGACCATTGAATCGGTTAACACACCGGAACATACAATTCCTAAAAGGGCTTGGCTTAAGACTTGTTTCAAACTCAATAAAAACAAAATAAAACTTAAATTTTTCTGTTTAACCTGCATTTTACCATGGAAGAACAAGAAGAAATTTTAAATATACAAAAAAGTGTATTATTCGATGAATCAATAGAACATTACGAGTTTCATGCTCATCGTCCATATGCATTAACCACTTTCAACAACAATGATGAAATTCGTATTACTGTTCAACATCAAGATGCTTGTATACTACCCAGCAAAAGCTTTCTATATCTTACCGGAGAACTTATGAAGAGCAATGGTGAGGTTAGCGTTAACACGAGTCTCATAAATATGGGGTTATGCTTTTTGTTTGAAGAATTACGTTATGAGTTAAATGCTGTTGAAATTGATCGCAATAAAAACGTTGGTTTAACAAGCCTTATAAAAACATTCATTTCCGCTAGCCCAAGTCAAACTACATATCTTGATAATGCTGGATGGAACACAAATACAACTAAGGACATTGTTGATACCAACGGATATTTTGACGTCTCGATTCCACTCAATTTGTTACTCAGATTTGCAGAAGATTATAATAGAGTAATAGTGAACACAAAACATGAACTTATTCTTACCAGAGCTAATACAGACGTAAATGCGATCGTACAACCAGAAAAAATTTTTGATAAAGATGTAAAATATCCATTTCCAAAATAGAATGGTTAATGCCATATGTTAAATTGTCCGACTTTGCAAAAGTAAATTTACTTAATTATATGTCAAAGATCCTCCTATACAAATAAGTTTTCGGACTTGGGAACTATATGAATATCCATTATTACCTACGACTACAAACCATGTATGGGTTGTAAAAACATCTACACAACTAGAGAAACCTCGATACGTTATCTTAGGATTCCAAGCGGCTCGAAAGAATATACACACAAAAGATGCAAGTTTCTTCGATCATTGTGACATTGGTGACGTTAAATTGTATTTAAATTCTCAAACATACCCTTACGTTAACCTTAATATTTATTTCGAACGAAACCAGTATTCACTGTTGTATGATATGTATGCTCAATTTCAAAGCTCTTACTTAGACAAGAACAGGTGTACACCATTATTGTCAAAAAAGGAATTCAAGGAAGTGGCTCCACTTGTTGTAATAGATTGTTCCAAACAAAATGAAACATTAAAAACAGGACCTGAAGACATACGTATAGAATTTGAATCAGAAAAACAATTTCCTCCGCAAACATCTGCTTATTGTTTAATCATACACGACAGAATAATTGAATACAATCCAATCAGCAGCGCAGTACGCAAATTGTTGTAAAGTAGTGTGGTTGTGTGTTATTTTATATTAAATCAAAATGGAAATATTCTATTTATGTGAGAAAGAAATTGAAAAAATACCTATAGATATATTAATCAAACATTATGGTCACTACATTCATTTATTGTATGTTAATGATTGACTACCCAAATCAGTGTTGGATAATGATGATGTTCCGTCGTCAATGAACAAAGGAAAAGTATTTTTAGTTACATTTATTAATGTCGTGTCATAAGGAAAAATCGTCTGTCTGATTATTGTCAAAGTTCTTTTTCGTCATGTTTAAAAACAGCCAGTCAGTCTATGGTCAGTCACCGTCGCCGCGACATTCCCACCTCCAGTATTGGAAAACCAATACTTAGGGGCTGGAGCTAACGTCTAATTTACCGAGTTTCGTCACTGGCCTCGTGTAAAGTCTTTTGTGTCCGGTCGAGTCTATAATTACAATGTCGGCAACGCGTATATGACCATCTTTACCAGGGTAGGTCTTTGTCACGGTTCCACGCAACCACATGCTACGTGGCAACTGGTTGTCAACAATTACCACTACGTCACCTACAGCTAATGGGATAGTTGTAGCAAACCATTTTTCTCGTCGTGTCAGAGTTGGCAAGTACTCCCTGACCCACCTCCGCCAGAATAAGTCAGCGAGCGCTTGTGCTTGTCGCCAGTTTCTCTTCAGTAGATCACCGTCAGTAAACGTGTCAAGGGCATGATCAACCCATTCAGTTTTTGATAATAAAAAGTCATTAGGTGTTAATGGAGGATCGTCATCATGGTCAATGGGAACGTATGTAAGTGGGCGCGGTTCACTATGAACTCAGCCTCTGCAAGGACTGTCTGTAATGTCTGATCATCTGGGGTTCGGTTTTTAAGAGTCGATTTCAAAGCAATTTTGACAGATCGTATTAGTCGCTCCCAACAACCACCCATATGCGGAGCATTTGGAGCAATGAAACTCCATTTTATACTTCTGGTGCTGCTGAACTGGAGTATTTCATCTCTGTTTATATTCTTCACTAAATTTTTAAGCTCATTATCCGTTCCCTTGAAAGTGGTGGAATTATCCGACCACATCTCGGTAGGACAACCACGTCGAGCTATAAAGCGCCGTATGGCCATGATAGCGCTACTTGTTGTCAGATCACTCGCGACTTCAATGTGGATAGCCCTCACGGTAAGACAAGTGAAAAGAGCGCCGTAACGTTTCTCATGACGTCGTCCAACTTTGACGGTGATCGGGCCAAAATAATCTAAACCTGTATACTTAAAAACGCGTCCATTCGGCATAAGTCTCACATTTGGTAGTTGACCCATTAAAGGTGGAGAAGGCTGTGCTCGCTTGTTCTTGCAATACTGGCAATTATGAAATACTTTTTTCACGGCGTTTCGTCCATTTATAATCCAGAACCTTTGCCGCAAATTATTAAGAACCTGCTCTCTTCCAACATGCGCACAATCAATATGAAATTGTTGAATCAACAACTGGGTAATATGGTCTTTGGGATGTAGGATGATCGGGTGTTTGACATCGCCTGTGACACAGGGCGCATTTTCAATCTTTCCCCCGACGCGAAGGAGCTGAGTAGAGTCAATAGATGGTGTTAATTTGCGTAAACAGCTATTCTTGTCGACAAGAAAGCCTTTGGAAATGGTAGAAATTTCGGCCGAAAAGAATCGTCGCTGACTTTGTTTGTACAATAAAATTTCAGCTGTCGATATTTCTTGCGCCTCCAATTCATTGTGTCGACGATCACCTGTGTTCCTTAAATTGTAGAAAAAACGAAGTACCCATGCCACACTTCGAACGAGACGCCAGTATTTTGAAAAACGATTGTCTTCTATAAGCTCTTCCGTTTCTTCTAGTGTGTAGATAGCCTTTACCTCAAGGTCGTTTGGATTAAGACAGAGCCGTTCCTCTTCTATAGGCCACAAGTCTTCAGAATCCTGTAAGAAAACTGGTCCCGCAAGCCATTTTGTATTTTCTGAAACTGCATCGCGAGTAGCATCATCAGCTGGATTCTGCTGCGTTGGAACCCACCTCCCACTTGGATCTGTAATTTCAGTGATTTCACTAACTCGATGTGAAACAAAGGGCTTAAATCTTCCCGATTCCGAGCGTAACCAGCTCAAAACGGTTTTCGAGTCTGTCCAAAAGAGCGTGCGAGATATTGGACAGTCAATATGTTTCTTCAAAACTTGTCCTAATCGTGCCCCTAAAACTGCTGCTTGAAGTTCAAGTCGCGGAATACTTAAAGACTTCAGAGGCGCAACTCTCGCTCTGGCCATAACAAAGGTAATGACCCAAGATCCGTCTGTAGCTTTGCTTCGAAGATAACCGACACAAGCGAAAGCTTTCGAGCTAGCATCACAGAAAATATGAAGTTCGGCAGGGTCATCTCTTATGCAGTAGTCTGTTTTCAGCCATCGCGGTATAGTCAAATCACGAGTCTTCAGCAATTCTTTAAGGTACTGAAGCCATCGCTCGCAGTGCATTGAATCAATCTCGTCATCCCAGCCAATGCGAGACTTCCAGATGTCTTGAAGTAAAATACGTGCAATAACAGTTACGTTCAAAAGAAAACCTAAAGGATCAAAAACTGACATTAAACGTCTTAAGACTTCTCGCTTCGTTGGTCTCTTAGAATTGTCATCGAATTTCAAAAGCTTGAAAGTGAAATAGTCAGACTCGGGATTCCAATACACTCCAAGAACACGTTCCATTGTTTCAGCGTTTCTATCGGTGAGTAACTTTACACCTCCAGATGCTAATTTTTCCGTCGGTATATGTCTAAGAACCTTTTTGGAGTTTGACATAAGGCTGGTCATGTTAAACCCTCCAGCAGCATGTATCATGACAACATCATCGACAAGACGGATCGCTGCTTCCTCGTCGTCTACGGAGTCTATAAAGTCGTCTACATAATGTCTGTCTACAATAGCCACGACAGCTCTTGGATGAGTTTCACGAAAACGCTCAGCATTCAGGTTCTTCACGTATTGAGATGACGAAGGAGAGCAAACAGCGCCAAAGGTCATCACATTCATGACGTATTCATCATCTTCCCACAAAAAACGTTGAGCTTGACGATCTTCTGGCCTGATCATTACTCTGTGAAACATTTCCTGAATGTCACCCATAACAGCAATCTTGCGGCTTCTAAAACTCAGTAGCACTCCAGGAAAGGATGTTAAAAAGTCAGGACCGGACAGGAGAAAATCATTCAAAGATTTGCCGTTTATCTTTGCTGCGGGGTCAACAACTAATCGTAATTTGTTCGGTTTATTGGGATTGAACACCCCAAAATGAGGCAAATAATAAGTCAGACTAGTCTTTTGTTTCGCTTCCTCTGGACTAAGTTTAGAAGCATAACCTTTATTCACATTTTCCATAATTTTGTTGGCGTACCGAACAGCAAGCTCTGGGTTCTTACGTAGTTTCTTCTCAATACCATTCAGTCTACTTTTTGCGAGTGGAAAACTATCAGGGAGCTGTGGTTTTTCGTCCCTCCACAGTAAACCAGTTTCCCATCGTCCCTCAGGGAGAAGCTTTGTCGTCTGTTCCATGATCTTGAGAGCTTTCAAGTCCTCTCGAGAACGAGGAGTGTCTTGGTGCGGTTTTGTCCCAAAGCTTTCGGTTGAAAAGAAATGCTTGATTGAGACGTTTAGTTCGTCACAGGCGCACATATGCAGTACAGGTGTGTTGCTTGGAGTTGTAGACGATAACTTACCATGAACTATATGTCCCAAATACGTCTCTGAAACAATAGGACTACCCTTGGGGCCCTGATAAACGTTACGAGTCACAATTAGGTCGATATTGTCAGAGCCAATCAGTAACAAGGGTCTTTGTCTATCATATGATGTCAGGTCAAAGTCTTTGACAAAGTCAGACAGGTATGGAAATTTTGTTACAAGTTTATGAAACTTAAAATTATACACAGGCAACGACAAATTACGTACACTACGTACATTGTTTAACTTAAAAAAATTATTACAGCTTCGGCCTCTTATATCAAAAGAAACTATCAAAGAATCGCATTCCGTTGTTGTCATCCCAGTCGCGCCGCGCAAGCTTAAGGAGGCGCTAGGCCCGGTGATGCCGATGCGCTCAATAAGTGACATATCAGCAAGTGTAACCGCAGATCCCTCGTCAAGAAGAGCTAGTGTCTCAAATTCACCATTCGGTCCAGAAATCACAACTGGGGCTACTTTTAGCAGGATGCTCTGCCGTACATCATTGTAGTGGTTGATAGAGATCGAGCCAGTAACTGGAATGTCACTCTGCTTCGTGTTGGTTACTGCAGAAATCGGTCGCGCATGCAATGAAGGATGATGACGATGAAAACAATCTGCTTCTGTACATTTGACTTTTCTCTTGCAGTGTCTGAGCTGGTGTTTGGATGATAGACAGGAAAAGCATAGCTTCTTTTCTGTTACGTACTTCCATCGGTCATCAATGTTCAATTTCAAAAATTTCGGACAATCTTTAAAATCATGGTCACCCTTGCATTCAAAACAAATACGTGATGTCTTTGCAGTGGCTAATACAGAATGTTTGAATGACTTATCTTTGTCTTTATCTCGGTGAGAACTCATCGGCCTTGAAACTGTCATTGGTGTGACGTGTACAGCGGCATTAGCGACCATCATCAACCAATCGGCTACATCAGTGAGAGAGATCGTCTTAATTTCATTGTCCTGTATATGAAACCCCCACTGCAATTTCAAAGAAGACGGAAGTTTTGCGATGATCTCTTTCACTAGCGTCGTGTTTGTCAAATGTCCTGACTCATCTGTGGAGATCATAATGGCTACAACATTCTGTACAGCGGTCGCATATTCAACGAGTTGATTAAAGTCGTCGTTTCGAATGTAGCGCATTGTGCGTATCTTCATAAGCATGGACTCAATTAAATACTCAGGACGTCCAAATCGTAGTTTTAGTGTGTCTATAATCTTGTCTATATTCGATGCACTTACCAAAAGAGCAGAAACTGCCTCCCGAGCTTTACCTTTTAGGCACTTTGACAGTCGTGCAATATTTTCTTCATCACTGTACTTGCAGAGTCGTGTTGTATTTTTAAATTGACTGAAGAACATTGGCCATTCTTCAGGATCACCTGAATATAACGGAAGCTCCTTTATGGACGTTTGACGTGCCAAAAACTTGGAGAGGTCCGTAGTATGCAGGTTGGTCACCGGCGTATGTGTAGTTGTCGTATCGGGCACAATCGCTGCAGCTGATGTCTTCGTGTTGCAAATGTTTGAGTATTTTTTTGTTAGAGATACTCGAGAGGAGGCACGGCTGCTGCGTTCCTGTTCTTGAATAGCAGCAGATCGAAGTTCCAATTCTTTCGCAATGAGTTCTTTCTCTACGTCTGCCATACGTCTGGCCACCACTTGTTGCAATTCTTTTGTAATGAGTTCTTTCTCTACGTCTGCCATACGTCTCGCCGCCTCCAGTTGCAAGTCGAATAATCTTCGCCGCTGTATTGACGAAGTAACGGAAACAATTGAACGTCGAGGTGAATTGTTTCTTGATGTGATGGGGGAGACGTTGTTCTCACCCTGATCTTCAGGGTTCATGTTATTGTTACCTTCAGCAATGTTAGCTGCGCTCATGCTGGTCGCGGCGGTCAAGTCATGCTGCGTACCGGCGTGTTCGGTGTCGGTTGCTAATTTTGCTTGGGCTCGAGTCAACATAGTACCTGGTCTGACAATCGAACTGTATTTCTGTAGAACTAGTCTTTTTTGCTCGAAGGACCACTTGTTCCGTCGTCAATGAACAAAGGAAAAGTATTTTTAGTTACATTTATTAATGTCGTGTCATAAGGAAAAATCGTCTGTCTGATTATTGTCAAAGTTCTTTTTCGTCATGTTTAAAAACAGCCAGTCAGTCTATGGTCAGTCACCGTCGCCGCGACAGATGATGTGAAGTCTTATTAACTCCTTGCACTATTCATTCTTACGGTGATAATACATCAGACGATCAAGATGAACTCGATAGTCCACTTTTCATGCAAGCGTATTGTAAATTGTGTACGAAGAAAAAGGTCAAAAATCAAGAATAAAAGAAGATGAGCTAAGAAGCATATGACTAAAAGCTCGGAGGTTTCGAGATTTAGTTTACCCTTCCTTAGTTCATCTTCTTTTATTCTTGATTATTATTTTATAATGGCGACGATAGAACAAATTAAACCAGACCTTGAAAAAATGTTGAAAGCCTTAGCGAATCACCATGCAGACTTAACGACCGATTCTTTTGAATTGACCTTTTATGAGGGATTAACTATCGATAAATTACTTAATCATTATAGGTTTATTGAAGAAATAGAAGGTCTGGCCGGGGCAGATTGTTCATGTGATACAATCAGGTCAATAGTTCAAAAGCATATATACAAGATGCTAGATGAGTATTTGAAAAGTATTCAAGAGCCACCCGGAAATCTCGTTGAAAGAGAGGCTCAAGCTTCATTATATGGAGAACAATATGTGGAGACCGAAGCTGAGAATGAAGAGTCTGGAAATGAAGAAGAGAACTCTAGAGATCTGAAAGAAAATGTAGAAAAAGCAGGATTTGATCAGACTAGATCGAATAAGAAAAAATTCCCGAACCTACCTTCCATTCCATGTCCCAATCAGTTTTTTGTTCGAATAATAGATAAAGAGTACTTAAATGCTCTCTATATCACTGCACCAACTGCTTTTCCGAAACAATGGAAGGAATTGATTAAAAAAGATCAAAAAGCTGCATGGCACTCGCTTAACCAGACATTCATCCCTTACGTCAACAAAGAATATGGTGAGCAAGGAGTTATGGTACAACCATCAGAGACCGCAATTGATCATTTGAAAATTTACGCACTGGAGCAGAGAATTAGAGAAACTGTTGAGGAGTCAATTACAAAACAATTTGGGGAGAATAGATCAGAGTGCTCCACCTCGATGGACCAGTCGTCAAGTAAAATGCTTAGGAGAGATCAGGACATGTATGTAACAATCTCCAAGTTAAAAGATCTTATGCAACATATATCCAGTAATCTAACCCGGATAACTCACGAAGAAAGATCATTGGGTCATGAACCAGTCACTAGAACGGGGACCACAATAAAAAGTATCAGTTTCCCACACCAGGTGCAGGAGGATAACAAAATACCGAGCAATTTTATAAGTCCGGAATTTGATCTATAACTCCATTTATTTTCTTCCGCCATTCCTTACTCCGTCGTTAAGACTTAAGTTGAATGTGCATAGATGTATTAATATAAGATCTATTACTATTCCTTACCTATATCTTAGTTTTAAGTTTTTAATTCAATTTTATAATCTTGACCTTATTCTATTACCTTGATGAACACTAACATTGAGGTTAAGTTGACAATAAGTTGTATTAAATAAGTCGGTTTAGAAAAAAAAAAAAAAAAATATGTTTAAAAATATAAAGTTTCGCTATTTGACGCTAGATGGCGACTATGTCACCTTGCATCACACACTGGTTACGTTAATTAGTATATACTATAGATTTGTATTTTTAGAATAATCTAGCTTAGTTTTAGTTTTAATCTTATTTTTAACACATGACACAAATCTTTACTTTTGATATCCTTCTCCTGGTGTGTGTCGATTCAAAATGTTTTTCACATTTAATCTCTAAATTTGTCATAGTCCTCTTTTCATTATTTTCTTCCATCTCCCAAAACTTTCTTAGAAGTGTATCAACGTCTAGTTTGACGTGGTGAATGTGAACTGCATTATGTTTCTCTACGAATATGTTTGTACATTTACCTGATATTAACCACCCAAGTGTAGTTTTCTGTGCAAGTAGTGTTGTAGTATTTTCTTTAAATGTAAGGATTCCTTCTTGTAATATTTCAGCATACACTTCTGCACCTAAGATGAGGTCTATTTTGTCCGCCTTGTAAAAAGTGTCGTCAGCCAACTTCAAATTTCTTATTTGTGGCCAATCTATAGAATGTGTTCTTGGTGGTAAATAAGAAGTTAAGGTAGTCAATACATATGCAGTTACTCTGACTGAATACTCTGGGTTATGTCTAGACTGAATATCAAAGTCTACTAGTGCTTTTGTGAACTCATTGTATCTCTTTTGTAACTCAGGGTTTCTCTTGAAGCTTTTCTCAACTGAAGCTAGCCTTTTAGTGGCTAGTGAAAGTTGAGAAAAGCTTCAAGAGAAACCCTGAGTTACAAGAGTTTAAGTTTTTTTTTTTAAAAAAAAAAAATTTTATTCAAAACTGATTGTTAATTTTTATTTCTTAATTTTGTTAACAATTACCTAATAAATTTTTTACCCATAATTTATGTTTTTTATTTTATATACATAAACTATATACAGATGATTTCTTATTCAGTTTGCTACATCATGAGGTTCATAAAGCAACAAACCGTATTACCCGTAGAGAACCTTGATAATCTTATTGTACCTACCACATCAGAAAAAAACCGTCGACATGGTAAACTATTACCTAATAGCATAAGATCGATTTTTTGCGGTCCCTCCAACTGTGGGAAAACAAATGCTTTGTTAGCGATCATTACACACATAAATGGATTAAGATTTTCAAATATTTACATTTATTCAAAATCCATACATCTACTACTGTTGCTACTGTAATTGCTACTGTTAGTGATATTGGTTCCCATATTTTTCAAGAAAATGATGAAATAGTGAAACCTTAAGATATTCTCCCTGGTTCCATCATTATTTTTGATGATATTGTTTGTGAAAAACAGAATAATGTAAAGAAATACTTTTGCATGGGGAGACATCAAGACGTTGTTTTTATCTTTCACAAACTTACTGTTGTGTTCCTAAGCATTTGATTCGTGACAATACTAATTTATTAGTAATATTTAAACAAGATGATTTAAATTTAAAACACATTTACGATGAGCATGTAAATAGTGACATGACTTTTAAAGATATTAAGAAACAATGTTTTAAATGTTGGAACGTAAAATATAGCTTTGTTGTCATTGATAAGGAGATTTCTTTAGAAAATGGTCGATACAGGAAAGGGTTTGACATCTTTATAAATATAAAGAGTCCACATTAGTTATGACCAGTTGCAGTTTGTCGTACTAAACACAAACACCATGGAAGTTCAAAGCATTAAAAAACAACAGGACACTTTACGTAAAATCACAAAGCTTGTGATAGCCCAGAGCGCAACGAACCTGTCTCAAATTTATAAGACCCCATAGGGCCATGGTTCGAATCCGGGCGTGTACCAATGAGTTTTTCTGACTTAAGTACACAATATCACTGACACCGTGCTTCGGAGGGCACGTTAAGCCGTCGGTCCCGGACGCTGTCAATAGATGGCGGTCGTTACAGTTCCCAACCCGCAGTGGAGCAGCGTGGTGGACTTAAGCTCCAAGCCCCCCTCCTCACCCTGGGGGAGGCCTAAGCCCCTGCAGTGGGGTAAAAATGGGCTGATGATGATGATGATGATTCGAATATTTAAAAATCTCAAACAATTATGGAACTCATTATGGATATACAATGTTTTGTAAATGGAAAAAATTAATTGATCGTGAAAGAACTAGCGGTTGCATCTGTTGAAGACAAAGAATATAGTATACTATTTAAACCACCATATCCTTGGTATAATTTGTCAGCAAAATGTCGATCCACGAATTCATGGCTAACAAGAAACTATCATGGTGTTTCATGGGACTCTGGAGAAATAGATTATACACAACTCAACACAATAATAAATAACCTAATAAAAGAAGCTACATGTATATATGGTAAAGGCTTACAAAAAAAAAATGGTTTGAAGACTATATCAAGCAACTCGAAGACAAACGAATTGTAAATATAGAAGACTTAGGATGTCCACCTTAACGAGAACTTCGTACGGACGTTTATAGACATCATCAGGCTTGTCACAGATACACTAATCAAGTAAATATTAATTGTGCGTTACAAAATGTAATAGAAATTAAGAAATGGTATAATTCTTTTTATAAAAATGAAAAATAAACCTATTTTACATTCAATAATTTGTTTTATTTCTTGTAAATCTTGTCTACGTAATTTCAATAAATTATGTATTTTTTATTCATAAATATCAAAATATGAATTATGTTTGTATTATAGTCAAGAAATGAAATACGTTTAGAGTTTGTAGGTTGTTGGAGCATAAATTTTACACGTTTAGAAATTATCTGTCTAATTCATTTGTCGTTTTTTCCTGAGATCGTGTTTTCTCAGGAAGCTGGAGGTCCCGGGTTCGAATCCCAAGTCGGGTCAGTATTTATATGATGAATATTAATACTGGCACCGGGTCTTGGTTGTTATATGTATGTGGTGTCTTCGCTTGGTACCCAAAATACCTAGATCTATCTAAAATCTTATATATATAATCTTTAAAAAAAAATAGAAAATATCTAAAAGTTTGGGACCTAGACGTTGTTGTGATCGTATGTTTTATTATTATTATTATTATGATTATGAAAAAAGAAACGTTTATGGTGGTGATAAAGTTCGAGAAGAAATAAATAATCATTTTATATCATAATGGACCGATGGAAAGTGCAAAGTTCCCCCTTAGTATCCCCCCTAATACAAAGTTTCATTTCGAAGACAGAAGTCAGGTGTACCTGGAAATTTGTTTTATTCAATACCAAAGATGAAAGGACAATTTATATCAGGTCTTTACCTATGAAACTAGCGTTTTTTTCGAACTGGCTACTTTGATCTCAAATATCTAGCACGTGGTTAGGAAATATAAATTCAAAAAATTTTGTGTAAATTTTTTTCACGCTATTTGATTTTTCTTTCACAGTTTTGTTTAGAATTTGGAAAACTTAAAATATCGCGTTATTTCCGAATACGAGTTCCACCGTAGCACCAGCAGCGCTGCAAAAACAACTCCAAGGATTAATGATGTGTATGGGGAAACCACTGTAACAGAAAATAAGGCACGTTGTCGGTTTCGGTGTTTTCATGTTAAAAATTTTGGCCTGCAGAATAAACCCCGGCGGCCGGAGACTGTAGTTTACAATGAAAAATTAAAAGTGATCGTGGAAGCAGATCTATCGCAAACTACGTCGGAGTTGGCGGCAGGATTCGGTGTGATTGATAAAACAATTTTAATTTATTTTTAACTAATTGGAAAAGTGAAAAAGCTCAAAAAAATCGGTACCGCATGAATTGAGTGAAGCACACTAACAAACACGCATCGAATGCTGCTTTACATTACTCAACCGTCACTGTATCGAAAAAATAATGAATCGTATAGGTTCTTGAAAAGAAAAATTGGCACTGTACAACAATCGGAAATGCTGATCACAATGGTTGAACCCAGGAGAATTGGCCAAATCCTGTCCCATGCGAAAGTTGACTCAAAAAAAGTACTGGTATCTGATGGACCAGCGCTGCTGTAATCCACTATAGCTTCCTAAGATCTGGCCAGACTACTACGGCAGATTTGTATTGTTGTCACGTTAAAAAAGAAGAGGTAGATCTCAGGGTTTGTGACATAAGATGAAATAGAGAAAAAATGACTTATATTGTCCAGTTATTTACTATACGATTTAGACACCGTTTAACTAAAACAGAATGTAAATATTAATTACGACCATATTACGACCCCTTAAGAGATGATTTATCTTCATCTGAGTTAATTTTCATCTTGCTTTTCAATCTCTTTTTCATGATGGAAACGATTAGTGACTGTAAGTCAGTCCACGAACCAAGTTTTGCTTCTAAGCTTTTCATATACATAATGAACATTGAAAGAGTAAAGTGATGTTCTTCGGGCACTTTATCATTACACTGAGCTCCGAGAGGTGTATTACAGAAACTTTCTAGCGAGTCATTCCATGGTTTTCTTGGATAATTAAACCAATAATTAAGTATTGTACCAGGATCCAGATGCGACATTATTAAGGCAAAAGTTCAAGGAGTATATTGTTTGCACGTTACGAATTTACACCAGAATACAGAGAATACTTGAGACTATTTCAATGCCAAAACTAATATTACTTTATACTTCAGTGTTACATTATAAGATTCAGAAATTAATAAAATTTGATTCCCATAATTTTTCCCATTCCAACAGCTGTTAAGTCCCTCATCATTTTTCTCGTTTCCCTTTTTAAATTCAGAAAATTATACATACTTATACTTCAGAGGTCGATTAGCGTATATAAAACTTCATAGTAAATAAGGAGAAGAAAAGTAGGAACACAGCTAGAGCTGTATGACATTGCAAACCATGATGGAAAAGCTGACCGTTGAACAACCGAAACTAGTCAATTGCTCTAGCCCAATGCTGCTTCAGAACAACTCTAGACACTGCACTACAGACGGTCGCTAAATTAGAGGAGCTGCGATTGGAATCTCTCTAACACTCGCCATATTACCCGGACCTTGCTCCAACAGATTACCACTTTCTCCGGGATTCGGACAATTTCTGGTAAAGAAAAAATTCAATTCCGATGAAGCAGTCCAAACCGCGTTCAAAGATTTTATTGATTTTCGCTACCAAAATTTTTTAGCAAAAGAAGCAATGAACTACCTATGAAATGGCGAAACTGCAGACAAAAATGGCACATACTTTGATTAAATAGGTACATGACTTCATATATATTTTTTTGTTTTAATTTTTCCATATAAAACCCCAATTTCTTATGTAAGGACCTAATACGTAGAGCGCACTATACATTTCTGGAACTGGCCAATTACATAAACAATATTTTAAAATTACTACATTTGAAAATTGAACTCTTTGCCTGTAGAATCCAGTTCGTTTCATCTAACAGTCATTTGTTTTTACATTGTGGCGTCATTTTAAATTTGCGTGTCTTCATCACTATGGATTCAGTCGTGAAATTTTTTCTACAATTTTAAGTGTCATTTGACACCTCAGTAGAGCCTCGCTCGGCTTCGAACTGCTTTTGGTGATGAAGCACCATGCAAGACGATTATTTATAACCGGTTTGCAGAATTCAAGTATCAATCAATCAATCAGTATCAAATATCAGTATCAATCTCAGTGATGAATTTCGTAATCGTCGCCTGTCCACCGCCGTGAACAATAAAAACGTCGACGCTGCGCGCCGTATGATCGAAACAGACAGGAATGTGACCTACCCTGAAATTCGGGCATCCTTATGCATAGGTATGAGTCAAATACAATCAATCCTACATAAACAATTGGGTGTGAAAAAGCTGTGTTCGTGGTTTATCCCACACAATTTTACTGATGCTTAAAGAACAAACCGCGTCACTTGGTGCGCTTACCAGATTCAAGGAAGGAGCGTCAAATTTGGTGTGGGACATAGTAACAGGTGACGAAACATGGATTTATTGCTACAACCCCAAAACAAAGCACTAATCGACTGTATGGGTCTATCGAGATGAGCTGAAACCAACCAAAGTGTCTCTAACCGGTGATTGCTTCTTTTTTTAATAAAACTGAACATGTGGCTACTGTTGCTTTAGAGAGTTGTACCGTGACTCGTGATTGGTACACGACCATTTGTTTGCCAGAAGTTATTGACGAACTTTGTTAAAATAACCGTAAATTTTGTATCATCTTGCACCACGACAATGTCACTTCTAACACGGCCGAACAAAGAAATACATTTTTTAAGGAGAAAAACGTAGAACTTATGAGCAATCTCGCATACAGTCCCGACCTGACAATTCGTAACTTTTTTTGTTCGTAAAAATTAAGAACCAATTACGCGGTTAACAATTTTTACCATCACAAGAGGTTGTCGAAGAGTATGAAAAACATTTTTCCGAGGTCACCAGTGAGGAGTCGCATAAATGCTTTCAAAATTGGTTTATTCGTATGAAAAAGTGAGTTTATGCTAACGGAGAATATTTTGAGAAACAATAAATTCATTTTGACCACTCATAGTAGTTTTTTCTCATTCATTTCAGAAAGTTTTAGTGCGCCCCACGTAGGTACGTAATATCAGACGTGGTTCGTACATATACTGCCGCGACATAAATCTGCATTTACAGTAAGAACAGCTAACACCCTCAGCTTCGGAAAAGACCTATCTAAGTAAATATATCTATGCGGGTATATTCATTAAATTATATCATAATAAGTACGTATTCTGTCAAAGCTTTACACTATGATAAAAAAAATAATCCATAAAAAAATAATCCATCTATAAGGTTAAGAGCAGGAATAGAAAAAAAATGGGGGGCTTGTATCTGAACTAGGAAAACCTGTGTTTTAGAAAACAGAGCTCTTCATCATGATTAAATTCAACTATTCATAATTATACAAAACAAAAAATTAGAGCTATTATAAAATTTATAACAGTACATTCATAGGTACATTGGTAATACATAACAATGTAGTACGTATTTTTATGCTCGTGTTCATTCAAATTACAAAGGGCTTTGCTGAAAAGACAAAACTTTCTTGCCGTATTTCTTATGTTCTATTAAAGTTCCCTTGGAGTTAATACATGAATCGAGAGGTACTTTGGAACAAGTTTCGATCAAATTATTTTATATGTATTCCGACAGTAATGCAGCCGCTAAGCCCAGCTGGATGGATGAGGCGTTTCTCGTAATTTCAATCAAAACGGCTGAGGTACATTGGACCTTCTTAATAAATTCGTGAGGTACACTGAACAAGCAAACCATTGCCACTAGTTTAATAAGTCTAGCTCGTGTGGCCCCGCTAGATATAGACACAGATATATGTACAAAACCATAGAAAATTTCAATTTAGAATTAGTGAGTGCCATTCACCTGAACTGAAATTATAACGAAACGTGGTTAAAAAATTAATGAAAATGTTGACATAAAATATTATTCTGCATATTTTATTACCATCTACTGTACCTGAATCCATTTTTTCGATGCCCTGAATTCACTGTTCATCTGATCTGGGGTTTAGTAGATTGGGCTTTAAAAAGTTTTATGTATAAAAAACGACATAACTCAGTAGCTTATATTCAATCCGTAATTACAATTAATTACAGATCGTACAATTATAGCGATTAATCATTGAGGATTAAAATAATATTTGAATTACTATTTTAATTTTCCATTTTTATAAATTGAGCCGTCGTTTAGAAATTATCTTTTTACATATTATCTTTTCTATTTTAAATACCAACAGTTATGCTAATGAGGTCTTGAAATAGAATAAAAAATATATATTATACAAGATTTATTATAAAAATAAGCTTATGACGTCATTAAAATATAAAATAACCGTATTACATAAATGATATTCTTATAGCTATTCCATGAAATTAACAAATAATTCAAAACTTATTAAAATAAAGACTGACATTAAGAATGTTCATAAATTAGGTACATGAATTCATATTTTCAATGATTGATGATTGAATGATGATAGTTCCCAATTAAGCGTTCGTGAGCTAACCAGACTCCTACCATAAAAAAATAAGTAACTATTAAATTTTATTATGAACATTCTACATAATAAGCTTCACTTATTATCACAATATTTAAAATGATTTCGTAAATGTTAGCAATTTCTGTCTTCCGTCTAGTATCTCATAATACAAGCATAATACTTGCTTACTTTGGGAGTAGATGGCGCTGTGTGGGATGTCCCAGATATTATTGTTATTATGTTTTTTATGTGATTACAGACCAACCTATAGAGGTTATAACTAAATATTCTACTGTACAGCAGCCTGGGGTGTAAGATTATTTTAACGTTTGGATATTTTCTTGAAGCTGTGGTCTCTCTCTCGTTTTCAGATTTTATAAAGATACTTGAGATTCTACAGCCAACGATGCATCTTTTAGTAGTCAACAGAGTTAGGGCCAATTTTTCAATCAAGGAATAAACAATTAGATAGCTAATTGAAGAATAAACTTATTTCGTTCTTTTATCTCTTGAATAACAAAATGAGTTTTTCAATCCTCGAATAACATCCAGATAGTATATCTGAGGAATTTCCAATCAATCCTGCTCAAACTTCAGGCGTTATAGTGTGAGCGGGACAGTATAATCTCAGTATCTCCGTGTTAGAGTAGAATAACTATATGCACAGGATGTTTGACATATGTTTCGTAGCGTGGGTGATGTGTAGTTTACGCGGTGATAGCGGCAATCTCTGACTATTTATTTCTATCATTATTGTACACTTTAAAACTAATTTCGTAGATTTCGTCTTGCAAAAATGTCCAATGTTAAACAAACTGATTTGAAAAAAAGGGAGAGGGCAGTGAATTTTATGTCCAGTGAAATAAAATTGCTAACCTACATTGTTTGTGACTATAAACATATATTAGAAAACAAGAAAACTGACGCCGTCACCAACAAACATAAAGATGCTGCATGGGAAAAAATTGCAGCGAAATTTAATTCCGCAAGTAGTGTCGCTATGCGGACGGCAAAATCTTTAAAACTAAAATATGAAGGCCTCAAAAAAACTATGAAAAAGAAAGCAGCTTTGAACCGGCAGGAAATGTATAAAACGGGCGGCGGTGGAGGCACACAAATTCCTTTCACGGACGTAGAAGAGAAATTGCGATAATTATGTCAACGAAAAGAAACAATTATTTATTTTCAATCTCAAAACCAGTTCAAAACCTACGTTCAAAACACTTCAGCTTCAGATGTCGGATTGACAGCCGAGATAACCAGAACTAACTATAGGATAGCGGCTTATCTGGCCCATAAACGTCCAGATAACTTGATTTCAGAAATAGCTGCTATATTCATCGAATAACCGCTATCTGACTGATGAAAAATCCAAATATATCTTATTCGACGACTGCTATTAGACTGTTTATCTGACTATTGAAAAATCGGCCCTTAAATAAATAAAAGCAAAATCAGCCTAACACTGATGCTTCCATTATGAAATTTCGAATACGAGGTATATCCTTTGGACCTCATCACTGTAGGATCTAATGGGTGTAATTACACATTAGCATATTGCAATACCTTAAAGTTATTATATCTATTTCTAGACATACTACTTTCTATTTATATTCCTAAACAATAAAAATATTAATTAACTAGTGCGCCGTTCTAATTGAAAACACTTGAACAGACTTTCATTTTTCTAAAATACATAATTATTATCTTGTAACTGAAGTGTAGTAGTATTTGACGTAATCTGTGCACAGAGATATCAAAATTTTAAGAAAAGGCAAACTTGAGTTATTTAGTGCTGCCTGCTGGGACGTACCCGCGCTGTGTTGAAATTAGACAGAAATGTCTATGTCGAATTTTAAATCTTGTGAAATTATTGTTTTAGTAGAACTGAACTTTTCACAAACTCGAGTCTCGAGTTTTGAATATGACTAGGATTTCCATACAAAATACAACACAAAAATACGTACATTGACTGGTGTTTGTCACAGAATGCAATATTCTTCAACAACTCATAGTCTACGGAAATAAAATCCGCCATCGATCATCAACCGTCTTCAATCAGAACGGCGAATTTATAATGAGGTGGATTTTGTTTTGGTTGTACGTAGTATTTAACCTTAATTCACTAAAATTAAATTTAATCAAACAACAAATAACTTCGTAAAAAACTAGCAACTTTGATTTTGAGCACGGCAGATTTATTCAGATAAGTGAGGCGCCAGCATGCAAAACCAGGCGACCATGAGTGGAGCAGAAACAGTTTTCATTATTATAATCATTAGACTTACAACATGTAACCTTAAATTTTTATTGAAATATTTTTACTTTTCAGACCCTTTTTCACGTGACCTTTACGTCATGTAAAAGTAGCTTTTTAAGCTGTGCCTAAACATAACCGTTGAATGAAGATGGCCGAGGACAGAAAAGTGGGGCGTGCCCTGGGAGAGACCATGTCCAACAGTGGACGAATGTGGGCTGATGGACGAATGGATACATAACCGTACCGCAGCCACTCCCGAAGTATTATTTTTAAAAGCTTTTACGTTATATCTACAAAGTAGTAACTTCTTACTGATATACACGCACCTACTGCTTACAAGAACCCACTTATTTAAAAAAGAAAAAAATGTTAACTACAGTTAACATAATAGAAAATGATATTGTCAAAGTTGCTAGCTTTTGTTACTACTACTTAGAGAATTACAATATAATCAAACCAATGTTACTTACTCTTCGAAAATTTTACTTAAAACTGTACTTACAGTAAAAAGATTTAAACTTATGTATCATAGGCAACGTTATAGTTAGTTGACATCTTAATTTAAAATGAAACCGCTTATGGTCTCAAAACAGTTAACAAATATTTAAACTTAAACAAACATGTTGTAATGATAAAAAATAATTAAAATTAATAATTGAACGTAGGAAGTTCGAACTTTAAACAAGTATAAGAATCTATATTATCTACTGCTACAAAAAAAAAAGGGTTATAAACAATTATGGTGATTTTGTTTCACAAACTTATTTTAAACAATGTAATGTGCTCACGGATTTTTTACCAGTGCTTCGATGTAAAATCGAATTAATTGCTGCAAATTATTAATTTGGCATAAACAGCCGTGGCATAATCGTGAAAGGACAATGCCAACTGCGTCGTATACAATTGAACAGAGTATATTACATGACACTAAGTTGGGTTAAATTGAAATACATGGCATTGAGAAGTTGGTCTATTTCTAAAATTACTAGTTAAGTATAATATGTATTTCCAAGAAGGCGGATTTTTCGAGATATATATTAAAATGCATGTGGCACATCTGTACATGTTACACAGTTCCATTCGAATGATTTTATTTCAAGCAATACGTATTTTTCCAAGATATAATTTACGTGCACGAAAAGTAGTGATAAACGAGCTTACTCACCATTTGTGATAAAGTATAGCAACTAATTCGATTTGAGATTATTTCGCTGCGTCTATGGGATGTTTGATCTACTCCCCTACTACGCTGATAAACACTAAATAAAAAATAGTGAAGTTGTGAAACTTCACTATTTTTTTTTTTTTTTTAGTGTTTATCAAACCCCATTAAATAGAAAATAACAAAATCGTAATTAAATGTATTTTCCCGTAATTACTGATGTCAACAACAGCACATGGGAACATATATATGTCTCTTGTTACGTGACACACTACCTAGTAGAGAATATAATGGGTATTCATTATCATTGATCAAACATACCATAGATACACAATACAGAACTAAAAGTAACCATGAAGTACTTAGCGTCAAGAATATATACACGGTATACACTACGTGTCCAGTATCGCGATAATTTTTGTACGTATATAAACTTTGTATCTAGAACATATAGGTATGATCGAATGGATCGAAATATATTTTTTTATTTTATTTTTATCACTCAAAAATATTTTCAAAAACATTACTATAGAGTCATAATACCTTAATATTTCTAAGGGCCTGCCTTTTATAAGCTCCAAGCAATATTGACTGGTGCTACTTTGGCGGATAGGGCATTCAAAATTAATTTCAATAATTAAAAAATCAGGGTTATACCCTACCTACATTGGTAACATGATTATTAAAAATATATGTAGATTTATATTATTTATTACAATACTCTGGAAGAAAATTCGTATGGAAATATAACTATGTCTTTATCACTCAATTGACGAGCGTACCATCTTGGATGGTTTTAAAACTAGTTATCAACAAACAAGTAACAAAAACAAAATTAATATATTATGGGATATGAGGTGAGTTCAACATAAAGTGAGAATGAGATTATTGCCGACAGAACGGCCTCGTTGGCCGCGCGTTGATTTGGCCGTAGCGAAGCCGCCCGCGTTCAAGTATTGAAAGATGTAACATGCAACGCAGGCGGAGAGGGCTCATGCTGGATGTCGCTTAAAGGAGCTCCTCGGAAGATAATTCAAGTGGTCGATGCTACTGTATATGGTGTAGATTCTTAATGACCAATATGCGATAACTTGATTAAATAAATCAATTATCAATTTGTATTAATTCAAGTATCGTTGACCCTTGATCAGTTCAAATATAATCATATCGCGATCTTAGAAGTTACACCTCACAATACATGATGATATAACAAAGATAGACTTCGCGACAATCATCAAACACTTGCAGGTTGTAATAGATTACGACCTGCAAGATACGATTGTAATAGAACTGGAAAAAAAAATTGTATATTGCGGAATTATGTTAAGTGGTCTTGTTTTTTATTTGTTATAGAAACCTTCCAAGTATATTCGATTCTGATGAGGGTTTATCATCGATATCACCTAGTACATCTAAAAATTTAAAACGCAAATCATCTAAGAAATGTTTAAAGAAAACACACATCGATTTAATGATTTAATGCGCGATCTTTTTGGAGACGACAGTGATACTGAAATATGTGTAAAGAAATCTGAATTATCTGGTATATTATGGAAGCGAGTTGCTAATGGAATGACAAAACAGACTGAAAACAATGCGAATGGAGAATTCTTTTTGCAATTAAAACTTTACTATACGTCTGAAATCGAGTAATTACCAGATGATACTCGTTGGAAATTCGCTTTAATAAATACGCAAATTAAATTACAAAGAGAATCTGATGAGTTTAAGCATTTGCAACGTCTTTATTGAATATAAAAGATAAATTTGCAAAATCTGAAGCAAAATTTATTCCTGAAAAGAAAAAGTAAAATATTACCTTCTTAAGACTTACTGATTTAAATAACGTGTTATTTTCATACTTTATGTATTTCTTGTAATAGAATATAAGCCTACATTGTAATCAGTATATTTTTTAATTAAAGACAAAATTAGATTTCGCGTTGCTAATGGAATGACAAAACAGACTGAAAAACAATGCGAATGGAGAATTCTTTTTGGAATTAAAACTTTACTATACGTCTGAAATTACCAGATGATACTCGTTGGAAATTCGCTTTGATAAACACGAAAATTAAATTACAAAGAGAATCCTACGAGTTTAAGCATTTGCAACGTCTTTTATTGAACATAAAAGAGAAATTTGTAAAATCTGAAGCACAATTTATTCCTGAAAAGAAAAAGTAAAATATTACCTTCTTAAGACTTACTGGTTTAAATAACGTGTTATTTTCACACTTTATGTATTTCTTGTAATAGAATATAAGCCTACATTGTAATCAGTATATTTTTTAATTAAAGATAAAAATTAGATTTTCTAGGTTTTAGTATAAATTAACGAGCAATGCTTACAAAGTAAATACTAGATAACTTGGTTTACATGGTCTTGTATTATATTGTTTTTACTTTGGATGCAATCTGATAAAACTACACGTTTTGATTTTATTATTGGGCACTACGATATTTTATTAACATGACGAATAAAATATATTGTAATATTTGTGGTATAAATGTTACAAAGAAAATATACTATGCTCATCTTAGAACAAACTTACATAAAAAAAATTGTTTGTTACAAAGCCACATTGATAATGTACGGCTTATAAATTCAGCATTTAAAAACAGACTACTTTTTTTTTAGAATAGACGGTATTCATGATAGGTATTTACTTCCAGAAGATTTTTTAAATGATGTACGGGTTTCGGTGAATAAGTTAATTAAATATATTCTTCATCAACATAATAGCTGTAAAATAAATTTTGAATTGTTTTGTTATTATTCTTTACCACATCAAATAAAGACCGAGTTGAAATCATTTACAGTTAAGTATAAGAAATTTTATCAGAACACTGATATCAATGAACATTATAATTGTGTTAAATCTACACTCATTCGGAAATGTAGCGAATTTCATTTAAAAGATTCTGGTTGGTTTTTTCCAACATATCTCATCTTGAAATAAATAAATACACGGCTATCACGAGGGGGTTCTTATATTCCTTTACCGAAAATATTCAGAGTACGAAAAGTTGTTTAACATTGAAAACACTGACTGGCATTGTTTTTTATGGAGCTCCGTGGCTTACTTATTCCCAGTCCAAAAAAATGGTACACGGACAACATCATACCCGCATTACAAGCAAATATTTAAAATAGATGGGATGAATTTTCCTCCTACTAATAGAGATATAAAGATATTCGAAAAGAATAATCCTACATTTACAGTAATTATTTACGGATTAGATTCAAAAAACCAACTTGTAGGCCCGCCTACAAAACAGAATATCGTAGTATAAACCATATTAATTTATTATACATAGAAAATTCAGAACATGGTCATTATTGTTTAATAAAAGATTTTGAACGGCTTATTAGACACCACATAACGAAGCATAAAGGTAAAATATACTTTTGTGAAGAGTGTATGTTATTTTTTTCATCATATGATAGTATCGAGACTCATAATAGCGCGCGAATGAAAACTGTTTTACCTAGACCCGGTACGATCTTACATTTTAGTCACTATGAAAGATTGCAACGTATCCCTTTCGTTATCTATGGTGATTTCGAAACTATGTTATTACCTGTTGAAGCAAATGCTTATTATATATGTTGTGCATATGATTCGAGTTTAAATAAATTCATTTCATATCGAGGAAAAGATTGCGTTCAGATATTTGTAAAGTTATTAATGGAACATGTTAACGAAATTCATAGAATTAATACGACTGAAAAGAAAAAAAGGATTCCGTTATCACTGCAACAACAAATTGAACACAATCGCGCCACTCACTGTTATATATGTAATAATTTACTATTAGGCGATGTCGTTCGAGACCATTCTCATTATACAGGCCAATACAGAGGTGCAGCACATTCACATTGTAATTTACTTTTGAAAACTTGTTCATTCATACCATTTTTCTTTCATAACTTAGCGGGGTATGATTGTCATTTATTTATAAAAGAGCTTAGGGAATCTGATGGTCGAATAGAGGTAATACCTAAAGGGAAAGAAAAATATATTTCTTTTACTAAATTCATAAAAAATGTAAACGATGGCCGTGAGTCATATATTCTTCTCAGATTTGTTGATTCTTGTCATTTTCTCAACACGAGTTTAGAGAAATTATCTCGGTTAGTTTATCTGATTTCGAGACTTGTTTGACGACAAGGATTGAATCTTTAATCGAAAAAAAGCTCACTGATCTTTCACCTCAATCAGTGTCAGGTTTTAATATAACTCCAAATGATGCTAAGCGGTTTGAAACGAGAAATAAACTTAAATCCCGAGTCTTATTTTAAAAATCCATAACTTCCCAGCGAAAATACTGTCAAGCTGTCGTATTGTACAACTGTCTGTCAACCAGGAGAAGCAAGATTTAAACAACTTTGAGAATACATACAATAATCATCACGTCATCGACCAAGCAATTCAAAAGCAATAGCCTCCATATTTCGATAGACAAATTTCTAGATATGGCATTAAGATACAAAATAGTTAGTCCAGAAGAATTCGATGATGCTTTACAAACATTAGAATCAGGAACAAAAGATAAATTTGTATACAGGGGCACAACTATAACATTTGTTCACCAAACAAATAATAAAAAGTCCGTACCCGTTCAAGTTCTGGTGAACAATAATGAACTGTTGCTAAACAAAAGTGATAACGACTGTATTAAAGAAGACATCTCAGGGTATACGTGTCCAGCCCATCCATCACTCAAAGATTTCATTAAAAGTAGTCCTGTGAAGGTCGAAACAGCTCTTAAAATAGCTATAACTTCGACAACCAAAATATTCGTTCCCGCAACTAGGATGTCCGCCATATCGGTTATACAACAAGGCTATCGCAGCAATGACGACATCTGGGGGCGATCTGTCATGGACGGGACTGTGTTTGGTGAGGAGGTGACAAGAAACTCATTTTATCTCGCTTATTACCTAAGTTGCATTCTCTACACAACGGGTGTTGACATGAGAGACGAGTTCTAATTCGGAAAATATAGTGAGTTTCTTGTCATGGTCACGATTATTAGACCCTACTGAACAAAAAAAGACTTCTCAGAGAGTTGTAAAGGAAGACATAGACATAGCATTGATATGTCTCCATGCTGTAATAGGTTGCTATGCGTTGTCAAAAAGTGTAAGCGGCAAACGGGATTTTAACAATTGGTGCAAAAAGAGGTATGGAGCAATAGCCTCATCTTTAAATCTCCCCGTTGAAAGTTCGGCCAAACTCGACCTACAAAATAGTTGCACGATGCTTAACACATTTGTTAACCAGCGTCCTGAATTAAAAACTATCGTTTACAAAGTTGCTAAGGCACCAATAAAGGCAACACAAGAAGCTTCTGTCGTTTCAAATCAGGTGAGCATGTTAACGGCCTATGCCGGAATGACTTGCTACGTCATGATAAACAAAGTGATATCACATGGAGGGCCGATACTAGCGGTGAATCCAATACCCAATCAGTTGGTTAAATACTACCAGGAGGTTGAAGAAATTACAAAAACCCAGACAGAAACCGGGAATGAAATTACCGACATGCCTTATATACATCTCATAAAACACAATTTGGTATGCTTCAAACTTGCGGACTACCAAGATATCATGTTGGTCGCGCTGGAATTAGAGAGGATTAGAAACCCAGATGGGAGTATTTCAGATTATAGGGGAAAACCTGAAAATGCAGTACTGGAAAAGTCCACGGTTAGGCAAATTATCAAAGCTGGAGGGACATCTGCTAATGTGAGTCTCCCAACAGATGTAGCAACAAAACTCCAGAGTTATGGATTAGACATATCGGCACTGACAGAGAAAGCTCACAGGATTTTAAAGAGGATTAATCGCCTTAAAGGCGATTCCATTGATGATCTCGACGATGAGTGACTTGACCTGGATTTAATCTAAAAATACACGCACTATAATTTATTAATAAAGATTTTAGTTCAAGCACAAAGTGACATGACAACAACATGACAGGTAGATAAACGTGAAGTGTGGAACGGAGGACGCCAGACAAAGAACAGACAGAACACTGCCATACGTAGAGTGAATATAGCAGTGCAAATCAATCAGGCGCTTTGCGTTCATATATTTATTCAACAAAAACATTAGAAAATGATAAATTTTTGAATCTCAGACGCTTTTTCTCTGATAAAAATGAATTTCGATTAGCACGTCGTAAAGGAGTGTATCCGTACGAATATATGGATAGTTTAGATAAATACAATGAAACAGTATTGCCACCGAAACAAAGTTTTTATAATACTTCAACATCAAATAATATTTCAGACGATAATTACAAACATGCTAGTGATGTATGGGAAAAATTTTCCATATGCAATTTAGGACAATTTACCGATTTATATTTAATAATTGATGTCCTATTATTATGTGATGTATTTGAAAATTTTCGTACTGTTTGTCAAAAAAATAATAAACTAGATGCAGCTTTTTATATAACCGCTCCTAATCTTAGCTGGGACGTAATGCTTTTAAATATTGGTGTAAAATAAGAGTTAATTTCTGACATTGAAATATATCAAATGCTTGAACAAGGCATCCGAGGCGGATTATCACAGTGTTCTTTACGATATGCAAAAGCTAATAATATTTACACTGAAGACTACAGGGAAGATAAACCAAATACTTATCTTTTATATTTAGATTGTAATAATTTATATGGATACGTGATGATGAAAAACTTACCGATATCAGAATTTAAACTTTTACAAAGTGGTGAATTATTATCTTTTGACATAGATTCATGTCATGAAAATTCAGACATTGGATTTATATTAGAGGTTGATTTAATCTATAACGAGGACTTACATGACTCTCACAAAGATTTACCATTTGCACCAGAAAAAATGAAACCTCCTGGAGGAAAGGAAAATCTGAAATTGATCGCAAATCTGTATAATAAATATCACTATGTTATTCATTATATGTATTTAAAACAGTGTTTAAAACATGGTTTCATATTGAATAAAATTCATAAAATTCTTTCATTTAAACAAAGTAATTATTTAAAACAATATTTAGATTTGAATACAAGTTTGCGTCAGTCCTCACAATCTACGTTTGAACAAGATTTTTTTAAATTGTTCAATAATTCAATATTTGGAAAAACTTTAGAAAACAAGCGGAAGCAAATATCTGTAAAATTAGTTGATCGATGGAGTGATAAAAAAAATAACACAAATAAATACATAGGTGCTGAAAAATTGATTTCTCAACCAAATTTTCATAATGTATCATTTTTTCTGGAAATTTCGCAGTAGTTCAGATGGACAAGTCGGAAATTTTACTTGACCGTCCTATATACATAGGATTTACTGTACTAGAATTAAGTAAATCCCATCTTTATAGCTTTCACTATTCTTTTATTAAACCAAAATATGGTGATAGAGCACAACTGTGTTACACCGACACTGACAGTTTATTATATTACATAATACCTACAAATGATTGTATTTATAAAGATCTAAAAGAAAATCTTGAATTATTTGATACAAGCAATTTTAGTAGGAACAATATTTATGATTTTCCACTAGTACATAAAAAGGTATCAGGTCTGTTTAAAGATGAATTAGGAGGGACAATCGTTGTTGAATTTGTAGGTGTAAGGTCTAAACTATATTGTATAAAAACCGAAAACGATGAAATCAAAAAGGTGAAGGGAGTTAGCAAAGCAGTGTTAAATCTTTTAACTACAGACGAATACAAATCTACTCTTAAAACTAACACTACATTGCGCTCATGTATGAATGTATTTAAATCAATCAAACACGTGATATTCTCGCAAGAAGTAAATAAGTCCGTGTTGAATGCTAATGATGATAAAAGATTAATAATTGATAAATATAACACATTGCCTTGGCGACATTACAAATTATTTTAAGTATACTATGTACAAATAGATCTGTTTTATTGTTAGATTAAGTTGTTATTTTTTATAACCAAAGTGTACATCTATAAAAATATGTATGTATTTTTTACCATTAAATTAGGTATTTTACTGAGTTCATCTCTGTTTTTATTTCATAACCCTATAATTCTTTAAGAGACTACAACGTTTATGCTGAATAATGATTCATAATAATAATAATAATAATAAATATTATTATCGAAAGAGAAAAAAAGGTTTTGGATTTTTCAATGATATGCTGAATAAATTACCGTTTGAGCTACATGTACCCGGATATCAGTTTTGCGGTCCTGGAACTAAACTCAAAGATCAATTAGCACGAGGTGATATGGGTATTAATCCACTTGATTCAGCTTGTCGCGAACATGATATAGCGTATTCGAAAAACAGAGATAATGTTCATTTGAGAAATCAGGCCGATCGTGTGCATCAAAAGCGATGAAACGAGTATTTAATAGAGATGCATCAATGAGTGAAAGAGCAGTTGCGTTAGGCATTGCGTCCGCGATGGGTGCCAAGTCAAAATTAGGTCTCGGTATCACAAGTAAAAATAAAACAAAGAAAAAAATTAAAAGATCAAAGAAACCTTTCAAGCATGTTATTGAAATAGCTAAATCATCTATGTCTAAAGGATCTGATCCTATAAAATCTGCACTGAATGGTGTTCGTAAAGTGATTCGTCAAGTAGGAGGGAAAAAAAAATATCAATTGTCCTAGAATTTTACCTCTGCCACATAAAATTGGTGGAGTACTTCCTTTTTTAATACCACTTTTTGCTGGATTAAGTGCAACAGGTGCTTTGGCTGGTGGAGCTGCTGGAATCGCGAAAGCAGTCAACAATGCTAAAAATGCTGTAGAACAACTTAAAGAACAAAAAAGACATAATGAAAAAATGGAAGCGATATCTTTAGGAAAAGGAATGTTTCTTAAACCTTATAAGAAGGGTTTAGGTATTTATATAAAACCTTCAAAAAACTATTAACACTACCAAACAGAGCTCTTACAAATATTGATTTAACAAAATATGCCAGAATTTTAAATATTCCTAACTTTAGAGGTGTTTCTATGAGAAATGATTTACCTAACTCACCTCCTTGGACACATGAATCTGGTATAATAAACCTAGACAATTAAGATGGGCCTGGAACTCACTGGGTAGCTTATAAGAAAAAAAACAATCGTGTCTTTTATTTTGATAGTTTTGGAAATTTACCACCTCCATCAAATTTATTATCATATTTAAAAGTGCAAAATGTAAAATACAATTATAAAAAATATCAAAGTTTCAATACATTCAATTGCGAACATTTGTGTCTTAAATTTCTTAGTGATAATTTAACTTAAATATATATCAGAACGTCAACCCATTATAGATTTAGTCATGAGTAAATAATGGACATTAACGCTAAGCGGTGTTGGACCCGTTTTAGAAACACAATATTTTCCTCCTATTGAATTATCATCAAAAAAACTATGTGCTTGGTTTAGTAGAATTCTTGACTTTTAATTCCATTCCCAATATTGATGAAAGAAATAACAAATTCTATATCGATGACAAAGTTATTGTAATTCCTCCAGGTCGTTACAAAATCGAAAACATTGAAAAATACTTAACTGATGGGTTAGATAAATTTAATATTTTCATATCGATAAAGCCTGATGAAAATCAATTGCGATGTAAAGTGAGATGTAGTAAAAAAGTTGATTTTATCCATAAAGATTCTTTGGGAAATTTGTTAGGATATTCTCCTAGAATTCTAGATCCAAACGTTGATTATTTATCAGATATACCTGTTTCCATATCAAAGTAAACGCTTTGCGAGTAGAATGTAACATAACAGGAGGGGCGTATATTAATTCTAATCAAGCTCACATTATTCACGAATTTTTCCCTACGGTTCCACCTGGATATAAAATAGTAGAAGTACCATCGCAAGTCATTTATCTTCCTGTTGTGGTTAAGGCAATACATAATATTCAGTTGAAAATAGTCGATCAAGACGGAGATCTAGTAAATTTCCGAGGAGAAATTATAACAGTGCGATTACATCTTAAGTCAACAGCATAGAATGGGTGTGGTTTATAACAGTAAAACCTATTCATATGATAACAACAGAAAATGGGTTTATCCACCTACTCGAGTTCGACCATTGAATCGGTTAACACACCGGAACATACAATTCCTAAAAGGGCTTGGCTTAAGACTTGTTTCAAACTCAATAAAAACAAAATAAAACTTAAATTTTTCTGTTTAACCTGCATTTTACCATGGAAGAACAAGAAGAAATTTTAAATATACAAAAAAGTGTATTATTCGATGAATCAATAGAACATTACGAGTTTCATGCTCATCGTCCATATGCATTAACCACTTTCAACAACAATGATGAAATTCGTATTACTGTTCAACATCAAGATGCTTGTATACTACCCAGCAAAAGCTTTCTATATCTTACCGGAGAACTTATGAAGAGCAATGGTGAGGTTAGCGTTAACACGAGTCTCATAAATATGGGGTTATGCTTTTTGTTTGAAGAATTACGTTATGAGTTAAATGCTGTTGAAATTGATCGCAATAAAAACGTTGGTTTAACAAGCCTTATAAAAACATTCATTTCCGCTAGCCCAAGTCAAACTACATATCTTGATAATGCTGGATGGAACACAAATACAACTAAGGACATTGTTGATACCAACGGATATTTTGACGTCTCGATTCCACTCAATTTGTTACTCAGATTTGCAGAAGATTATAATAGAGTAATAGTGAACACAAAACATGAACTTATTCTTACCAGAGCTAATACAGACGTAAATGCGATCGTACAACCAGAAAATTTTTTTGATAAAGATGTAAAATATCCATTTCCAAAATAGAATGGTTAATGCCATATGTTAAATTGTCCGACTTTGCAAAAGTAAATTTACTTAATTATATGTCAAAGATCCTCCTATACAAATAAGTTTTCGGACTTGGGAACTATATGAATATCCATTATTACCTACGACTACAAACCATGTATGGGTTGTAAAAACATCTACACAACTAGAGAAACCTCGATACGTTATCTTAGGATTCCAAGCGGCTCGAAAGAATATACACACAAAAGATGCAAGTTTCTTCGATCATTGTGACATTGGTGACGTTAAATTGTATTTAAATTCTCAAACATACCCTTACGTTAACCTTAATATTTATTTCGAACGAAACCAGTATTCACTGTTGTATGATATGTATGCTCAATTTCAAAGCTCTTACTTAGACAAGAACAGGTGTACACCATTATTGTCAAAAAAGGAATTCAAGGAAGTGGCTCCACTTGTTGTAATAGATTGTTCCAAACAAAATGAAACATTAAAAACAGGACCTGAAGACATACGTATAGAATTTGAATCAGAAAAACAATTTCCTCCGCAAACATCTGCTTATTGTTTAATCATACACGACAGAATAATTGAATACAATCCAATCAGCAGCGCAGTACGCAAATTGTTGTAAAGTAGTGTGGTTGTGTGTTATTTTATATTAAATCAAAATGGAAATATTCTATTTATGTGAGAAAGAAATTGAAAAAATACCTATAGATATATTAATCAAACATTATGGTCACTACATTCATTTATTGTATGTTAATGATTGACTACCCAAATCAGTGTTGGATAATGATGATGTTCCGTCGTCAATGAACAAAGGAAAAGTATTTTTAGTTACATTTATTAATGTCGTGTCATAAGGAAAAATCGTCTGTCTGATTATTGTCAAAGTTCTTTTTCGTCATGTTTAAAAACAGCCAGTCAGTCTATGGTCAGTCACCGTCGCCGCGACATTCCCACCTCCAGTATTGGAAAACCAATACTTAGGGGCTGGAGCTAACGTCTAATTTACCGAGTTTCGTCACTGGCCTCGTGTAAAGTCTTTTGTGTCCGGTCGAGTCTATAATTACAATGTCGGCAACGCGTATATGACCATCTTTACCAGGGTAGGTCTTTGTCACGGTTCCACGCAACCACATGCTACGTGGCAACTGGTTGTCAACAATTACCACTACGTCACCTACAGCTAATGGGATAGTTGTAGCAAACCATTTTTCTCGTCGTGTCAGAGTTGGCAAGTACTCCCTGACCCACCTCCGCCAGAATAAGTCAGCGAGCGCTTGTGCTTGTCGCCAGTTTCTCTTCAGTAGATCACCGTCAGTAAACGTGTCAAGGGCATGATCAACCCATTCAGTTTTTGATAATAAAAAGTCATTAGGTGTTAATGGAGGATCGTCATCATGGTCAATGGGAACGTATGTAAGTGGGCGCGGTTCACTATGAACTCAGCCTCTGCAAGGACTGTCTGTAATGTCTGATCATCTGGGGTTCGGTTTTTAAGAGTCGATTTCAAAGCAATTTTGACAGATCGTATTAGTCGCTCCCAACAACCACCCATATGCGGAGCATTTGGAGCAATGAAACTCCATTTTATACTTCTGGTGCTGCTGAACTGGAGTATTTCATCTCTGTTTATATTCTTCACTAAATTTTTAAGCTCATTATCCGTTCCCTTGAAAGTGATGGAATTATCCGACCACATCTCGGTAGGACAACCACGTCGAGCTATAAAGCGCCGTATGGCCATGATAGCGCTACTTGTTGTCAGATCACTCGCGACTTCAATGTGGATAGCCCTCACGGTAAGACAAGTGAAAAGAGCGCCGTAACGTTTCTCATGACGTCGTCCAACTTTGACGGTGATCGGGCCAAAATAATCTAAACCTGTATACTTAAAAACGCGTCCATTCGGCATAAGTCTCACATTTGGTAGTTGACCCATTAAAGGTGGAGAAGGCTGTGCTCGCTTGTTCTTGCAATACTGGCAATTATGAAATACTTTTTTCACGGCGTTTCGTCCATTTATAATCCAGAACCTTTGCCGCAAATTATTAAGAACCTGCTCTCTTCCAACATGCGCACAATCAATATGAAATTGTTGAATCAACAACTGGGTAATATGGTCTTTGGGATGTAGGATGATCGGGTGTTTGACATCGCCTGTGACACAGGGCGCATTTTCAATCTTTCCCCCGACGCGAAGGAGCTGAGTAGAGTCAATAGATGGTGTTAATTTGCGTAAACAGCTATTCTTGTCGACAAGAAAGCCTTTGGAAATGGTAGAAATTTCGGCCGAAAAGAATCGTCGCTGACTTTGTTTGTACAATAAAATTTCAGCTGTCGATATTTCTTGCGCCTCCAATTCATTGTGTCGACGATCACCTGTGTTCCTTAAATTGTAGAAAAAACGAAGTACCCATGCCACACTTCGAACGAGACGCCAGTATTTTGAAAAACGATTGTCTTCTATAAGCTCTTCCGTTTCTTCTAGTGTGTAGATAGCCTTTACCTCAAGGTCGTTTGGATTAAGACAGAGCCGTTCCTCTTCTATAGGCCACAAGTCTTCAGAATCCTGTAAGAAAACTGGTCCCGCAAGCCATTTTGTATTTTCTGAAACTGCATCGCGAGTAGCATCATCAGCTGGATTCTGCTGCGTTGGAACCCACCTCCCACTTGGATCTGTAATTTCAGTGATTTCACTAACTCGATGTGAAACAAAGGGCTTAAATCTTCCCGATTCCGAGCGTAACCAGCTCAAAACGGTTTTCGAGTCTGTCCAAAAGAGCGTGCGAGATATTGGACAGTCAATATGTTTCTTCAAAACTTGTCCTAATCGTGCCCCTAAAACTGCTGCTTGAAGTTCAAGTCGCGGAATACTTAAAGACTTCAGAGGCGCAACTCTCGCTCTGGCCATAACAAAGGTAATGACCCAAGATCCGTCTGTAGCTTTGCTTCGAAGATAACCGACACAAGCGAAAGCTTTCGAGCTAGCATCACAGAAAATATGAAGTTCGGCAGGGTCATCTCTTATGCAGTAGTCTGTTTTCAGCCATCGCGGTATAGTCAAATCACGAGTCTTCAGCAATTCTTTAAGGTACTGAAGCCATCGCTCGCAGTGCATTGAATCAATCTCGTCATCCCAGCCAATGCGAGACTTCCAGATGTCTTGAAGTAAAATACGTGCAATAACAGTTACGTTCAAAAGAAAACCTAAAGGATCAAAAACTGACATTAAACGTCTTAAGACTTCTCGCTTCGTTGGTCTCTTAGAATTGTCATCGAATTTCAAAAGCTTGAAAGTGAAATAGTCAGACTCGGGATTCCAATACACTCCAAGAACACGTTCCATTGTTTCAGCGTTTCTATCGGTGAGTAACTTTACACCTCCAGATGCTAATTTTTCCGTCGGTATATGTCTAAGAACCTTTTTGGAGTTTGACATAAGGCTGGTCATGTTAAACCCTCCAGCAGCATGTATCATGACAACATCATCGACAAGACGGATCGCTGCTTCCTCGTCGTCTACGGAGTCTATAAAGTCGTCTACATAATGTCTGTCTACAATAGCCACGACAGCTCTTGGATGAGTTTCACGAAAACGCTCAGCATTCAGGTTCTTCACGTATTGAGATGACGAAGGAGAGCAAACAGCGCCAAAGGTCATCACATTCATGACGTATTCATCATCTTCCCACAAAAAACGTTGAGCTTGACGATCTTCTGGCCTGATCATTACTCTGTGAAACATTTCCTGAATGTCACCCATAACAGCAATCTTGCGGCTTCTAAAACTCAGTAGCACTCCAGGAAAGGATGTTAAAAAGTCAGGACCGGACAGGAGAAAATCATTCAAAGATTTGCCGTTTATCTTTGCTGCGGGGTCAACAACTAATCGTAATTTGTTCGGTTTATTGGGATTGAACACCCCAAAATGAGGCAAATAATAAGTCAGACTAGTCTTTTGTTTCGCTTCCTCTGGACTAAGTTTAGAAGCATAACCTTTATTCACATTTTCCATAATTTTGTTGGCGTACCGAACAGCAAGCTCTGGGTTCTTACGTAGTTTCTTCTCAATACCATTCAGTCTACTTTTTGCGAGTGGAAAACTATCAGGGAGCTGTGGTTTTTCGTCCCTCCACAGTAAACCAGTTTCCCATCGTCCCTCAGGGAGAAGCTTTGTCGTCTGTTCCATGATCTTGAGAGCTTTCAAGTCCTCTCGAGAACGAGGAGTGTCTTGGTGCGGTTTTGTCCCAAAGCTTTCGGTTGAAAAGAAATGCTTGATTGAGACGTTTAGTTCGTCACAGGCGCACATATGCAGTACAGGTGTGTTGCTTGGAGTTGTAGACGATAACTTACCATGAACTATATGTCCCAAATACGTCTCTGAAACAATAGGACTACCCTTGGGGCCCTGATAAACTTTACGAGTCACAATTAGGTCGATATTGTCAGAGCCAATCAGTAACAAGGGTCTTTGTCTATCATATGATGTCAGGTCAAAGTCTTTGACAAAGTCAGACAGGTATGGAAATTTTGTTACAAGTTTATGAAACTTAAAATTATACACAGGCAACGACAAATTACGTACACTACGTACATTGTTTAACTTAAAAAAATTATTACAGCTTCGGCCTCTTATATCAAAAGAAACTATCAAAGAATCGCATTCCGTTGTTGTCATCCCAGTCGCGCCGCGCAAGCTTAAGGAGGCGCTAGGCCCGGTGATGCCGATGCGCTCAATAAGTGACATATCAGCAAGTGTAACCGCAGATCCCTCGTCAAGAAGAGCTAGTGTCTCAAATTCACCATTCGGTCCAGAAATCACAACTGGGGCTACTTTTAGCAGGATGCTCTGCCGTACATCATTGTAGTGGTTGATAGAGATCGAGCCAGTAACTGGAATGTCACTCTGCTTCGTGTTGGTTACTGCAGAAATCGGTCGCGCATGCAATGAAGGATGATGACGATGAAAACAATCTGCTTCTGTACATTTGACTTTTCTCTTGCAGTGTCTGAGCTGGTGTTTGGATGATAGACAGGAAAAGCATAGCTTCTTTTCTGTTACGTACTTCCATCGGTCATCAATGTTCAATTTCAAAAATTTCGGACAATCTTTAAAATCATGGTCACCCTTGCATTCAAAACAAATACGTGATGTCTTTGCAGTGGCTAATACAGAATGTTTGAATGACTTATCTTTGTCTTTATCTCGGTGAGAACTCATCGGCCTTGAAACTGTCATTGGTGTGACGTGTACAGCGGCATTAGCGACCATCATCAACCAATCGGCTACATCAGTGAGAGAGATCGTCTTAATTTCATTGTCCTGTATATGAAACCCCCACTGCAATTTCAAAGAAGACGGAAGTTTTGCGATGATCTCTTTCACTAGCGTCGTGTTTGTCAAATGTCCTGACTCATCTGTGGAGATCATAATGGCTACAACATTCTGTACAGCGGTCGCATATTCAACGAGTTGATTAAAGTCGTCGTGTCGAATGTAGCGCATTGTGCGTATCTTCATAAGCATGGACTCAATTAAATACTCAGGACGTCCAAATCGTAGTTTTAGTGTGTCTATAATCTTGTCTATATTCGATGCACTTACCAAAAGAGCAGAAACTGCCTCCCGAGCTTTACCTTTTAGGCACTTTGACAGTCGTGCAACATTTTCTTCATCACTGTACTTGCAGAGTCGTGTTGTATTTTTAAATTGACTGAAGAACATTGGCCATTCTTCAGGATCACCTGAATATAACGGAAGCTCCTTTATGGACGTTTGACGTGCCAAAAACTTGGAGAGGTCCGTAGTATGCAGGTTGGTCACCGGCGTATGTGTAGTTGTCGTATCGGGCACAATCGCTGCAGCTGATGTCTTCGTGTTGCAAATGTTTGAGTATTTTTTTGTTAGAGATACTCGAGAGGAGGCACGGCTGCTGCGTTCCTGTTCTTGAATAGCAGCAGATCGAAGTTCCAATTCTTTCGCAATGAGTTCTTTCTCTACGTCTGCCATACGTCTGGCCACCACTTGTTGCAATTCTTTTGTAATGAGTTCTTTCTCTACGTCTGCCATACGTCTCGCCGCCTCCAGTTGCAAGTCGAATAATCTTCGCCGCTGTATTGACGAAGTAACGGAAACAATTGAACGTCGAGGTGAATTGTTTCTTGATGTGATGGGGGAGACGTTGTTCTCACCCTGATCTTCAGGGTTCATGTTATTGTTACCTTCAGCAATGTTAGCTGCGCTCATGCTGGTTGCGGCGGTCAAGTCATGCTGCGTACCGGCGTGTTCGGTGTCGGTTGCTAATTTTGCTTGGGCTCGAGTCAACATAGTACCTGGTCTGACAATCGAACTGTATTTCTGTAGAACTAGTCTTTTTTGCTCGAAGGACCACTTGTTCCGTCGTCAATGAACAAAGGAAAAGTATTTTTAGTTACATTTATTAATGTCGTGTCATAAGGAAAAATCGTCTGTCTGATTATTGTCAAAGTTCTTTTTCGTCATGTTTAAAAACAGCCAGTCAGTCTATGGTCAGTCACCGTCGCCGCGACAGATGATGTGAAGTCTTATTAACTCCTTGCACTATTCATTCTTACGGTGATAATACATCAGACGATCAAGATGAACTCGATAGTCCACTTTTCATGCAAGCGTATTGTAAATTGTGTACGAAGAAAAAGGTCAAAAATCAAGAATAAAAGAAGATGAGCTAAGAAGCATATGACTAAAAGCTCGGAGGTTTCGAGATTTAGTTTACCCTTCCTTAGTTCATCTTCTTTTATTCTTGATTATTATTTTATAATGGCGACGATAGAACAAATTAAACCAGACCTTGAAAAAATGTTGAAAGCCTTAGCGAATCACCATGCAGACTTAACGACCGATTCTTTTGAATTGACCTTTTATGAGGGATTAACTATCGATAAATTACTTAATCATTATAGGTTTATTGAAGAAATAGAAGGTCTGGCCGGGGCAGATTGTTCATGTGATACAATCAGGTCAATAGTTCAAAAGCATATATACAAGATGCTAGATGAGTATTTGAAAAGTATTCAAGAGCCACCCGGAAATCTCGTTGAAAGAGAGGCTCAAGCTTCATTATATGGAGAACAATATGTGGAGACCGAAGCTGAGAATGAAGAGTCTGGAAATGAAGAAGAGAACTCTAGAGATCTGAAAGAAAATGTAGAAAAAGCAGGATTTGATCAGACTAGATCGAATAAGAAAAAATTCCCGAACCTACCTTCCATTCCATGTCCCAATCAGTTTTTTGTTCGAATAATAGATAAAGAGTACTTAAATGCTCTCTATATCACTGCACCAACTGCTTTTCCGAAACAATGGAAGGAATTGATTAAAAAAGATCAAAAAGCTGCATGGCACTCGCTTAACCAGACATTCATCCCTTACGTCAACAAAGAATATGGTGAGCAAGGAGTTATGGTACAACCATCAGAGACCGCAATTGATCATTTGAAAATTTACGCACTGGAGCAGAGAATTAGAGAAACTGTTGAGGAGTCAATTACAAAACAATTTGGGGAGAATAGATCAGAGTGCTCCACCTCGATGGACCAGTCGTCAAGTAAAATGCTTAGGAGAGATCAGGACATGTATGTAACAATCTCCAAGTTAAAAGATCTTATGCAACATATATCCAGTAATCTAACCCGGATAACTCACGAAGAAAGATCATTGGGTCATGAACCAGTCACTAGAACGGGGACCACAATAAAAAGTATCAGTTTCCCACACCAGGTGCAGGAGGATAACAAAATACCGAGCAATTTTATAAGTCCGGAATTTGATCTATAACTCCATTTATTTTCTTCCGCCATTCCTTACTCCGTCGTTAAGACTTAAGTTGAATGTGCATAGATGTATTAATATAAGATCTATTACTATTCCTTACCTATATCTTAGTTTTAAGTTTTTAATTCAATTTTATAATCTTGACCTTATTCTATTACCTTGATGAACACTAACATTGAGGTTAAGTTGACAATAAGTTGTATTAAATAAGTCGGTTTAGAAAAAAAAAAAAAAAAATATGTTTAAAAATATAAAGTTTCGCTATTTGACGCTAGATGGCGACTATGTCACCTTGCATCACACACTGGTTACGTTAATTAGTATATACTATAGATTTGTATTTTTAGAATAATCTAGCTTAGTTTTAGTTTTAATCTTATTTTTAACACATGACACAAATCTTTACTTTTGATATCCTTCTCCTGGTGTGTGTCGATTCAAAATGTTTTTCACATTTAATCTCTAAATTTGTCATAGTCCTCTTTTCATTATTTTCTTCCATCTCCCAAAACTTTCTTAGAAGTGTATCAACGTCTAGTTTGACGTGGTGAATGTGAACTGCATTATGTTTCTCTACGAATATGTTTGTACATTTACCTGATATTAACCACCCAAGTGTAGTTTTCTGTGCAAGTAGTGTTGTAGTATTTTCTTTAAATGTAAGGATTCCTTCTTGTAATATTTCAGCATACACTTCTGCACCTAAGATGAGGTCTATTTTGTCCGCCTTGTAAAAAGTGTCGTCAGCCAACTTCAAATTTCTTATTTGTGGCCAATCTATAGAATGTGTTCTTGGTGGTAAATAAGAAGTTAAGGTAGTCAATACATATGCAGTTACTCTGACTGAATACTCTGGGTTATGTCTAGACTGAATATCAAAGTCTACTAGTGCTTTTGTGAACTCATTGTATCTCTTTTGTAACTCAGGGTTTCTCTTGAAGCTTTTCTCAACTGAAGCTAGCCTTTTAGTGGCTAGTGAAAGTTGAGAAAAGCTTCAAGAGAAACCCTGAGTTACAAGAGTTTAAGTTTTTTTTTTTAAAAAAAAAAAATTTTATTCAAAACTGATTGTTAATTTTTATTTCTTAATTTTGTTAACAATTACCTAATAAATTTTTTACCCATAATTTATGTTTTTTATTTTATATACATAAACTATATACAGATGATTTCTTATTCAGTTTGCTACATCATGAGGTTCATAAAGCAACAAACCGTATTACCCGTAGAGAACCTTGATAATCTTATTGTACCTACCACATCAGAAAAAAACCGTCGACATGGTAAACTATTACCTAATAGCATAAGATCGATTTTTTGCGGTCCCTCCAACTGTGGGAAAACAAATGCTTTGTTAGCGATCATTACACACATAAATGGATTAAGATTTTCAAATATTTACATTTATTCAAAATCCATACATCTACTACTGTTGCTACTGTAATTGCTACTGTTAGTGATATTGGTTCCCATATTTTTCAAGAAAATGATGAAATAGTGAAACCTTAAGATATTCTCCCTGGTTCCATCATTATTTTTGATGATATTGTTTGTGAAAAACAGAATAATGTAAAGAAATACTTTTGCATGGGGAGACATCAAGACGTTGTTTTTATCTTTCACAAACTTACTGTTGTGTTCCTAAGCATTTGATTCGTGACAATACTAATTTATTAGTAATATTTAAACAAGATGATTTAAATTTAAAACACATTTACGATGAGCATGTAAATAGTGACATGACTTTTAAAGATATTAAGAAACAATGTTTTAAATGTTGGAACGTAAAATATAGCTTTGTTGTCATTGATAAGGAGATTTCTTTAGAAAATGGTCGATACAGGAAAGGGTTTGACATCTTTATAAATATAAAGAGTCCACATTAGTTATGACCAGTTGCAGTTTGTCGTACTAAACACAAACACCATGGAAGTTCAAAGCATTAAAAAACAACAGGACACTTTACGTAAAATCACAAAGCTTGTGATAGCCCAGAGCGCAACGAACCTGTCTCAAATTTATAAGACCCCATAGGGCCATGGTTCGAATCCGGGCGTGTACCAATGAGTTTTTCTGACTTAAGTACACAATATCACTGACACCGTGCTTCGGAGGGCACGTTAAGCCGTCGGTCCCGGACGCTGTCAATAGATGGCGGTCGTTACAGTTCCCAACCCGCAGTGGAGCAGCGTGGTGGACTTAAGCTCCAAGCCCCCCTCCTCACCCTGGGGGAGGCCTAAGCCCCTGCAGTGGGGTAAAAATGGGCTGATGATGATGATGATGATTCGAATATTTAAAAATCTCAAACAATTATGGAACTCATTATGGATATACAATGTTTTGTAAATGGAAAAAATTAATTGATCGTGAAAGAACTAGCGGTTGCATCTGTTGAAGACAAAGAATATAGTATACTATTTAAACCACCATATCCTTGGTATAATTTGTCAGCAAAATGTCGATCCACGAATTCATGGCTAACAAGAAACTATCATGGTGTTTCATGGGACTCTGGAGAAATAGATTATACACAACTCAACACAATAATAAATAACCTAATAAAAGAAGCTACATGTATATATGGTAAAGGCTTACAAAAAAAAAATGGTTTGAAGACTATATCAAGCAACTCGAAGACAAACGAATTGTAAATATAGAAGACTTAGGATGTCCACTTTAACGAGAACTTCGTACGGACGTTTATAGACATCATCAGGCTTGTCACAGATACACTAATCAAGTAAATATTAATTGTGCGTTACAAAATGTAATAGAAATTAAGAAATGGTATAATTCTTTTTATAAAAATGAAAAATAAACCTATTTTACATTCAATAATTTGTTTTATTTCTTGTAAATCTTGTCTACGTAATTTCAATAAATTATGTATTTTTTATTCATAAATATCAAAATATGAATTATGTTTGTATTATAGTCAAGAAATGAAATACGTTTAGAGTTTGTAGGTTGTTGGAGCATAAATTTTACACGTTTAGAAATTATCTGTCTAATTCATTTGTCGTTTTTTCCTGAGATCGTGTTTTCTCAGGAAGCTGGAGGTCCCGGGTTCGAATCCCAGGTCGGGTCAGTATTTATATGATGAATATTAATACTGGCACCGGGTCTTGGTTGTTATATGTATGTGGTGTCTTCGCTTGGTACCCAAAATACCTAGATCTATCTAAAATCTTATATATATAATCTTTAAAAAAAAATAGAAAATATCTAAAAGTTTGGGACCTAGACGTTGTTGTGATCGTATGTTTTATTATTATTATTATTATGATTATGAAAAAAGAAACGTTTATGGTGGTGATAAAGTTCGAGAAGAAATAAATAATCATTTTATATCATAATGGACCGATGGAAAGTGCAAAGTTCCCCCTTAGTATCCCCCCTAATACAAAGTTTCATTTCGAAGACAGAAGTCAGGTGTACCTGGAAATTTGTTTTATTCAATACCAAAGATGAAAGGACAATTTATATCAGGTCTTTACCTATGAAACTAGCGTTTTTTTCGAACTGGCTACTTTGATCTCAAATATCTAGCACGTGGTTAGGAAATATAAATTCAAAAAATTTTGTGTAAATTTTTTTCACGCTATTTGATTTTTCTTTCACAGTTTTGTTTAGAATTTGGAAAACTTAAAATATCGCGTTATTTCCGAATACGAGTTCCACCGTAGCACCAGCAGCGCTGCAAAAACAACTCCAAGGATTAATGATGTGTATGGGGAAACCACTGTAACAGAAAATAAGGCACGTTGTCGGTTTCGGTGTTTTCATGTTAAAAATTTTGGCCTGCAGAATAAACCCCGGCGGCCGGAGACTGTAGTTTACAATGAAAAATTAAAAGTGATCGTGGAAGCAGATCTATCGCAAACTACGTCGGAGTTGGCGGCAGGATTCGGTGTGATTGATAAAACAATTTTAATTTATTTTTAACTAATTGGAAAAGTGAAAAAGCTCAAAAAAATCGGTACCGCATGAATTGAGTGAAGCACACTAACAAACACGCATCGAATGCTGCTTTACATTACTCAACCGTCACTGTATCGAAAAAATAATGAATCGTATAGGTTCTTGAAAAGAAAAATTGGCACTGTACAACAATCGGAAATGCTGATCACAATGGTTGAACCCAGGAGAATTGGCCAAATCCTGTCCCATGCGAAAGTTGACTCAAAAAAAGTACTGGTATCTGATGGACCAGCGCTGCTGTAATCCACTATAGCTTCCTAAGATCTGGCCAGACTACTACGGCAGATTTGTATTGTTGTCACGTTAAAAAAGAAGAGGTAGATCTCAGGGTTTGTGACATAAGATGAAATAGAGAAAAAATGACTTATATTGTCCAGTTATTTACTATACGATTTAGACACCGTTTAACTAAAACAGAATGTAAATATTAATTACGACCATATTACGACCCCTTAAGAGATGATTAATCTTCATCTGAGTTAATTTTCATCTTGCTTTTCAATCTCTTTTTCATGATGGAAACGATTAGTGACTGTAAGTCAGTCCACGAACCAAGTTTTGCTTCTAAGCTTTTCATATACATAATGAACATTGAAAGAGTAAAGTGATGTTCTTCGGGCACTTTATCATTACACTGAGCTCCGAGAGGTGTATTACAGAAACTTTCTAGCGAGTCATTCCATGGTTTTCTTGGATAATTAAACCAATAATTAAGTATTGTACCAGGATCCAGATGCGACATTATTAAGGCAAAAGTTCAAGGAGTATATTGTTTGCACGTTACGAATTTACACCAGAATACAGAGAATACTTGAGACTATTTCAATGCCAAAACTAATATTACTTTATACTTCAGTGTTACATTATAAGATTCAGAAATTAATAAAATTTGATTCCCATAATTTTTCCCATTCCAACAGCTGTTAAGTCCCTCATCATTTTTCTCGTTTCCCTATTTAAATTCAGAAAATTATACATACTTATACTTCAGAGGTCGATTAGCGTATATAAAACTTCATAGTAAATAAGGAGAAGAAAAGTAGGAACACAGCTAGAGCTGTATGACATTGCAAACCATGATGGAAAAGCTGACCGTTGAACAACCGAAACTAGTCAATTGCTCTAGCCCAATGCTGCTTCAGAACAACTCTAGACACTGCACTACAGACGGTCGCTAAATTAGAGGAGCTGCGATTGGAATCTCTCTAACACTCGCCATATTACCCGGACCTTGCTCCAACAGATTACCACTTTCTCCGGGATTCGGACAATTTCTGGTAAAGAAAAAATTCAATTCCGATGAAGCAGTCCAAACCGCGTTCAAAGATTTTATTGATTTTCGCTACCAAAATTTTTTAGCAAAAGAAGCAATGAACTACCTATGAAATGGCGAAACTGCAGACAAAAATGGCACATACTTTGATTAAATAGGTATATGACTTCATATATATTTTTTTGTTTTAATTTTTCCATATAAAACCCCAATTTCTTATGTAAGGACCTAATACGTAGAGCGCACTATACATTTCTGGAACTGGCCAATTACATAAACAATATTTTAAAATTACTACATTTGAAAATTGAACTCTTTGCCTGTAGAATCCAGTTCGTTTCATCTAACAGTCATTTGTTTTTACATTGTGGCGTCATTTTAAATTTGCGTGTCTTCATCACTATGGATTCAGTCGTGAAATTTTTTCTACAATTTTAAGTGTCATTTGACACCTCAGTAGAGCCTCGCTCGGCTTCGAACTGCTTTTGGTGATGAAGCACCATGCAAGACGATTATTTATAACCGGTTTGCAGAATTCAAGTATCAATCAATCAATCAGTATCAAATATCAGTATCAATCTCAGTGATGAATTTCGTAATCGTCGCCTGTCCACCGCCGTGAACAATAAAAACGTCGACGCTGCGCGCCGTATGATCGAAACAGACAGGAATGTGACCTACCCTGAAATTCGGGCATCCTTATGCATAGGTATGAGTCAAATACAATCAATCCTACATAAACAATTGGGTGTGAAAAAGCTGTGTTCGTGGTTTATCCCACACAATTTTACTGATGCTTAAAGAACAAACCGCGTCACTTGGTGCGCTTACCAGATTCAAGGAAGGAGCGTCAAATTTGGTGTGGGACATAGTAACAGGTGACGAAACATGGATTTATTGCTACAACCCCAAAACAAAGCACTAATCGACTGTATGGGTCTATCGAGATGAGCTGAAACCAACCAAAGTGTCTCTAACCGGTGATTGCTTCTTTTTTTAATAAAACTGAACATGTGGCTACTGTTGCTTTAGAGAGTTGTACCGTGACTCGTGATTGGTACACGACCATTTGTTTGCCAGAAGTTATTGACGAACTTTGTTAAAATAACCGTAAATTTTGTATCATCTTGCACCACGACAATGTCACTTCTAACACGGCCGAACAAAGAAATACATTTTTTAAGGAGAAAAACGTAGAACTTATGAGCAATCTCGCATACAGTCCCGACCTGACAATTCGTAACTTTTTTTGTTCGTAAAAATTAAGAACCAATTACGCGGTTAACAATTTTTACCATCACAAGAGGTTGTCGAAGAGTATGAAAAACATTTTTCCGAGGTCACCAGTGAGGAGTCGCATAAATGCTTTCAAAATTGGTTTATTCGTATGAAAAAGTGAGTTTATGCTAACGGAGAATATTTTGAGAAACAATAAATTCATTTTGACCACTCATAGTAGTTTTTTCTCATTCATTTCAGAAAGTTTTAGTGCGCCCCACGTAGGTACGTAATATCAGACGTGGTTCGTACATATACTGCCGCGACATAAATCTGCATTTACAGTAAGAACAGCTAACACCCTCAGCTTCGGAAAAGACCTATCTAAGTAAATATATCTATGCGGGTATATTCATTAAATTATATCATAATAAGTACGTATTCTGTCAAAGCTTTACACTATGATAAAAAAAATAATCCATAAAAAAATAATCCATCTATAAGGTTAAGAGCAGGAATAGAAAAAAAATGGGGGGCTTGTATCTGAACTAGGAAAACCTGTGTTTTAGAAAACAGAGCTCTTCATCATGATTAAATTCAACTATTCATAATTATACAAAACAAAAAATTAGAGCTATTATAAAATTTATAACAGTACATTCATAGGTACATTGGTAATACATAACAATGTAGTACGTATTTTTATGCTCGTGTTCATTCAAATTACAAAGGGCTTTGCTGAAAAGACAAAACTTTCTTGCCGTATTTCTTATGTTCTATTAAAGTTCCCTTGGAGTTAATACATGAATCGAGAGGTACTTTGGAACAAGTTTCGATCAAATTATTTTATATGTATTCCGACAGTAATGCAGCCGCTAAGCCCAGCTGGATGGATGAGGCGTTTCTCGTAATTTCAATCAAAACGGCTGAGGTACATTGGACCTTCTTAATAAATTCGTGAGGTACACTGAACAAGCAAACCATTGCCACTAGTTTAATAAGTCTAGCTCGTGTGGCCCCGCTAGATATAGACACAGATATATGTACAAAACCATAGAAAATTTCAATTTAGAATTAGTGAGTGCCATTCACCTGAACTGAAATTATAACGAAACGTGGTTAAAAAATTAATGAAAATGTTGACATAAAATATTATTCTGCATATTTTATTACCATCTACTGTACCTGAATCCATTTTTTCGATGCCCTGAATTCACTGTTCATCTGATCTGGGGTTTAGTAGATTGGGCTTTAAAAAGTTTTATGTATAAAAAACGACATAACTCAGTAGCTTATATTCAATCCGTAATTACAATTAATTACAGATCGTACAATTATAGCGATTAATCATTGAGGATTAAAATAATATTTGAATTACTATTTTAATTTTCCATTTTTATAAATTGAGCCGTCATTTAGAAATTATCTTTTTACATATTATCTTTTCTATTTTAAATACCAACAGTTATGCTAATGAGGTCTTGAAATAGAATAAAAAATATATATTATACAAGATTTATTATAAAAATAAGCTTATGACGTCATTAAAATATAAAATAACCGTATTACATAAATGATATTCTTATAGCTATTCCATGAAATTAACAAATAATTCAAAACTTATTAAAATAAAGACTGACATTAAGAATGTTCATAAATTAGGTACATGAATTCATATTTTCAATGATTGATGATTGAATGATGATAGTTCCCAATTAAGCGTTCGTGAGCTAACCAGACTCCTACCATAAAAAAATAAGTAACTATTAAATTTTATTATGAACATTCTACATAATAAGCTTCACTTATTATCACAATATTTAAAATGATTTCGTAAATGTTAGCAATTTCTGTCTTCCGTCTAGTATCTCATAATACAAGCATAATACTTGCTTACTTTGGGAGTAGATGGCGCTGTGTGGGATGTCCCAGATATTATTGTTATTATGTTTTTTATGTGATTACAGACCAACCTATAGAGGTTATAACTAAATATTCTACTGTACAGCAGCCTGGGGTGTAAGATTATTTTAACGTTTGGATATTTTCTTGAAGCTGTGGTCTCTCTCTCGTTTTCAGATTTTATAAAGATACTTGAGATTCTACAGCCAACGATGCATCTTTTAGTAGTCAACAGAGTTAGGGCCAATTTTTCAATCAAGGAATAAACAATTAGATAGCTAATTGAAGAATAAACTTATTTCGTTCTTTTATCTCTTGAATAACAAAATGAGTTTTTCAATCCTCGAATAACATCCAGATAGTATATCTGAGGAATTTCCAATCAATCCTGCTCAAACTTCAGGCGTTATAGTGTGAGCGGGACAGTATAATCTCAGTATCTCCGTGTTAGAGTAGAATAGCTATATGCACAGGATGTTTGACATATGTTTCGTAGCGTGGGTGATGTGTAGTTTACGCGGTGATAGCGGCAATCTCTGACTATTTATTTCTATCATTATTGTACACTTTAAAACTAATTTCGTAGATTTCGTCTTGCAAAAATGTCCAATGTTAAACAAACTGATTTGAAAAAAAGGGAGAGGGCAGTGAATTTTATGTCCAGTGAAATAAAATTGCTAACCTACATTGTTTGTGACTATAAACATATATTAGAAAACAAGAAAACTGACGCCGTCACCAACAAACATAAAGATGCTGCATGGGAAAAAATTGCAGCGAAATTTAATTCCGCAAGTAGTGTCGCTATGCGGACGGCAAAATCTTTAAAACTAAAATATGAAGGCCTCAAAAAAACTATGAAAAAGAAAGCAGCTTTGAACCGGCAGGAAATGTATAAAACGGGCGGCGGTGGAGGCACACAAATTCCTTTCACGGACGTAGAAGAGAAATTGCGATAATTATGTCAACGAAAAGAAACAATTATTTATTTTCAATCTCAAAACCAGTTCAAAACCTACGTTCAAAACACTTCAGCTTCAGATGTCGGATTGACAGCCGAGATAACCAGAACTAACTATAGGATAGCGGCTTATCTGGCCCATAAACGTCCAGATAACTTGATTTCAGAAATAGCTGCTATATTCATCGAATAACCGCTATCTGACTGATGAAAAATCCAAATATATCTTATTCGACGACTGCTATTAGACTGTTTATCTGACTATTGAAAAATCGGCCCTTAAATAAATAAAAGCAAAATCAGCCTAACACTGATGCTTCGATTATGAAATTTCGAATACGAGGTATATCTTTTGGACCTCATCACTGTAGGATCTAATGGGTGTAATTACACATTAGCATATTGCAATACCTTAAAGTTATTATATCTATTTCTAGACATACTACTTTCTATTTATATTCCTAAACAATAAAAATATTAATTAACTAGTGCGCCGTTCTAATTGAAAACACTTGAACAGACTTTCATTTTTCTAAAATACATAATTATTATCTTGTAACTGAAGTGTAGTAGTATTTGACGTAATCTGTGCACAGAGATATCAAAATTTTAAGAAAAGGCAAACTTGAGTTATTTAGTGCTGCCTGCTGGGACGTACCCGCGCTGTGTTGAAATTAGACAGAAATGTCTATGTCGAATTTTAAATCTTGTGAAATTATTGTTTTAGTAGAACTGAACTTTTCACAAACTCGAGTCTCGAGTTTTGAATATGACTAGGATTTCCATACAAAATACAACACAAAAATACGTACATTGACTGGTGTTTGTCACAGAATGCAATATTCTTCAACAACTCATAGTCTACGGAAATAAAATCCGCCATCGATCATCAACCGTCTTCAATCAGAACGGCGAATTTATAATGAGGTGGATTTTGTTTTGGTTGTACGTAGTATTTAACCTTAATTCACTAAAATTAAATTTAATCAAACAACAAATAACTTCGTAAAAAACTAGCAACTTTGATTTTGAGCACGGCAGATTTATTCAGATAAGTGAGGCGCCAGCATGCAAAACCAGGCGACCATGAGTGGAGCAGAAACAGTTTTCATTATTATAATCATTAGACTTACAACATGTAACCTTAAATTTTTATTGAAATATTTTTACTTTTCAGACCCTTTTTCACGTGACCTTTACGTCATGTAAAAGTAGCTTTTTAAGCTGTGCCTAAACATAACCGTTGAATGAAGATGGCCGAGGACAGAAAAGTGGGGCGTGCTCTGGGAGAGACCATGTCCAACAGTGGACGAATGTGGGCTGATGGACGAATGGATACATAACCGTACCGCAGCCACTCCCGAAGTATTATTTTTAAAAGCTTTTACGTTATATCTACAAAGTAGTAACTTCTTACTGATATACACGCACCTACTGCTTACAAGAACCCACTTATTTAAAAAAGAAAAAAATGTTAACTACAGTTAACATAATAGAAAATGATATTGTCAAAGTTGCTAGCTTTTGTTACTACTACTTAGAGAATTACAATATAATCAAACCAATGTTACTTACTCTTCGAAAATTTTACTTAAAACTGTACTTACAGTAAAAAGATTTAAACTTATGTATCATAGGCAACGTTATAGTTAGTTGACATCTTAATTTAAAATGAAACCGCTTATGGTCTCAAAACAGTTAACAAATATTTAAACTTAAACAAACATGTTGTAATGATAAAAAATAATTAAAATTAATAATTGAACGTAGGAAGTTCGAACTTTAAACAAGTATAAGAATCTATATTATCTACTGCTACAAAAAAAAAAGGGTTATAAACAATTATGGTGATTTTGTTTCACAAACTTATTTTAAACAATGTAATGTGCTCACGGATTTTTTACCAGTGCTTCGATGTAAAATCGAATTAATTGCTGCAAATTATTAATTTGGCATAAACAGCCGTGGCATAATCGTGAAAGGACAATGCCAACTGCGTCGTATACAATTGAACAGAGTATATTACATGACACTAAGTTGGGTTAAATTGAAATACATGGCATTGAGAAGTTGGTCTATTTCTAAAATTACTAGTTAAGTATAATATGTATTTCCAAGAAGGCGGATTTTTCGAGATATATATTAAAATGCATGTGGCACATCTGTACATGTTACACAGTTCCATTCGAATGATTTTATTTCAAGCAATACGTATTTTTCCAAGATATAATTTACGTGCACGAAAAGTAGTGATAAACGAGCTTACTCACCATTTGTGATAAAGTATAGCAACTAATTCGATTTGAGATTATTTCGCTGCGTCTATGGGATGTTTGATCTACTCCCCTACTACGCTGATAAACACTAAATAAAAAATAGTGAAGTTGTGAAACTTCACTATTTTTTTTTTTTTTTTAGTGTTTATCAAACCCCATTAAATAGAAAATAACAAAATCGTAATTAAATGTATTTTCCCGTAATTACTGATGTCAACAACAGCACATGGGAACATATATATGTCTCTTGTTACGTGACACACTACCTAGTAGAGAATATAATGGGTATTCATTATCATTGATCAAACATACCATAGATACACAATACAGAACTAAAAGTAACCATGAAGTACTTAGCGTCAAGAATATATACACGGTATACACTACGTGTACAGTATCGCGATAATTTTTGTACGTATATAAACTTTGTATCTAGAACATATAGGTATGATCGAATGGATCGAAATATATTTTTTTATTTTATTTTTATCACTCAAAAATATTTTCAAAAACATTACTATAGAGTCATAATACCTTAATATTTCTAAGGGCCTGCTTTTTATAAGCTCCAAGCAATATTGACTGGTGCTACTTTGGCGGATAGGGCATTCAAAATTAATTTCAATAATTAAAAAATCAGGGTTATACCCTACCTACATTGGTAACATGATTATTAAAAATATATGTAGATTTATATTATTTATTACAATACTCTGGAAGAAAATTCGTATGGAAATATAACTATGTCTTTATCACTCAATTGACGAGCGTACCATCTTGGATGGTTTTAAAACTAGTTATCAACAAACAAGTAACAAAAACAAAATTAATATATTATGGGATATGAGGTGAGTTCAACATAAAGTGAGAATGAGATTATTGCCGACAGAACGGCCTCGTTGGCCGCGCGTTGATTTGGCCGTAGCGAAGCCGCCCGCGTTCAAGTATTGAAAGATGTAACATGCAACGCAGGCGGAGAGGGCTCATGCTGGATGTCGCTTAAAGGAGCTCCTCGGAAGATAATTCAAGTGGTCGATGCTACTGTATATGGTGTAGATTCTTAATGACCAATATGCGATAACTTGATTAAATAAATCAATTATCAATTTGTATTAATTCAAGTATCGTTGACCCTTGATCAGTTCAAATATAATCATATCGCGATCTTAGAAGTTACACCTCACAATACATGATGATATAACAAAGATAGACTTCGCGACAATCATCAAACACTTGCAGGTTGTAATAGATTACGACCTGCAAGATACGATTGTAATAGAACTGGAAAAAAAAATTGTATATTGCGGAATTATGTTAAGTGGTCTTGTTTTTTATTTGTTATAGAAACCTTCCAAGTATATTCGATTCTGATGAGGGTTTATCATCGATATCACCTAGTACATCTAAAAATTTAAAACGCAAATCATCTAAGAAATGTTTAAAGAAAACACACATCGATTTAATGATTTAATGCGCGATCTTTTTGGAGACGACAGTGATACTGAAATATGTGTAAAGAAATCTGAATTATCTGGTATATTATGGAAGCGAGTTGCTAATGGAATGACAAAACAGACTGAAAACAATGCGAATGGAGAATTCTTTTTGCAATTAAAACTTTACTATACGTCTGAAATCGAGTAATTACCAGATGATACTCGTTGGAAATTCGCTTTAATAAATACGCAAATTAAATTACAAAGAGAATCTGATGAGTTTAAGCATTTGCAACGTCTTTATTGAATATAAAAGATAAATTTGCAAAATCTGAAGCAAAATTTATTCCTGAAAAGAAAAAGTAAAATATTACCTTCTTAAGACTTACTGATTTAAATAACGTGTTATTTTCATACTTTATGTATTTCTTGTAATAGAATATAAGCCTACATTGTAATCAGTATATTTTTTAATTAAAGACAAAATTAGATTTCGCGTTGCTAATGGAATGACAAAACAGACTGAAAAACAATGCGAATGGAGAATTCTTTTTGGAATTAAAACTTTACTATACGTCTGAAATTACCAGATGATACTCGTTGGAAATTCGCTTTGATAAACACGAAAATTAAATTACAAAGAGAATCCTACGAGTTTAAGCATTTGCAACGTCTTTTATTGAACATAAAAGAGAAATTTGTAAAATCTGAAGCACAATTTATTCCTGAAAAGAAAAAGTAAAATATTACCTTCTTAAGACTTACTGGTTTAAATAACGTGTTATTTTCACACTTTATGTATTTCTTGTAATAGAATATAAGCCTACATTGTAATCAGTATATTTTTTAATTAAAGATAAAAATTAGATTTTCTAGGTTTTAGTATAAATTAACGAGCAATGCTTACAAAGTAAATACTAGATAACTTGGTTTACATGGTCTTGTATTATATTGTTTTTACTTTGGATGCAATCTGATAAAACTACACGTTTTGATTTTATTATTGGGCACTACGATATTTTATTAACATGACGAATAAAATATATTGTAATATTTGTGGTATAAATGTTACAAAGAAAATATACTATGCTCATCTTAGAACAAACTTACATAAAAAAAATTGTTTGTTACAAAGCCACATTGATAATGTACGGCTTATAAATTCAGCATTTAAAAACAGACTACTTTTTTTTTAGAATAGACGGTATTCATGATAGGTATTTACTTCCAGAAGATTTTTTAAATGATGTACGGGTTTCGGTGAATAAGTTAATTAAATATATTCTTCATCAACATAATAGCTGTAAAATAAATTTTGAATTGTTTTGTTATTATTCTTTACCACATCAAATAAAGACCGAGTTGAAATCATTTACAGTTAAGTATAAGAAATTTTATCAGAACACTGATATCAATGAACATTATAATTGTGTTAAATCTACACTCATTCGGAAATGTAGCGAATTTCATTTAAAAGATTCTGGTTGGTTTTTTCCAACATATCTCATCTTGAAATAAATAAATACACGGCTATCACGAGGGGGTTCTTATATTCCTTTACCGAAAATATTCAGAGTACGAAAAGTTGTTTAACATTGAAAACACTGACTGGCATTGTTTTTTATGGAGCTCCGTGGCTTACTTATTCCCAGTCCAAAAAAATGGTACACGGACAACATCATACCCGCATTACAAGCAAATATTTAAAATAGATGGGATGAATTTTCCTCCTACTAATAGAGATATAAAGATATTCGAAAAGAATAATCCTACATTTACAGTAATTATTTACGGATTAGATTCAAAAAACCAACTTGTAGGCCCGCCTACAAAACAGAATATCGTAGTATAAACCATATTAATTTATTATACATAGAAAATTCAGAACATGGTCATTATTGTTTAATAAAAGATTTTGAACGGCTTATTAGACACCACATAACGAAGCATAAAGGTAAAATATACTTTTGTGAAGAGTGTATGTTATTTTTTTCATCATATGATAGTATCGAGACTCATAATAGCGCGCGAATGAAAACTGTTTTACCTAGACCCGGTACGATCTTACATTTTAGTCACTATGAAAGATTGCAACGTATCCCTTTCGTTATCTATGGTGATTTCGAAACTATGTTATTACCTGTTGAAGCAAATGCTTATTATATATGTTGTGCATATGATTCGAGTTTAAATAAATTCATTTCATATCGAGGAAAAGATTGCGTTCAGATATTTGTAAAGTTATTAATGGAACATGTTAACGAAATTCATAGAATTAATACGACTGAAAAGAAAAAAAGGATTCCGTTATCACTGCAACAACAAATTGAACACAATCGCGCCACTCACTGTTATATATGTAATAATTTACTATTAGGCGATGTCGTTCGAGACCATTCTCATTATACAGGCCAATACAGAGGTGCAGCACATTCACATTGTAATTTACTTTTGAAAACTTGTTCATTCATACCATTTTTCTTTCATAACTTAGCGGGGTATGATTGTCATTTATTTATAAAAGAGCTTAGGGAATCTGATGGTCGAATAGAGGTAATACCTAAAGGGAAAGAAAAATATATTTCTTTTACTAAATTCATAAAAAATGTAAACGATGGCCGTGAGTCATATATTCTTCTCAGATTTGTTGATTCTTGTCATTTTCTCAACACGAGTTTAGAGAAATTATCTCGGTTAGTTTATCTGATTTCGAGACTTGTTTGACGACAAGGATTGAATCTTTAATCGAAAAAAAGCTCACTGATCTTTCACCTCAATCAGTGTCAGGTTTTAATATAACTCCAAATGATGCTAAGCGGTTTGAAACGAGAAATAAACTTAAATCCCGAGTCTTATTTTAAAAATCCATAACTTCCCAGCGAAAATACTGTCAAGCTGTCGTATTGTACAACTGTCTGTCAACCAGGAGAAGCAAGATTTAAACAACTTTGAGAATACATACAATAATCATCACGTCATCGACCAAGCAATTCAAAAGCAATAGCCTCCATATTTCGATAGACAAATTTCTAGATATGGCATTAAGATACAAAATAGTTAGTCCAGAAGAATTCGATGATGCTTTACAAACATTAGAATCAGGAACAAAAGATAAATTTGTATACAGGGGCACAACTATAACATTTGTTCACCAAACAAATAATAAAAAGTCCGTACCCGTTCAAGTTCTGGTGAACAATAATGAACTGTTGCTAAACAAAAGTGATAACGACTGTATTAAAGAAGACATCTCAGGGTATACGTGTCCAGCCCATCCATCACTCAAAGATTTCATTAAAAGTAGTCCTGTGAAGGTCGAAACAGCTCTTAAAATAGCTATAACTTCGACAACCAAAATATTCGTTCCCGCAACTAGGATGTCCGCCATATCGGTTATACAACAAGGCTATCGCAGCAATGACGACATCTGGGGGCGATCTGTCATGGACGGGACTGTGTTTGGTGAGGAGGTGACAAGAAACTCATTTTATCTCGCTTATTACCTAAGTTGCATTCTCTACACAACGGGTGTTGACATGAGAGACGAGTTCTAATTCGGAAAATATAGTGAGTTTCTTGTCATGGTCACGATTATTAGACCCTACTGAACAAAAAAAGACTTCTCAGAGAGTTGTAAAGGAAGACATAGACATAGCATTGATATGTCTCCATGCTGTAATAGGTTGCTATGCGTTGTCAAAAAGTGTAAGCGGCAAACGGGATTTTAACAATTGGTGCAAAAAGAGGTATGGAGCAATAGCCTCATCTTTAAATCTCCCCGTTGAAAGTTCGGCCAAACTCGACCTACAAAATAGTTGCACGATGCTTAACACATTTGTTAACCAGCGTCCTGAATTAAAAACTATCGTTTACAAAGTTGCTAAGGCACCAATAAAGGCAACACAAGAAGCTTCTGTCTTTTCAAATCAGGTGAGCATGTTAACGGCCTATGCCGGAATGACTTGCTACGTCATGATAAACAAAGTGATATCACATGGAGGGCCGATACTAGCGGTGAATCCAATACCCAATCAGTTGGTTAAATACTACCAGGAGGTTGAAGAAATTACAAAAACCCAGACAGAAACCGGGAATGAAATTACCGACATGCCTTATATACATCTCATAAAACACAATTTGGTATGCTTCAAACTTGCGGACTACCAAGATATCATGTTGGTCGCGCTGGAATTAGAGAGGATTAGAAACCCAGATGGGAGTATTTCAGATTATAGGGGAAAACCTGAAAATGCAGTACTGGAAAAGTCCACGGTTAGGCAAATTATCAAAGCTGGAGGGACATCTGCTAATGTGAGTCTCCCAACAGATGTAGCAACAAAACTCCAGAGTTATGGATTAGACATATCGGCACTGACAGAGAAAGCTCACAGGATTTTAAAGAGGATTAATCGCCTTAAAGGCGATTCCATTGATGATCTCGACGATGAGTGACTTGACCTGGATTTAATCTAAAAATACACGCACTATAATTTATTAATAAAGATTTTAGTTCAAGCACAAAGTGACATGACAACAACATGACAGGTAGATAAACGTGAAGTGTGGAACGGAGGACGCCAGACAAAGAACAGACAGAACACTGCCATACGTAGAGTGAATATAGCAGTGCAAATCAATCAGGCGCTTTGCGTTCATATATTTATTCAACAAAAACATTAGAAAATGATAAATTTTTGAATCTCAGACGCTTTTTCTCTGATAAAAATGAATTTCGATTAGCACGTCGTAAAGGAGTGTATCCGTACGAATATATGGATAGTTTAGATAAATACAATGAAACAGTATTGCCACCGAAACAAAGTTTTTATAATACTTCAACATCAAATAATATTTCAGACGATAATTACAAACATGCTAGTGATGTATGGGAAAAATTTTCCATATGCAATTTAGGACAATTTACCGATTTATATTTAATAATTGATGTCCTATTATTATGTGATGTATTTGAAAATTTTCGTACTGTTTGTCAAAAAAATAATAAACTAGATGCAGCTTTTTATATAACCGCTCCTAATCTTAGCTGGGACGTAATGCTTTTAAATATTGGTGTAAAATAAGAGTTAATTTCTGACATTGAAATATATCAAATGCTTGAACAAGGCATCCGAGGCGGATTATCACAGTGTTCTTTACGATATGCAAAAGCTAATAATATTTACACTGAAGACTACAGGGAAGATAAACCAAATACTTATCTTTTATATTTAGATTGTAATAATTTATATGGATACGTGATGATGAAAAACTTACCGATATCAGAATTTAAACTTTTACAAAGTGGTGAATTATTATCTTTTGACATAGATTCATGTCATGAAAATTCAGACATTGGATTTATATTAGAGGTTGATTTAATCTATAACGAGGACTTACATGACTCTCACAAAGATTTACCATTTGCACCAGAAAAAATGAAACCTCCTGGAGGAAAGGAAAATCTGAAATTGATCGCAAATCTGTATAATAAATATCACTATGTTATTCATTATATGTATTTAAAACAGTGTTTAAAACATGGTTTCATATTGAATAAAATTCATAAAATTCTTTCATTTAAACAAAGTAATTATTTAAAACAATATTTAGATTTGAATACAAGTTTGCGTCAGTCCTCACAATCTACGTTTGAACAAGATTTTTTTAAATTGTTCAATAATTCAATATTTGGAAAAACTTTAGAAAACAAGCGGAAGCAAATATCTGTAAAATTAGTTGATCGATGGAGTGATAAAAAAAATAACACAAATAAATACATAGGTGCTGAAAAATTGATTTCTCAACCAAATTTTCATAATGTATCATTTTTTCTGGAAATTTCGCAGTAGTTCAGATGGACAAGTCGGAAATTTTACTTGACCGTCCTATATACATAGGATTTACTGTACTAGAATTAAGTAAATCCCATCTTTATAGCTTTCACTATTCTTTTATTAAACCAAAATATGGTGATAGAGCACAACTGTGTTACACCGACACTGACAGTTTATTATATTACATAATACCTACAAATGATTGTATTTATAAAGATCTAAAAGAAAATCTTGAATTATTTGATACAAGCAATTTTAGTAGGAACAATATTTATGATTTTCCACTAGTACATAAAAAGGTATCAGGTCTGTTTAAAGATGAATTAGGAGGGACAATCGTTGTTGAATTTGTAGGTGTAAGGTCTAAACTATATTGTATAAAAACCGAAAACGATGAAATCAAAAAGGTGAAGGGAGTTAGCAAAGCAGTGTTAAATCTTTTAACTACAGACGAATACAAATCTACTCTTAAAACTAACACTACATTGCGCTCATGTATGAATGTATTTAAATCAATCAAACACGTGATATTCTCGCAAGAAGTAAATAAGTCCGTGTTGAATGCTAATGATGATAAAAGATTAATAATTGATAAATATAACACATTGCCTTGGCGACATTACAAATTATTTTAAGTATACTATGTACAAATAGATCTGTTTTATTGTTAGATTAAGTTGTTATTTTTTATAACCAAAGTGTACATCTATAAAAATATGTATGTATTTTTTACCATTAAATTAGGTATTTTACTGAGTTCATCTCTGTTTTTATTTCATAACCCTATAATTCTTTAAGAGACTACAACGTTTATGCTGAATAATGATTCATAATAATAATAATAATAATAAATATTATTATCGAAAGAGAAAAAAAGGTTTTGGATTTTTCAATGATATGCTGAATAAATTACCGTTTGAGCTACATGTACCCGGATATCAGTTTTGCGGTCCTGGAACTAAACTCAAAGATCAATTAGCACGAGGTGATATGGGTATTAATCCACTTGATTCAGCTTGTCGCGAACATGATATAGCGTATTCGAAAAACAGAGATAATGTTCATTTGAGAAATCAGGCCGATCGTGTGCATCAAAAGCGATGAAACGAGTATTTAATAGAGATGCATCAATGAGTGAAAGAGCAGTTGCGTTAGGCATTGCGTCCGCGATGGGTGCCAAGTCAAAATTAGGTCTCGGTATCACAAGTAAAAATAAAACAAAGAAAAAAATTAAAAGATCAAAGAAACCTTTCAAGCATGTTATTGAAATAGCTAAATCATCTATGTCTAAAGGATCTGATCCTATAAAATCTGCACTGAATGGTGTTCGTAAAGTGATTCGTCAAGTAGGAGGGAAAAAAAAATATCAATTGTCCTAGAATTTTACCTCTGCCACATAAAATTGGTGGAGTACTTCCTTTTTTAATACCACTTTTTGCTGGATTAAGTGCAACAGGTGCTTTGGCTGGTGGAGCTGCTGGAATCGCGAAAGCAGTCAACAATGCTAAAAATGCTGTAGAACAACTTAAAGAACAAAAAAGACATAATGAAAAAATGGAAGCGATATCTTTAGGAAAAGGAATGTTTCTTAAACCTTATAAGAAGGGTTTAGGTATTTATATAAAACCTTCAAAAAACTATTAACACTACCAAACAGAGCTCTTACAAATATTGATTTAACAAAATATGCCAGAATTTTAAATATTCCTAACTTTAGAGGTGTTTCTATGAGAAATGATTTACCTAACTCACCTCCTTGGACACATGAATCTGGTATAATAAACCTAGACAATTAAGATGGGCCTGGAACTCACTGGGTAGCTTATAAGAAAAAAAACAATCGTGTCTTTTATTTTGATAGTTTTGGAAATTTACCACCTCCATCAAATTTATTATCATATTTAAAAGTGCAAAATGTAAAATACAATTATAAAAAATATCAAAGTTTCAATACATTCAATTGCGAACATTTGTGTCTTAAATTTCTTAGTGATAATTTAACTTAAATATATATCAGAACGTCAACCCATTATAGATTTAGTCATGAGTAAATAATGGACATTAACGCTAAGCGGTGTTGGACCCGTTTTAGAAACACAATATTTTCCTCCTATTGAATTATCATCAAAAAAACTATGTGCTTGGTTTAGTAGAATTCTTGACTTTTAATTCCATTCCCAATATTGATGAAAGAAATAACAAATTCTATATCGATGACAAAGTTATTGTAATTCCTCCAGGTCGTTACAAAATCGAAAACATTGAAAAATACTTAACTGATGGGTTAGATAAATTTAATATTTTCATATCGATAAAGCCTGATGAAAATCAATTGCGATGTAAAGTGAGATGTAGTAAAAAAGTTGATTTTATCCATAAAGATTCTTTGGGAAATTTGTTAGGATATTCTCCTAGAATTCTAGATCCAAACGTTGATTATTTATCAGATATACCTGTTTCCATATCAAAGTAAACGCTTTGCGAGTAGAATGTAACATAACAGGAGGGGCGTATATTAATTCTAATCAAGCTCACATTATTCACGAATTTTTCCCTACGGTTCCACCTGGATATAAATTAGTAGAAGTACCATCGCAAGTCATTTATCTTCCTGTTGTGGTTAAGGCAATACATAATATTCAGTTGAAAATAGTCGATCAAGACGGAGATCTAGTAAATTTCCGAGGAGAAATTATAACAGTGCGATTACATCTTAAGTCAACAGCATAGAATGGGTGTGGTTTATAACAGTAAAACCTATTCATATGATAACAACAGAAAATGGGTTTATCCACCTACTCGAGTTCGACCATTGAATCGGTTAACACACCGGAACATACAATTCCTAAAAGGGCTTGGCTTAAGACTTGTTTCAAACTCAATAAAAACAAAATAAAACTTAAATTTTTCTGTTTAACCTGCATTTTACCATGGAAGAACAAGAAGAAATTTTAAATATACAAAAAAGTGTATTATTCGATGAATCAATAGAACATTACGAGTTTCATGCTCATCGTCCATATGCATTAACCACTTTCAACAACAATGATGAAATTCGTATTACTGTTCAACATCAAGATGCTTGTATACTACCCAGCAAAAGCTTTCTATATCTTACCGGAGAACTTATGAAGAGCAATGGTGAGGTTAGCGTTAACACGAGTCTCATAAATATGGGGTTATGCTTTTTGTTTGAAGAATTACGTTATGAGTTAAATGCTGTTGAAATTGATCGCAATAAAAACGTTGGTTTAACAAGCCTTATAAAAACATTCATTTCCGCTAGCCCAAGTCAAACTACATATCTTGATAATGCTGGATGGAACACAAATACAACTAAGGACATTGTTGATACCAACGGATATTTTGACGTCTCGATTCCACTCAATTTGTTACTCAGATTTGCAGAAGATTATAATAGAGTAATAGTGAACACAAAACATGAACTTATTCTTACCAGAGCTAATACAGACGTAAATGCGATCGTACAACCAGAAAAATTTTTTGATAAAGATGTAAAATATCCATTTCCAAAATAGAATGGTTAATGCCATATGTTAAATTGTCCGACTTTGCAAAAGTAAATTTACTTAATTATATGTCAAAGATCCTCCTATACAAATAAGTTTTCGGACTTGGGAACTATATGAATATCCATTATTACCTACGACTACAAACCATGTATGGGTTGTAAAAACATCTACACAACTAGAGAAACCTCGATACGTTATCTTAGGATTCCAAGCGGCTCGAAAGAATATACACACAAAAGATGCAAGTTTCTTCGATCATTGTGACATTGGTGACGTTAAATTGTATTTAAATTCTCAAACATACCCTTACGTTAACCTTAATATTTATTTCGAACGAAACCAGTATTCACTGTTGTATGATATGTATGCTCAATTTCAAAGCTCTTACTTAGACAAGAACAGGTGTACACCATTATTGTCAAAAAAGGAATTCAAGGAAGTGGCTCCACTTGTTGTAATAGATTGTTCCAAACAAAATGAAACATTAAAAACAGGACCTGAAGACATACGTATAGAATTTGAATCAGAAAAACAATTTCCTCCGCAAACATCTGCTTATTGTTTAATCATACACGACAGAATAATTGAATACAATCCAATCAGCAGCGCAGTACGCAAATTGTTGTAAAGTAGTGTGGTTGTGTGTTATTTTATATTAAATCAAAATGGAAATATTCTATTTATGTGAGAAAGAAATTGAAAAAATACCTATAGATATATTAATCAAACATTATGGTCACTACATTCATTTATTGTATGTTAATGATTGACTACCCAAATCAGTGTTGGATAATGATGATGTTCCGTCGTCAATGAACAAAGGAAAAGTATTTTTAGTTACATTTATTAATGTCGTGTCATAAGGAAAAATCGTCTGTCTGATTATTGTCAAAGTTCTTTTTCGTCATGTTTAAAAACAGCCAGTCAGTCTATGGTCAGTCACCGTCGCCGCGACATTCCCACCTCCAGTATTGGAAAACCAATACTTAGGGGCTGGAGCTAACGTCTAATTTACCGAGTTTCGTCACTGGCCTCGTGTAAAGTCTTTTGTGTCCGGTCGAGTCTATAATTACAATGTCGGCAACGCGTATATGACCATCTTTACCAGGGTAGGTCTTTGTCACGGTTCCACGCAACCACATGCTACGTGGCAACTGGTTGTCAACAATTACCACTACGTCACCTACAGCTAATGGGATAGTTGTAGCAAACCATTTTTCTCGTCGTGTCAGAGTTGGCAAGTACTCCCTGACCCACCTCCGCCAGAATAAGTCAGCGAGCGCTTGTGCTTGTCGCCAGTTTCTCTTCAGTAGATCACCGTCAGTAAACGTGTCAAGGGCATGATCAACCCATTCAGTTTTTGATAATAAAAAGTCATTAGGTGTTAATGGAGGATCGTCATCATGGTCAATGGGAACGTATGTAAGTGGGCGCGGTTCACTATGAACTCAGCCTCTGCAAGGACTGTCTGTAATGTCTGATCATCTGGGGTTCGGTTTTTAAGAGTCGATTTCAAAGCAATTTTGACAGATCGTATTAGTCGCTCCCAACAACCACCCATATGCGGAGCATTTGGAGCAATGAAACTCCATTTTATACTTCTGGTGCTGCTGAACTGGAGTATTTCATCTCTGTTTATATTCTTCACTAAATTTTTAAGCTCATTATCCGTTCCCTTGAAAGTGGTGGAATTATCCGACCACATCTCGGTAGGACAACCACATCGAGCTATAAAGCGCCGTATGGCCATGATAGCGCTACTTGTTGTCAGATCACTCGCGACTTCAATGTGGATAGCCCTCACGGTAAGACAAGTGAAAAGAGCGCCGTAACGTTTCTCATGACGTCGTCCAACTTTGACGGTGATCGGGCCAAAATAATCTAAACCTGTATACTTAAAAACGCGTCCATTCGGCATAAGTCTCACATTTGGTAGTTGACCCATTAAAGGTGGAGAAGGCTGTGCTCGCTTGTTCTTGCAATACTGGCAATTATGAAATACTTTTTTCACGGCGTTTCGTCCATTTATAATCCAGAACCTTTGCCGCAAATTATTAAGAACCTGCTCTCTTCCAACATGCGCACAATCAATATGAAATTGTTGAATCAACAACTGGGTAATATGGTCTTTGGGATGTAGGATGATCGGGTGTTTGACATCGCCTGTGACACAGGGCGCATTTTCAATCTTTCCCCCGACGCGAAGGAGCTGAGTAGAGTCAATAGATGGTGTTAATTTGCGTAAACAGCTATTCTTGTCGACAAGAAAGCCTTTGGAAATGGTAGAAATTTCGGCCGAAAAGAATCGTCGCTGACTTTGTTTGTACAATAAAATTTCAGCTGTCGATATTTCTTGCGCCTCCAATTCATTGTGTCGACGATCACCTGTGTTCCTTAAATTGTAGAAAAAACGAAGTACCCATGCCACACTTCGAACGAGACGCCAGTATTTTGAAAAACGATTGTCTTCTATAAGCTCTTCCGTTTCTTCTAGTGTGTAGATAGCCTTTACCTCAAGGTCGTTTGGATTAAGACAGAGCCGTTCCTCTTCTATAGGCCACAAGTCTTCAGAATCCTGTAAGAAAACTGGTCCCGCAAGCCATTTTGTATTTTCTGAAACTGCATCGCGAGTAGCATCATCAGCTGGATTCTGCTGCGTTGGAACCCACCTCCCACTTGGATCTGTAATTTCAGTGATTTCACTAACTCGATGTGAAACAAAGGGCTTAAATCTTCCCGATTCCGAGCGTAACCAGCTCAAAACGGTTTTCGAGTCTGTCCAAAAGAGCGTGCGAGATATTGGACAGTCAATATGTTTCTTCAAAACTTGTCCTAATCGTGCCCCTAAAACTGCTGCTTGAAGTTCAAGTCGCGGAATACTTAAAGACTTCAGAGGCGCAACTCTCGCTCTGGCCATAACAAAGGTAATGACCCAAGATCCGTCTGTAGCTTTGCTTCGAAGATAACCGACACAAGCGAAAGCTTTCGAGCTAGCATCACAGAAAATATGAAGTTCGGCAGGGTCATCTCTTATGCAGTAGTCTGTTTTCAGCCATCGCGGTATAGTCAAATCACGAGTCTTCAGCAATTCTTTAAGGTACTGAAGCCATCGCTCGCAGTGCATTGAATCAATCTCGTCATCCCAGCCAATGCGAGACTTCCAGATGTCTTGAAGTAAAATACGTGCAATAACAGTTACGTTCAAAAGAAAACCTAAAGGATCAAAAACTGACATTAAACGTCTTAAGACTTCTCGCTTCGTTGGTCTCTTAGAATTGTCATCGAATTTCAAAAGCTTGAAAGTGAAATAGTCAGACTCGGGATTCCAATACACTCCAAGAACACGTTCCATTGTTTCAGCGTTTCTATCGGTGAGTAACTTTACACCTCCAGATGCTAATTTTTCCGTCGGTATATGTCTAAGAACCTTTTTGGAGTTTGACATAAGGCTGGTCATGTTAAACCCTCCAGCAGCATGTATCATGACAACATCATCGACAAGACGGATCGCTGCTTCCTCGTCGTCTACGGAGTCTATAAAGTCGTCTACATAATGTCTGTCTACAATAGCCACGACAGCTCTTGGATGAGTTTCACGAAAACGCTCAGCATTCAGGTTCTTCACGTATTGAGATGACGAAGGAGAGCAAACAGCGCCAAAGGTCATCACATTCATGACGTATTCATCATCTTCCCACAAAAAACGTTGAGCTTGACGATCTTCTGGCCTGATCATTACTCTGTGAAACATTTCCTGAATGTCACCCATAACAGCAATCTTGCGGCTTCTAAAACTCAGTAGCACTCCAGGAAAGGATGTTAAAAAGTCAGGACCGGACAGGAGAAAATCATTCAAAGATTTGCCGTTTATCTTTGCTGCGGGGTCAACAACTAATCGTAATTTGTTCGGTTTATTGGGATTGAACACCCCAAAATGAGGCAAATAATAAGTCAGACTAGTCTTTTGTTTCGCTTCCTCTGGACTAAGTTTAGAAGCATAACCTTTATTCACATTTTCCATAATTTTGTTGGCGTACCGAACAGCAAGCTCTGGGTTCTTACGTAGTTTCTTCTCAATACCATTCAGTCTACTTTTTGCGAGTGGAAAACTATCAGGGAGCTGTGGTTTTTCGTCCCTCCACAGTAAACCAGTTTCCCATCGTCCCTCAGGGAGAAGCTTTGTCGTCTGTTCCATGATCTTGAGAGCTTTCAAGTCCTCTCGAGAACGAGGAGTGTCTTGGTGCGGTTTTGTCCCAAAGCTTTCGGTTGAAAAGAAATGCTTGATTGAGACGTTTAGTTCGTCACAGGCGCACATATGCAGTACAGGTGTGTTGCTTGGAGTTGTAGACGATAACTTACCATGAACTATATGTCCCAAATACGTCTCTGAAACAATAGGACTACCCTTGGGGCCCTGATAAACTTTACGAGTCACAATTAGGTCGATATTGTCAGAGCCAATCAGTAACAAGGGTCTTTGTCTATCATATGATGTCAGGTCAAAGTCTTTGACAAAGTCAGACAGGTATGGAAATTTTGTTACAAGTTTATGAAACTTAAAATTATACACAGGCAACGACAAATTACGTACACTACGTACATTGTTTAACTTAAAAAAATTATTACAGCTTCGGCCTCTTATATCAAAAGAAACTATCAAAGAATCGCATTCCGTTGTTGTCATCCCAGTCGCGCCGCGCAAGCTTAAGGAGGCGCTAGGCCCGGTGATGCCGATGCGCTCAATAAGTGACATATCAGCAAGTGTAACCGCAGATCCCTCATCAAGAAGAGCTAGTGTCTCAAATTCACCATTCGGTCCAGAAATCACAACTGGGGCTACTTTTAGCAGGATGCTCTGCCGTACATCATTGTAGTGGTTGATAGAGATCGAGCCAGTAACTGGAATGTCACTCTGCTTCGTGTTGGTTACTGCAGAAATCGGTCGCGCATGCAATGAAGGATGATGACGATGAAAACAATCTGCTTCTGTACATTTGACTTTTCTCTTGCAGTGTCTGAGCTGGTGTTTGGATGATAGACAGGAAAAGCATAGCTTCTTTTCTGTTACGTACTTCCATCGGTCATCAATGTTCAATTTCAAAAATTTCGGACAATCTTTAAAATCATGGTCACCCTTGCATTCAAAACAAATACGTGATGTCTTTGCAGTGGCTAATACAGAATGTTTGAATGACTTATCTTTGTCTTTATCTCGGTGAGAACTCATCGGCCTTGAAACTGTCATTGGTGTGACGTGTACAGCGGCATTAGCGACCATCATCAACCAATCGGCTACATCAGTGAGAGAGATCGTCTTAATTTCATTGTCCTGTATATGAAACCCCCACTGCAATTTCAAAGAAGACGGAAGTTTTGCGATGATCTCTTTCACTAGCGTCGTGTTTGTCAAATGTCCTGACTCATCTGTGGAGATCATAATGGCTACAACATTCTGTACAGCGGTCGCATATTCAACGAGTTGATTAAAGTCGTCGTGTCGAATGTAGCGCATTGTGCGTATCTTCATAAGCATGGACTCAATTAAATACTCAGGACGTCCAAATCGTAGTTTTAGTGTGTCTATAATCTTGTCTATATTCGATGCACTTACCAAAAGAGCAGAAACTGCCTCCCGAGCTTTACCTTTTAGGCACTTTGACAGTCGTGCAATATTTTCTTCATCACTGTACTTGCAGAGTCGTGTTGTATTTTTAAATTGACTGAAGAACATTGGCCATTCTTCAGGATCACCTGAATATAACGGAAGCTCCTTTATGGACGTTTGACGTGCCAAAAACTTGGAGAGGTCCGTAGTATGCAGGTTGGTCACCGGCGTATGTGTAGTTGTCGTATCGGGCACAATCGCTGCAGCTGATGTCTTCGTGTTGCAAATGTTTGAGTATTTTTTTGTTAGAGATACTCGAGAGGAGGCACGGCTGCTGCGTTCCTGTTCTTGAATAGCAGCAGATCGAAGTTCCAATTCTTTCGCAATGAGTTCTTTCTCTACGTCTGCCATACGTCTGGCCACCACTTGTTGCAATTCTTTTGTAATGAGTTCTTTCTCTACGTCTGCCATACGTCTCGCCGCCTCCAGTTGCAAGTCGAATAATCTTCGCCGCTGTATTGACGAAGTAACGGAAACAATTGAACGTCGAGGTGAATTGTTTCTTGATGTGATGGGGGAGACGTTGTTCTCACCCTGATCTTCAGGGTTCATGTTATTGTTACCTTCAGCAATGTTAGCTGCGCTTATGCTGGTCGCGGCGGTCAAGTCATGCTGCGTACCGGCGTGTTCGGTGTCGGTTGCTAATTTTGCTTGGGCTCGAGTCAACATAGTACCTGGTCTGACAATCGAACTGTATTTCTGTAGAACTAGTCTTTTTTGCTCGAAGGACCACTCGTTCCGTCGTCAATGAACAAAGGAAAAGTATTTTTAGTTACATTTATTAATGTCGTGTCATAAGGAAAAATCGTCTGTCTGATTATTGTCAAAGTTCTTTTTCGTCATGTTTAAAAACAGCCAGTCAGTCTATGGTCAGTCACCGTCGCCGCGACAGATGATGTGAAGTCTTATTAACTCCTTGCACTATTCATTCTTACGGTGATAATACATCAGACGATCAAGATGAACTCGATAGTCCACTTTTCATGCAAGCGTATTGTAAATTGTGTACGAAGAAAAAGGTCAAAAATCAAGAATAAAAGAAGATGAGCTAAGAAGCATATGACTAAAAGCTCGGAGGTTTCGAGATTTAGTTTACCCTTCCTTAGTTCATCTTCTTTTATTCTTGATTATTATTTTATAATGGCGACGATAGAACAAATTAAACCAGACCTTGAAAAAATGTTGAAAGCCTTAGCGAATCACCATGCAGACTTAACGACCGATTCTTTTGAATTGACCTTTTATGAGGGATTAACTATCGATAAATTACTTAATCATTATAGGTTTATTGAAGAAATAGAAGGTCTGGCCGGGGCAGATTGTTCATGTGATACAATCAGGTCAATAGTTCAAAAGCATATATACAAGATGCTAGATGAGTATTTGAAAAGTATTCAAGAGCCACCCGGAAATCTCGTTGAAAGAGAGGCTCAAGCTTCATTATATGGAGAACAATATGTGGAGACCGAAGCTGAGAATGAAGAGTCTGGAAATGAAGAAGAGAACTCTAGAGATCTGAAAGAAAATGTAGAAAAAGCAGGATTTGATCAGACTAGATCGAATAAGAAAAAATTCCCGAACCTACCTTCCATTCCATGTCCCAATCAGTTTTTTGTTCGAATAATAGATAAAGAGTACTTAAATGCTCTCTATATCACTGCACCAACTGCTTTTCCGAAACAATGGAAGGAATTGATTAAAAAAGATCAAAAAGCTGCATGGCACTCGCTTAACCAGACATTCATCCCTTACGTCAACAAAGAATATGGTGAGCAAGGAGTTATGGTACAACCATCAGAGACCGCAATTGATCATTTGAAAATTTACGCACTGGAGCAGAGAATTAGAGAAACTGTTGAGGAGTCAATTACAAAACAATTTGGGGAGAATAGATCAGAGTGCTCCACCTCGATGGACCAGTCGTCAAGTAAAATGCTTAGGAGAGATCAGGACATGTATGTAACAATCTCCAAGTTAAAAGATCTTATGCAACATATATCCAGTAATCTAACCCGGATAACTCACGAAGAAAGATCATTGGGTCATGAACCAGTCACTAGAACGGGGACCACAATAAAAAGTATCAGTTTCCCACACCAGGTGCAGGAGGATAACAAAATACCGAGCAATTTTATAAGTCCGGAATTTGATCTATAACTCCATTTATTTTCTTCCGCCATTCCTTACTCCGTCGTTAAGACTTAAGTTGAATGTGCATAGATGTATTAATATAAGATCTATTACTATTCCTTACCTATATCTTAGTTTTAAGTTTTTAATTCAATTTTATAATCTTGACCTTATTCTATTACCTTGATGAACACTAACATTGAGGTTAAGTTGACAATAAGTTGTATTAAATAAGTCGGTTTAGAAAAAAAAAAAAAAAAATATGTTTGAAAATATAAAGTTTCGCTATTTGACGCTAGATGGCGACTATGTCACCTTGCATCACACACTGGTTACGTTAATTAGTATATACTATAGATTTGTATTTTTAGAATAATCTAGCTTAGTTTTAGTTTTAATCTTATTTTTAACACATGACACAAATCTTTACTTTTGATATCCTTCTCCTGGTGTGTGTCGATTCAAAATGTTTTTCACATTTAATCTCTAAATTTGTCATAGTCCTCTTTTCATTATTTTCTTCCATCTCCCAAAACTTTCTTAGAAGTGTATCAACGTCTAGTTTGACGTGGTGAATGTGAACTGCATTATGTTTCTCTTCGAATATGTTTGTACATTTACCTGATATTAACCACCCAAGTGTAGTTTTCTGTGCAAGTAGTGTTGTAGTATTTTCTTTAAATGTAAGGATTCCTTCTTGTAATATTTCAGCATACACTTCTGCACCTAAGATGAGGTCTATTTTGTCCGCCTTGTAAAAAGTGTCGTCAGCCAACTTCAAATTTCTTATTTGTGGCCAATCTATAGAATGTGTTCTTGGTGGTAAATAAGAAGTTAAGGTAGTCAATACATATGCAGTTACTCTGACTGAATACTCTGGGTTATGTCTAGACTGAATATCAAAGTCTACTAGTGCTTTTGTGAACTCATTGTATCTCTTTTGTAACTCAGGGTTTCTCTTGAAGCTTTTCTCAACTGAAGCTAGCCTTTTAGTGGCTAGTGAAAGTTGAGAAAAGCTTCAAGAGAAACCCTGAGTTACAAGAGTTTAAGTTTTTTTTTTAAAAAAAAAAAAATTTTATTCAAAACTGATTGTTAATTTTTATTTCTTAATTTTGTTAACAATTACCTAATAAATTTTTTACCCATAATTTATGTTTTTTATTTTATATACATAAACTATATACAGATGATTTCTTATTCAGTTTGCTACATCATGAGGTTCATAAAGCAACAAACCGTATTACCCGTAGAGAACCTTGATAATCTTATTGTACCTACCACATCAGAAAAAAACCGTCGACATGGTAAACTATTACCTAATAGCATAAGATCGATTTTTTGCGGTCCCTCCAACTGTGGGAAAACAAATGCTTTGTTAGCGATCATTACACACATAAATGGATTAAGATTTTCAAATATTTACATTTATTCAAAATCCATACATCTACTACTGTTGCTACTGTAATTGCTACTGTTAGTGATATTGGTTCCCATATTTTTCAAGAAAATGATGAAATAGTGAAACCTTAAGATATTCTCCCTGGTTCCATCATTATTTTTGATGATATTGTTTGTGAAAAACAGAATAATGTAAAGAAATACTTTTGCATGGGGAGACATCAAGACGTTGTTTTTATCTTTCACAAACTTACTGTTGTGTTCCTAAGCATTTGATTCGTGACAATACTAATTTATTAGTAATATTTAAACAAGATGATTTAAATTTAAAACACATTTACGATGAGCATGTAAATAGTGACATGACTTTTAAAGATATTAAGAAACAATGTTTTAAATGTTGGAACGTAAAATATAGCTTTGTTGTCATTGATAAGGAGATTTCTTTAGAAAATGGTCGATACAGGAAAGGGTTTGACATCTTTATAAATATAAAGAGTCCACATTAGTTATGACCAGTTGCAGTTTGTCGTACTAAACACAAACACCATGGAAGTTCAAAGCATTAAAAAACAACAGGACACTTTACGTAAAATCACAAAGCTTGTGATAGCCCAGAGCGCAACGAACCTGTCTCAAATTTATAAGACCCCATAGGGCCATGGTTCGAATCCGGGCGTGTACCAATGAGTTTTTCTGACTTAAGTACACAATATCACTGACACCGTGCTTCGGAGGGCACGTTAAGCCGTCGGTCCCGGACGCTGTCAATAGATGGCGGTCGTTACAGTTCCCAACCCGCAGTGGAGCAGCGTGGTGGACTTAAGCTCCAAGCCCCCCTCCTCACCCTGGGGGAGGCCTAAGCCCCTGCAGTGGGGTAAAAATGGGCTGATGATGATGATGATGATTCGAATATTTAAAAATCTCAAACAATTATGGAACTCATTATGGATATACAATGTTTTGTAAATGGAAAAAATTAATTGATCGTGAAAGAACTAGCGGTTGCATCTGTTGAAGACAAAGAATATAGTATACTATTTAAACCACCATATCCTTGGTATAATTTGTCAGCAAAATGTCGATCCACGAATTCATGGCTAACAAGAAACTATCATGGTGTTTCATGGGACTCTGGAGAAATAGATTATACACAACTCAACACAATAATAAATAACCTAATAAAAGAAGCTACATGTATATATGGTAAAGGCTTACAAAAAAAAAATGGTTTGAAGACTATATCAAGCAACTCGAAGACAAACGAATTGTAAATATAGAAGACTTAGGATGTCCACCTTAACGAGAACTTCGTACGGACGTTTATAGACATCATCAGGCTTGTCACAGATACACTAATCAAGTAAATATTAATTGTGCGTTACAAAATGTAATAGAAATTAAGAAATGGTATAATTCTTTTTATAAAAATGAAAAATAAACCTATTTTACATTCAATAATTTGTTTTATTTCTTGTAAATCTTGTCTACGTAATTTCAATAAATTATGTATTTTTTATTCATAAATATCAAAATATGAATTATGTTTGTATTATAGTCAAGAAATGAAATACGTTTAGAGTTTGTAGGTTGTTGGAGCATAAATTTTACACGTTTAGAAATTATCTGTCTAATTCATTTGTCGTTTTTTCCTGAGATCGTGTTTTCTCAGGAAGCTGGAGGTCCCGGGTTCGAATCCCAGGTCGGGTCAGTATTTATATGATGAATATTAATACTGGCACCGGGTCTTGGTTGTTATATGTATGTGGTGTCTTCGCTTGGTACCCAAAATACCTAGATCTATCTAAAATCTTATATATATAATCTTTAAAAAAAAATAGAAAATATCTAAAAGTTTGGGACCTAGACGTTGTTGTGATCGTATGTTTTATTATTATTATTATTATGATTATGAAAAAAGAAACGTTTATGGTGGTGATAAAGTTCGAGAAGAAATAAATAATCATTTTATATCATAATGGACCGATGGAAAGTGCAAAGTTCCCCCTTAGTATCCCCCCTAATACAAAGTTTCATTTCGAAGACAGAAGTCAGGTGTACCTGGAAATTTGTTTTATTCAATACCAAAGATGAAAGGACAATTTATATCAGGTCTTTACCTATGAAACTAGCGTTTTTTTCGAACTGGCTACTTTGATCTCAAATATCTAGCACGTGGTTAGGAAATATAAATTCAAAAAATTTTGTGTAAATTTTTTTCACGCTATTTGATTTTTCTTTCACAGTTTTGTTTAGAATTTGGAAAACTTAAAATATCGCGTTATTTCCGAATACGAGTTCCACCGTAGCACCAGCAGCGCTGCAAAAACAACTCCAAGGATTAATGATGTGTATGGGGAAACCACTGTAACAGAAAATAAGGCACGTTGTCGGTTTCGGTGTTTTCATGTTAAAAATTTTGGCCTGCAGAATAAACCCCGGCGGCCGGAGACTGTAGTTTACAATGAAAAATTAAAAGTGATCGTGGAAGCAGATCTATCGCAAACTACGTCGGAGTTGGCGGCAGGATTCGGTGTGATTGATAAAACAATTTTAATTTATTTTTAACTAATTGGAAAAGTGAAAAAGCTCAAAAAAATCGGTACCGCATGAATTGAGTGAAGCACACTAACAAACACGCATCGAATGCTGCTTTACATTACTCAACCGTCACTGTATCGAAAAAATAATGAATCGTATAGGTTCTTGAAAAGAAAAATTGGCACTGTACAACAATCGGAAATGCTGATCACAATGGTTGAACCCAGGAGAATTGGCCAAATCCTGTCCCATGCGAAAGTTGACTCAAAAAAAGTACTGGTATCTGATGGACCAGCGCTGCTGTAATCCACTATAGCTTCCTAAGATCTGGCCAGACTACTACGGCAGATTTGTATTGTTGTCACGTTAAAAAAGAAGAGGTAGATCTCAGGGTTTGTGACATAAGATGAAATAGAGAAAAAATGACTTATATTGTCCAGTTATTTACTATACGATTTAGACACCGTTTAACTAAAACAGAATGTAAATATTAATTACGACCATATTACGACCCCTTAAGAGATGATTTATCTTCATCTGAGTTAATTTTCATCTTGCTTTTCAATCTCTTTTTCATGATGGAAACGATTAGTGACTGTAAGTCAGTCCACGAACCAAGTTTTGCTTCTAAGCTTTTCATATACATAATGAACATTGAAAGAGTAAAGTGATGTTCTTCGGGCACTTTATCATTACACTGAGCTCCGAGAGGTGTATTACAGAAACTTTCTAGCGAGTCATTCCATGGTTTTCTTGGATAATTAAACCAATAATTAAGTATTGTACCAGGATCCAGATGCGACATTATTAAGGCAAAAGTTCAAGGAGTATATTGTTTGCACGTTACGAATTTACACCAGAATACAGAGAATACTTGAGACTATTTCAATGCCAAAACTAATATTACTTTATACTTCAGTGTTACATTATAAAATTCAGAAATTAATAAAATTTGATTCCCATAATTTTTCCCATTCCAACAGCTGTTAAGTCCCTCATCATTTTTCTCGTTTCCCTTTTTAAATTCAGAAAATTATACATACTTATACTTCAGAGGTCGATTAGCGTATATAAAACTTCATAGTAAATAAGGAGAAGAAAAGTAGGAACACAGCTAGAGCTGTATGACATTGCAAACCATGATGGAAAAGCTGACCGTTGAACAACCGAAACTAGTCAATTGCTCTAGCCCAATGCTGCTTCAGAACAACTCTAGACACTGCACTACAGACGGTCGCTAAATTAGAGGAGCTGCGATTGGAATCTCTCTAACACTCGCCATATTACCCGGACCTTGCTCCAACAGATTACCACTTTCTCCGGGATTCGGACAATTTCTGGTAAAGAAAAAATTCAATTCCGATGAAGCAGTCCAAACCGCGTTCAAAGATTTTATTGATTTTCGCTACCAAAATTTTTTAGCAAAAGAAGCAATGAACTACCTATGAAATGGCGAAACTGCAGACAAAAATGGCACATACTTTGATTAAATAGGTATATGACTTCATATATATTTTTTTGTTTTAATTTTTCCATATAAAACCCCAATTTCTTATGTAAGGACCTAATACGTTGAGCGCACTATACATTTCTGGAACTGGCCAATTACATAAACAATATTTTAAAATTACTACATTTGAAAATTGAACTCTTTGCCTGTAGAATCCAGTTCGTTTCATCTAACAGTCATTTGTTTTTACATTGTGGCGTCATTTTAAATTTGCGTGTCTTCATCACTATGGATTCAGTCGTGAAATTTTTTCTACAATTTTAAGTGTCATTTGACACCTCAGTAGAGCCTCGCTCGGCTTCGAACTGCTTTTGGTGATGAAGCACCATGCAAGACGATTATTTATAACCGGTTTGCAGAATTCAAGTATCAATCAATCAATCAGTATCAAATATCAGTATCAATCTCAGTGATGAATTTCGTAATCGTCGCCTGTCCACCGCCGTGAACAATAAAAACGTCGACGCTGCGCGCCGTATGATCGAAACAGACAGGAATGTGACCTACCCTGAAATTCGGGCATCCTTATGCATAGGTATGAGTCAAATACAATCAATCCTACATAAACAATTGGGTGTGAAAAAGCTGTGTTCGTGGTTTATCCCACACAATTTTACTGATGCTTAAAGAACAAACCGCGTCACTTGGTGCGCTTACCAGATTCAAGGAAGGAGCGTCAAATTTGGTGTGGGACATAGTAACAGGTGACGAAACATGGATTTATTGCTACAACCCCAAAACAAAGCACTAATCGACTGTATGGGTCTATCGAGATGAGCTGAAACCAACCAAAGTGTCTCTAACCGGTGATTGCTTCTTTTTTTAATAAAACTGAACATGTGGCTACTGTTGCTTTAGAGAGTTGTACCGTGACTCGTGATTGGTACACGACCATTTGTTTGCCAGAAGTTATTGACGAACTTTGTTAAAATAACCGTAAATTTTGTATCATCTTGCACCACGACAATGTCACTTCTAACACGGCCGAACAAAGAAATACATTTTTTAAGGAGAAAAACGTAGAACTTATGAGCAATCTCGCATACAGTCCCGACCTGACAATTCGTAACTTTTTTTGTTCGTAAAAATTAAGAACCAATTACGCGGTTAACAATTTTTACCATCACAAGAGGTTGTCGAAGAGTATGAAAAACATTTTTCCGAGGTCACCAGTGAGGAGTCGCATAAATGCTTTCAAAATTGGTTTATTCGTATGAAAAAGTGAGTTTATGCTAACGGAGAATATTTTGAGAAACAATAAATTCATTTTGACCACTCATAGTAGTTTTTTCTCATTCATTTCAGAAAGTTTTAGTGCGCCCCACGTAGGTACGTAATATCAGACGTGGTTCGTACATATACTGCCGCGACATAAATCTGCATTTACAGTAAGAACAGCTAACACCCTCAGCTTCGGAAAAGACCTATCTAAGTAAATATATCTATGCGGGTATATTCATTAAATTATATCATAATAAGTACGTATTCTGTCAAAGCTTTACACTATGATAAAAAAAATAATCCATAAAAAAATAATCCATCTATAAGGTTAAGAGCAGGAATAGAAAAAAAATGGGGGGCTTGTTCTATTCAACTATTCATAATTATACAAAACAAAAAATTAGAGCTATTATAAAATTTATAACAGTACATTCATAGGTACATTGGTAATACATAACAATGTAGTACGTATTTTTATGCTCGTGTTCATTCAAATTACAAAGGGCTTTGCTGAAAAGACAAAACTTTCTTGCCGTATTTCTTATGTTCTATTAAAGTTCCCTTGGAGTTAATACATGAATCGAGAGGTACTTTGGAACAAGTTTCGATCAAATTATTTTATATGTATTCCGACAGTAATGCAGCCGCTAAGCCCAGCTGGATGGATGAGGCGTTTCTCGTAATTTCAATCAAAACGGCTGAGGTACATTGGACCTTCTTAATAAATTCGTGAGGTACACTGAACAAGCAAACCATTGCCACTAGTTTAATAAGTCTAGCTCGTGTGGCCCCGCTAGATATAGACACAGATATATGTACAAAACCATAGAAAATTTCAATTTAGAATTAGTGAGTGCCATTCACCTGAACTGAAATTATAACGAAACGTGGTTAAAAAATTAATGAAAATGTTGACATAAAATATTATTCTGCATATTTTATTACCATCTACTGTACCTGAATCCATTTTTTCGATGCCCTGAATTCACTGTTCATCTGATCTGGGGTTTAGTAGATTGGGCTTTAAAAAGTTTTATGTATAAAAAACGACATAACTCAGTAGCTTATATTCAATCCGTAATTACAATTAATTACAGATCGTACAATTATAGCGATTAATCATTGAGGATTAAAATAATATTTGAATTACTATTTTAATTTTCCATTTTTATAAATTGAGCCGTCATTTAGAAATTATCTTTTTACATATTATCTTTTCTATTTTAAATACCAACAGTTATGCTAATGAGGTCTTGAAATAGAATAAAAAATATATATTATACAAGATTTATTATAAAAATAAGCTTATGACGTCATTAAAATATAAAATAACCGTATTACATAAATGATATTCTTATAGCTATTCCATGAAATTAACAAATAATTCAAAACTTATTAAAATAAAGACTGACATTAAGAATGTTCATAAATTAGGTACATGAATTCATATTTTCAATGATTGATGATTGAATGATGATAGTTCCCAATTAAGCGTTCGTGAGCTAACCAGACTCCTACCATAAAAAAATAAGTAACTATTAAATTTTATTATGAACATTCTACATAATAAGCTTCACTTATTATCACAATATTTAAAATGATTTCGTAAATGTTAGCAATTTCTGTCTTCCGTCTAGTATCTCATAATACAAGCATAATACTTGCTTACTTTGGGAGTAGATGGCGCTGTGTGGGATGTCCCAGATATTATTGTTATTATGTTTTTTATGTGATTACAGACCAACCTATAGAGGTTATAACTAAATATTCTACTGTACAGCAGCCTGGGGTGTAAGATTATTTTAACGTTTGGATATTTTCTTGAAGCTGTGGTCTCTCTCTCGTTTTCAGATTTTATAAAGATACTTGAGATTCTACAGCCAACGATGCATCTTTTAGTAGTCAACAGAGTTAGGGCCAATTTTTCAATCAAGGAATAAACAATTAGATAGCTAATTGAAGAATAAACTTATTTCGTTCTTTTATCTCTTGAATAACAAAATGAGTTTTTCAATCCTCGAATAACATCCAGATAGTATATCTGAGGAATTTCCAATCAATCCTGCTCAAACTTCAGGCGTTATAGTGTGAGCGGGACAGTATAATCTCAGTATCTCCGTGTTAGAGTAGAATAGCTATATGCACAGGATGTTTGACATATGTTTCGTAGCGTGGGTGATGTGTAGTTTACGCGGTGATAGCGGCAATCTCTGACTATTTATTTCTATCATTATTGTACACTTTAAAACTAATTTCGTAGATTTCGTCTTGCAAAAATGTCCAATGTTAAACAAACTGATTTGAAAAAAAGGGAGAGGGCAGTGAATTTTATGTCCAGTGAAATAAAATTGCTAACCTACATTGTTTGTGACTATAAACATATATTAGAAAACAAGAAAACTGACGCCGTCACCAACAAACATAAAGATGCTGCATGGGAAAAAATTGCAGCGAAATTTAATTCCGCAAGTAGTGTCGCTATGCGGACGGCAAAATCTTTAAAACTAAAATATGAAGGCCTCAAAAAAACTATGAAAAAGAAAGCAGCTTTGAACCGGCAGGAAATGTATAAAACGGGCGGCGGTGGAGGCACACAAATTCCTTTCACGGACGTAGAAGAGAAATTGCGATAATTATGTCAACGAAAAGAAACAATTATTTATTTTCAATCTCAAAACCAGTTCAAAACCTACGTTCAAAACACTTCAGCTTCAGATGTCGGATTGACAGCCGAGATAACCAGAACTAACTATAGGATAGCGGCTTATCTGGCCCATAAACGTCCAGATAACTTGATTTCAGAAATAGCTGCTATATTCATCGAATAACCGCTATCTGACTGATGAAAAATCCAAATATATCTTATTCGACGACTGCTATTAGACTGTTTATCTGACTATTGAAAAATCGGCCCTTAAATAAATAAAAGCAAAATCAGCCTAACACTGATGCTTCCATTATGAAATTTCGAATACGAGGTATATCCTTTGGACCTCATCACTGTAGGATCTAATGGGTGTAATTACACATTAGCATATTGCAATACCTTAAAGTTATTATATCTATTTCTAGACATACTACTTTCTATTTATATTCCTAAACAATAAAAATATTAATTAACTAGTGCGCCGTTCTAATTGAAAACACTTGAACAGACTTTCATTTTTCTAAAATACATAATTATTATCTTGTAACTGAAGTGTAGTAGTATTTGACGTAATCTGTGCACAGAGATATCAAAATTTTAAGAAAAGGCAAACTTGAGTTATTTAGTGCTGCCTGCTGGGACGTACCCGCGCTGTGTTGAAATTAGACAGAAATGTCTATGTCGAATTTTAAATCTTGTGAAATTATTGTTTTAGTAGAACTGAACTTTTCACAAACTCGAGTCTCGAGTTTTGAATATGACTAGGATTTCCATACAAAATACAACACAAAAATACGTACATTGACTGGTGTTTGTCACAGAATGCAATATTCTTCAACAACTCATAGTCTACGGAAATAAAATCCGCCATCGATCATCAACCGTCTTCAATCAGAACGGCGAATTTATAATGAGGTGGATTTTGTTTTGGTTGTACGTAGTATTTAACCTTAATTCACTAAAATTAAATTTAATCAAACAACAAATAACTTCGTAAAAAACTAGCAACTTTGATTTTGAGCACGGCAGATTTATTCAGATAAGTGAGGCGCCAGCATGCAAAACCAGGCGACCATGAGTGGAGCAGAAACAGTTTTCATTATTATAATCATTAGACTTACAACATGTAACCTTAAATTTTTATTGAAATATTTTTACTTTTCAGACCCTTTTTCACGTGACCTTTACGTCATGTAAAAGTAGCTTTTTAAGCTGTGCCTAAACATAACCGTTGAATGAAGATGGCCGAGGACAGAAAAGTGGGGCGTGCCCTGGGAGAGACCATGTCCAACAGTGGACGAATGTGGGCTGATGGACGAATGGATACATAACCGTACCGCAGCCACTCCCGAAGTATTATTTTTAAAAGCTTTTACGTTATATCTACAAAGTAGTAACTTCTTACTGATATACACGCACCTACTGCTTACAAGAACCCACTTATTTAAAAAAGAAAAAAATGTTAACTACAGTTAACATAATAGAAAATGATATTGTCAAAGTTGCTAGCTTTTGTTACTACTACTTAGAGAATTACAATATAATCAAACCAATGTTACTTACTCTTCGAAAATTTTACTTAAAACTGTACTTACAGTAAAAAGATTTAAACTTATGTATCATAGGCAACGTTATAGTTAGTTGACATCTTAATTTAAAATGAAACCGCTTATGGTCTCAAAACAGTTAACAAATATTTAAACTTAAACAAACATGTTGTAATGATAAAAAATAATTAAAATTAATAATTGAACGTAGGAAGTTCGAACTTTAAACAAGTATAAGAATCTATATTATCTACTGCTACAAAAAAAAAAGGGTTATAAACAATTATGGTGATTTTGTTTCACAAACTTATTTTAAACAATGTAATGTGCTCACGGATTTTTTACCAGTGCTTCGATGTAAAATCGAATTAATTGCTGCAAATTATTAATTTGGCATAAACAGCCGTGGCATAATCGTGAAAGGACAATGCCAACTGCGTCGTATACAATTGAACAGAGTATATTACATGACACTAAGTTGGGTTAAATTGAAATACATGGCATTGAGAAGTTGGTCTATTTCTAAAATTACTAGTTAAGTATAATATGTATTTCCAAGAAGGCGGATTTTTCGAGATATATATTAAAATGCATGTGGCACATCTGTACATGTTACACAGTTCCATTCGAATGATTTTATTTCAAGCAATACGTATTTTTCCAAGATATAATTTACGTGCACGAAAAGTAGTGATAAACGAGCTTACTCACCATTTGTGATAAAGTATAGCAACTAATTCGATTTGAGATTATTTCGCTGCGTCTATGGGATGTTTGATCTACTCCCCTACTACGCTGATAAACACTAAATAAAAAATAGTGAAGTTGTGAAACTTCACTATTTTTTTTTTTTTTTTAGTGTTTATCAAACCCCATTAAATAGAAAATAACAAAATCGTAATTAAATGTATTTTCCCGTAATTACTGATGTCAACAACAGCACATGGGAACATATATATGTCTCTTGTTACGTGACACACTACCTAGTAGAGAATATAATGGGTATTCATTATCATTGATCAAACATACCATAGATACACAATACAGAACTAAAAGTAACCATGAAGTACTTAGCGTCAAGAATATATACACGGTATACACTACGTGTCCAGTATCGCGATAATTTTTGTACGTATATAAACTTTGTATCTAGAACATATAGGTATGATCGAATGGATCGAAATATATTTTTTTATTTTATTTTTATCACTCAAAAATATTTTCAAAAACATTACTATAGAGTCATAATACCTTAATATTTCTAAGGGCCTGCCTTTTATAAGCTCCAAGCAATATTGACTGGTGCTACTTTGGCGGATAGGGCATTCAAAATTAATTTCAATAATTAAAAAATCAGGGTTATACCCTACCTACATTGGTAACATGATTATTAAAAATATATGTAGATTTATATTATTTATTACAATACTCTGGAAGAAAATTCGTATGGAAATATAACTATGTCTTTATCACTCAATTGACGAGCGTACCATCTTGGATGGTTTTAAAACTAGTTATCAACAAACAAGTAACAAAAACAAAATTAATATATTATGGGATATGAGGTGAGTTCAACATAAAGTGAGAATGAGATTATTGCCGACAGAACGGCCTCGTTGGCCGCGCGTTGATTTGGCCGTAGCGAAGCCGCCCGCGTTCAAGTATTGAAAGATGTAACATGCAACGCAGGCGGAGAGGGCTCATGCTGGATGTCGCTTAAAGGAGCTCCTCGGAAGATAATTCAAGTGGTCGATGCTACTGTATATGGTGTAGATTCTTAATGACCAATATGCGATAACTTGATTAAATAAATCAATTATCAATTTGTATTAATTCAAGTATCGTTGACCCTTGATCAGTTCAAATATAATCATATCGCGATCTTAGAAGTTACACCTCACAATACATGATGATATAACAAAGATAGACTTCGCGACAATCATCAAACACTTGCAGGTTGTAATAGATTACGACCTGCAAGATACGATTGTAATAGAACTGGAAAAAAAAATTGTATATTGCGGAATTATGTTAAGTGGTCTTGTTTTTTATTTGTTATAGAAACCTTCCAAGTATATTCGATTCTGATGAGGGTTTATCATCGATATCACCTAGTACATCTAAAAATTTAAAACGCAAATCATCTAAGAAATGTTTAAAGAAAACACACATCGATTTAATGATTTAATGCGCGATCTTTTTGGAGACGACAGTGATACTGAAATATGTGTAAAGAAATCTGAATTATCTGGTATATTATGGAAGCGAGTTGCTAATGGAATGACAAAACAGACTGAAAACAATGCGAATGGAGAATTCTTTTTGCAATTAAAACTTTACTATACGTCTGAAATCGAGTAATTACCAGATGATACTCGTTGGAAATTCGCTTTAATAAATACGCAAATTAAATTACAAAGAGAATCTGATGAGTTTAAGCATTTGCAACGTCTTTATTGAATATAAAAGATAAATTTGCAAAATCTGAAGCAAAATTTATTCCTGAAAAGAAAAAGTAAAATATTACCTTCTTAAGACTTACTGATTTAAATAACGTGTTATTTTCATACTTTATGTATTTCTTGTAATAGAATATAAGCCTACATTGTAATCAGTATATTTTTTAATTAAAGACAAAATTAGATTTCGCGTTGCTAATGGAATGACAAAACAGACTGAAAAACAATGCGAATGGAGAATTCTTTTTGGAATTAAAACTTTACTATACGTCTGAAATTACCAGATGATACTCGTTGGAAATTCGCTTTGATAAACACGAAAATTAAATTACAAAGAGAATCCTACGAGTTTAAGCATTTGCAACGTCTTTTATTGAACATAAAAGAGAAATTTGTAAAATCTGAAGCACAATTTATTCCTGAAAAGAAAAAGTAAAATATTACCTTCTTAAGACTTACTGGTTTAAATAACGTGTTATTTTCACACTTTATGTATTTCTTGTAATAGAATATAAGCCTACATTGTAATCAGTATATTTTTTAATTAAAGATAAAAATTAGATTTTCTAGGTTTTAGTATAAATTAACGAGCAATGCTTACAAAGTAAATACTAGATAACTTGGTTTACATGGTCTTGTATTATATTGTTTTTACTTTGGATGCAATCTGATAAAACTACACGTTTTGATTTTATTATTGGGCACTACGATATTTTATTAATATGACGAATAAAATATATTGTAATATTTGTGGTATAAATGTTACAAAGAAAATATACTATGCTCATCTTAGAACAAACTTACATAAAAAAAATTGTTTGTTACAAAGCCACATTGATAATGTACGGCTTATAAATTCAGCATTTAAAAACAGACTACTTTTTTTTTAGAATAGACGGTATTCATGATAGGTATTTACTTCCAGAAGATTTTTTAAATGATGTACGGGTTTCGGTGAATAAGTTAATTAAATATATTCTTCATCAACATAATAGCTGTAAAATAAATTTTGAATTGTTTTGTTATTATTCTTTACCACATCAAATAAAGACCGAGTTGAAATCATTTACAGTTAAGTATAAGAAATTTTATCAGAACACTGATATCAATGAACATTATAATTGTGTTAAATCTACACTCATTCGGAAATGTAGCGAATTTCATTTAAAAGATTCTGGTTGGTTTTTTCCAACATATCTCATCTTGAAATAAATAAATACACGGCTATCACGAGGGGGTTCTTATATTCCTTTACCGAAAATATTCAGAGTACGAAAAGTTGTTTAACATTGAAAACACTGACTGGCATTGTTTTTTATGGAGCTCCGTGGCTTACTTATTCCCAGTCCAAAAAAATGGTACACGGACAACATCATACCCGCATTACAAGCAAATATTTAAAATAGATGGGATGAATTTTCCTCCTACTAATAGAGATATAAAGATATTCGAAAAGAATAATCCTACATTTACAGTAATTATTTACGGATTAGATTCAAAAAACCAACTTGTAGGCCCGCCTACAAAACAGAATATCGTAGTATAAACCATATTAATTTATTATACATAGAAAATTCAGAACATGGTCATTATTGTTTAATAAAAGATTTTGAACGGCTTATTAGACACCACATAACGAAGCATAAAGGTAAAATATACTTTTGTGAAGAGTGTATGTTATTTTTTTCATCATATGATAGTATCGAGACTCATAATAGCGCGCGAATGAAAACTGTTTTACCTAGACCCGGTACGATCTTACATTTTAGTCACTATGAAAGATTGCAACGTATCCCTTTCGTTATCTATGGTGATTTCGAAACTATGTTATTACCTGTTGAAGCAAATGCTTATTATATATGTTGTGCATATGATTCGAGTTTAAATAAATTCATTTCATATCGAGGAAAAGATTGCGTTCAGATATTTGTAAAGTTATTAATGGAACATGTTAACGAAATTCATAGAATTAATACGACTGAAAAGAAAAAAAGGATTCCGTTATCACTGCAACAACAAATTGAACACAATCGCGCCACTCACTGTTATATATGTAATAATTTACTATTAGGCGATGTCGTTCGAGACCATTCTCATTATACAGGCCAATACAGAGGTGCAGCACATTCACATTGTAATTTACTTTTGAAAACTTGTTCATTCATACCATTTTTCTTTCATAACTTAGCGGGGTATGATTGTCATTTATTTATAAAAGAGCTTAGGGAATCTGATGGTCGAATAGAGGTAATACCTAAAGGGAAAGAAAAATATATTTCTTTTACTAAATTCATAAAAAATGTAAACGATGGCCGTGAGTCATATATTCTTCTCAGTTTAGAGAAATTATCTCGGTTAGTTTATCTGATTTCGAGACTTGTTTGACGACAAGGATTGAATCTTTAATCGAAAAAAAGCTCACTGATCTTTCACCTCAATCAGTGTCAGGTTTTAATATAACTCCAAATGATGCTAAGCGGTTTGAAACGAGAAATAAACTTAAATCCCGAGTCTTATTTTAAAAATCCATAACTTCCCAGCGAAAATACTGTCAAGCTGTCGTATTGTACAACTGTCTGTCAACCAGGAGAAGCAAGATTTAAACAACTTTGAGAATACATACAATAATCATCACGTCATCGACCAAGCAATTCAAAAGCAATAGCCTCCATATTTCGATAGACAAATTTCTAGATATGGCATTAAGATACAAAATAGTTAGTCCAGAAGAATTCGATGATGCTTTACAAACATTAGAATCAGGAACAAAAGATAAATTTGTATACAGGGGCACAACTATAACATTTGTTCACCAAACAAATAATAAAAAGTCCGTACCCGTTCAAGTTCTGGTGAACAATAATGAACTGTTGCTAAACAAAAGTGATAACGACTGTATTAAAGAAGACATCTCAGGGTATACGTGTCCAGCCCATCCATCACTCAAAGATTTCATTAAAAGTAGTCCTGTGAAGGTCGAAACAGCTCTTAAAATAGCTATAACTTCGACAACCAAAATATTCGTTCCCGCAACTAGGATGTCCGCCATATCGGTTATACAACAAGGCTATCGCAGCAATGACGACATCTGGGGGCGATCTGTCATGGACGGGACTGTGTTTGGTGAGGAGGTGACAAGAAACTCATTTTATCTCGCTTATTACCTAAGTTGCATTCTCTACACAACGGGTGTTGACATGAGAGACGAGTTCTAATTCGGAAAATATAGTGAGTTTCTTGTCATGGTCACGATTATTAGACCCTACTGAACAAAAAAAGACTTCTCAGAGAGTTGTAAAGGAAGACATAGACATAGCATTGATATGTCTCCATGCTGTAATAGGTTGCTATGCGTTGTCAAAAAGTGTAAGCGGCAAACGGGATTTTAACAATTGGTGCAAAAAGAGGTATGGAGCAATAGCCTCATCTTTAAATCTCCCCGTTGAAAGTTCGGCCAAACTCGACCTACAAAATAGTTGCACGATGCTTAACACATTTGTTAACCAGCGTCCTGAATTAAAAACTATCGTTTACAAAGTTGCTAAGGCACCAATAAAGGCAACACAAGAAGCTTCTGTCGTTTCAAATCAGGTGAGCATGTTAACGGCCTATGCCGGAATGACTTGCTACGTCATGATAAACAAAGTGATATCACATGGAGGGCCGATACTAGCGGTGAATCCAATACCCAATCAGTTGGTTAAATACTACCAGGAGGTTGAAGAAATTACAAAAACCCAGACAGAAACCGGGAATGAAATTACCGACATGCCTTATATACATCTCATAAAACACAATTTGGTATGCTTCAAACTTGCGGACTACCAAGATATCATGTTGGTCGCGCTGGAATTAGAGAGGATTAGAAACCCAGATGGGAGTATTTCAGATTATAGGGGAAAACCTGAAAATGCAGTACTGGAAAAGTCCACGGTTAGGCAAATTATCAAAGCTGGAGGGACATCTGCTAATGTGAGTCTCCCAACAGATGTAGCAACAAAACTCCAGAGTTATGGATTAGACATATCGGCACTGACAGAGAAAGCTCACAGGATTTTAAAGAGGATTAATCGCCTTAAAGGCGATTCCATTGATGATCTCGACGATGAGTGACTTGACCTGGATTTAATCTAAAAATACACGCACTATAATTTATTAATAAAGATTTTAGTTCAAGCACAAAGTGACATGACAACAACATGACAGGTAGATAAACGTGAAGTGTGGAACGGAGGACGCCAGACAAAGAACAGACAGAACACTGCCATACGTAGAGTGAATATAGCAGTGCAAATCAATCAGGCGCTTTGCGTTCATATATTTATTCAACAAAAACATTAGAAAATGATAAATTTTTGAATCTCAGACGCTTTTTCTCTGATAAAAATGAATTTCGATTAGCACGTCGTAAAGGAGTGTATCCGTACGAATATATGGATAGTTTAGATAAATACAATGAAACAGTATTGCCACCGAAACAAAGTTTTTATAATACTTCAACATCAAATAATATTTCAGACGATAATTACAAACATGCTAGTGATGTATGGGAAAAATTTTCCATATGCAATTTAGGACAATTTACCGATTTATATTTAATAATTGATGTCCTATTATTATGTGATGTATTTGAAAATTTTCGTACTGTTTGTCAAAAAAATAATAAACTAGATGCAGCTTTTTATATAACCGCTCCTAATCTTAGCTGGGACGTAATGCTTTTAAATATTGGTGTAAAATAAGAGTTAATTTCTGACATTGAAATATATCAAATGCTTGAACAAGGCATCCGAGGCGGATTATCACAGTGTTCTTTACGATATGCAAAAGCTAATAATATTTACACTGAAGACTACAGGGAAGATAAACCAAATACTTATCTTTTATATTTAGATTGTAATAATTTATATGGATACGTGATGATGAAAAACTTACCGATATCAGAATTTAAACTTTTACAAAGTGGTGAATTATTATCTTTTGACATAGATTCATGTCATGAAAATTCAGACATTGGATTTATATTAGAGGTTGATTTATCTATAACGAGGACTTACATGACTCTCACAAAGATTTACCATTTGCACCAGAAAAAATGAAACCTCCTGGAGGAAAGGAAAATCTGAAATTGATCGCAAATCTGTATAATAAATATCACTATGTTATTCATTATATGTATTTAAAACAGTGTTTAAAACATGGTTTCATATTGAATAAAATTCATAAAATTCTTTCATTTAAACAAAGTAATTATTTAAAACAATATTTAGATTTGAATACAAGTTTGCGTCAGTCCTCACAATCTACGTTTGAACAAGATTTTTTTAAATTGTTCAATAATTCAATATTTGGAAAAACTTTAGAAAACAAGCGGAAGCAAATATCTGTAAAATTAGTTGATCGATGGAGTGATAAAAAAAATAACACAAATAAATACATAGGTGCTGAAAAATTGATTTCTCAACCAAATTTTCATAATGTATCATTTTTTCTGGAAATTTCGCAGTAGTTCAGATGGACAAGTCGGAAATTTTACTTGACCGTCCTATATACATAGGATTTACTGTACTAGAATTAAGTAAATCCCATCTTTATAGCTTTCACTATTCTTTTATTAAACCAAAATATGGTGATAGAGCACAACTGTGTTACACCGACACTGACAGTTTATTATATTACATAATACCTACAAATGATTGTATTTATAAAGATCTAAAAGAAAATCTTGAATTATTTGATACAAGCAATTTTAGTAGGAACAATATTTATGATTTTCCACTAGTACATAAAAAGGTATCAGGTCTGTTTAAAGATGAATTAGGAGGGACAATCGTTGTTGAATTTGTAGGTGTAAGGTCTAAACTATATTGTATAAAAACCGAAAACGATGAAATCAAAAAGGTGAAGGGAGTTAGCAAAGCAGTGTTAAATCTTTTAACTACAGACGAATACAAATCTACTCTTAAAACTAACACTACATTGCGCTCATGTATGAATGTATTTAAATCAATCAAACACGTGATATTCTCGCAAGAAGTAAATAAGTCCGTGTTGAATGCTAATGATGATAAAAGATTAATAATTGATAAATATAACACATTGCCTTGGCGACATTACAAATTATTTTAAGTATACTATGTACAAATAGATCTGTTTTATTGTTAGATTAAGTTGTTATTTTTTATAACCAAAGTGTACATCTATAAAAATATGTATGTATTTTTTACCATTAAATTAGGTATTTTACTGAGTTCATCTCTGTTTTTATTTCATAACCCTATAATTCTTTAAGAGACTACAACGTTTATGCTGAATAATGATTCATAATAATAATAATAATAATAAATATTATTATCGAAAGAGAAAAAAAGGTTTTGGATTTTTCAATGATATGCTGAATAAATTACCGTTTGAGCTACATGTACCCGGATATCAGTTTTGCGGTCCTGGAACTAAACTCAAAGATCAATTAGCACGAGGTGATATGGGTATTAATCCACTTGATTCAGCTTGTCGCGAACATGATATAGCGTATTCGAAAAACAGAGATAATGTTCATTTGAGAAATCAGGCCGATCGTGTGCATCAAAAGCGATGAAACGAGTATTTAATAGAGATGCATCAATGAGTGAAAGAGCAGTTGCGTTAGGCATTGCGTCCGCGATGGGTGCCAAGTCAAAATTAGGTCTCGGTATCACAAGTAAAAATAAAACAAAGAAAAAAATTAAAAGATCAAAGAAACCTTTCAAGCATGTTATTGAAATAGCTAAATCATCTATGTCTAAAGGATCTGATCCTATAAAATCTGCACTGAATGGTGTTCGTAAAGTGATTCGTCAAGTAGGAGGGAAAAAAAAATATCAATTGTCCTAGAATTTTACCTCTGCCACATAAAATTGGTGGAGTACTTCCTTTTTTAATACCACTTTTTGCTGGATTAAGTGCAACAGGTGCTTTGGCTGGTGGAGCTGCTGGAATCGCGAAAGCAGTCAACAATGCTAAAAATGCTGTAGAACAACTTAAAGAACAAAAAAGACATAATGAAAAAATGGAAGCGATATCTTTAGGAAAAGGAATGTTTCTTAAACCTTATAAGAAGGGTTTAGGTATTTATATAAAACCTTCAAAAAACTATTAACACTACCAAACAGAGCTCTTACAAATATTGATTTAACAAAATATGCCAGAATTTTAAATATTCCTAACTTTAGAGGTGTTTCTATGAGAAATGATTTACCTAACTCACCTCCTTGGACACATGAATCTGGTATAATAAACCTAGACAATTAAGATGGGCCTGGAACTCACTGGGTAGCTTATAAGAAAAAAAACAATCGTGTCTTTTATTTTGATAGTTTTGGAAATTTACCACCTCCATCAAATTTATTATCATATTTAAAAGTGCAAAATGTAAAATACAATTATAAAAAATATCAAAGTTTCAATACATTCAATTGCGAACATTTGTGTCTTAAATTTCTTAGTGATAATTTAACTTAAATATATATCAGAACGTCAACCCATTATAGATTTAGTCATGAGTAAATAATGGACATTAACGCTAAGCGGTGTTGGACCCGTTTTAGAAACACAATATTTTCCTCCTATTGAATTATCATCAAAAAAACTATGTGCTTGGTTTAGTAGAATTCTTGACTTTTAATTCCATTCCCAATATTGATGAAAGAAATAACAAATTCTATATCGATGACAAAGTTATTGTAATTCCTCCAGGTCGTTACAAAATCGAAAACATTGAAAAATACTTAACTGATGGGTTAGATAAATTTAATATTTTCATATCGATAAAGCCTGATGAAAATCAATTGCGATGTAAAGTGAGATGTAGTAAAAAAGTTGATTTTATCCATAAAGATTCTTTGGGAAATTTGTTAGGATATTCTCCTAGAATTCTAGATCCAAACGTTGATTATTTATCAGATATACCTGTTTCCATATCAAAGTAAACGCTTTGCGAGTAGAATGTAACATAACAGGAGGGGCGTATATTAATTCTAATCAAGCTCACATTATTCACGAATTTTTCCCTACGGTTCCACCTGGATATAAAATAGTAGAAGTACCATCGCAAGTCATTTATCTTCCTGTTGTGGTTAAGGCAATACATAATATTCAGTTGAAAATAGTCGATCAAGACGGAGATCTAGTAAATTTCCGAGGAGAAATTATAACAGTGCGATTACATCTTAAGTCAACAGCATAGAATGGGTGTGGTTTATAACAGTAAAACCTATTCATATGATAACAACAGAAAATGGGTTTATCCACCTACTCGAGTTCGACCATTGAATCGGTTAACACACCGGAACATACAATTCCTAAAAGGGCTTGGCTTAAGACTTGTTTCAAACTCAATAAAAACAAAATAAAACTTAAATTTTTCTGTTTAACCTGCATTTTACCATGGAAGAACAAGAAGAAATTTTAAATATACAAAAAAGTGTATTATTCGATGAATCAATAGAACATTACGAGTTTCATGCTCATCGTCCATATGCATTAACCACTTTCAACAACAATGATGAAATTCGTATTACTGTTCAACATCAAGATGCTTGTATACTACCCAGCAAAAGCTTTCTATATCTTACCGGAGAACTTATGAAGAGCAATGGTGAGGTTAGCGTTAACACGAGTCTCATAAATATGGGGTTATGCTTTTTGTTTGAAGAATTACGTTATGAGTTAAATGCTGTTGAAATTGATCGCAATAAAAACGTTGGTTTAACAAGCCTTATAAAAACATTCATTTCCGCTAGCCCAAGTCAAACTACATATCTTGATAATGCTGGATGGAACACAAATACAACTAAGGACATTGTTGATACCAACGGATATTTTGACGTCTCGATTCCACTCAATTTGTTACTCAGATTTGCAGAAGATTATAATAGAGTAATAGTGAACACAAAACATGAACTTATTCTTACCAGAGCTAATACAGACGTAAATGCGATCGTACAACCAGAAAAATTTTTTGATAAAGATGTAAAATATCCATTTCCAAAATAGAATGGTTAATGCCATATGTTAAATTGTCCGACTTTGCAAAAGTAAATTTACTTAATTATATGTCAAAGATCCTCCTATACAAATAAGTTTTCGGACTTGGGAACTATATGAATATCCATTATTACCTACGACTACAAACCATGTATGGGTTGTAAAAACATCTACACAACTAGAGAAACCTCGATACGTTATCTTAGGATTCCAAGCGGCTCGAAAGAATATACACACAAAAGATGCAAGTTTCTTCGATCATTGTGACATTGGTGACGTTAAATTGTATTTAAATTCTCAAACATGCCCTTACGTTAACCTTAATATTTATTTCGAACGAAACCAGTATTCACTGTTGTATGATATGTATGCTCAATTTCAAAGCTCTTACTTAGACAAGAACAGGTGTACACCATTATTGTCAAAAAAGGAATTCAAGGAAGTGGCTCCACTTGTTGTAATAGATTGTTCCAAACAAAATGAAACATTAAAAACAGGACCTGAAGACATACGTATAGAATTTGAATCAGAAAAACAATTTCCTCCGCAAACATCTGCTTATTGTTTAATCATACACGACAGAATAATTGAATACAATCCAATCAGCAGCGCAGTACGCAAATTGTTGTAAAGTAGTGTGGTTGTGTGTTATTTTATATTAAATCAAAATGGAAATATTCTATTTATGTGAGAAAGAAATTGAAAAAATACCTATAGATATATTAATCAAACATTATGGTCACTACATTCATTTATTGTATGTTAATGATTGACTACCCAAATCAGTGTTGGATAATGATGATGTTCCGTCGTCAATGAACAAAGGAAAAGTATTTTTAGTTACATTTATTAATGTCGTGTCATAAGGAAAAATCGTCTGTCTGATTATTGTCAAAGTTCTTTTTCGTCATGTTTAAAAACAGCCAGTCAGTCTATGGTCAGTCACCGTCGCCGCGACATTCCCACCTCCAGTATTGGAAAACCAATACTTAGGGGCTGGAGCTAACGTCTAATTTACCGAGTTTCGTCACTGGCCTCGTGTAAAGTCTTTTGTGTCCGGTCGAGTCTATAATTACAATGTCGGCAACGCGTATATGACCATCTTTACCAGGGTAGGTCTTTGTCACGGTTCCACGCAACCACATGCTACGTGGCAACTGGTTGTCAACAATTACCACTACGTCACCTACAGCTAATGGGATAGTTGTAGCAAACCATTTTTCTCGTCGTGTCAGAGTTGGCAAGTACTCCCTGACCCACCTCCGCCAGAATAAGTCAGCGAGCGCTTGTGCTTGTCGCCAGTTTCTCTTCAGTAGATCACCGTCAGTAAACGTGTCAAGGGCATGATCAACCCATTCAGTTTTTGATAATAAAAAGTCATTAGGTGTTAATGGAGGATCGTCATCATGGTCAATGGGAACGTATGTAAGTGGGCGCGGTTCACTATGAACTCAGCCTCTGCAAGGACTGTCTGTAATGTCTGATCATCTGGGGTTCGGTTTTTAAGAGTCGATTTCAAAGCAATTTTGACAGATCGTATTAGTCGCTCCCAACAACCACCCATATGCGGAGCATTTGGAGCAATGAAACTCCATTTTATACTTCTGGTGCTGCTGAACTGGAGTATTTCATCTCTGTTTATATTCTTCACTAAATTTTTAAGCTCATTATCCGTTCCCTTGAAAGTGGTGGAATTATCCGACCACATCTCGGTAGGACAACCACGTCGAGCTATAAAGCGCCGTATGGCCATGATAGCGCTACTTGTTGTCAGATCACTCGCGACTTCAATGTGGATAGCCCTCACGGTAAGACAAGTGAAAAGAGCGCCGTAACGTTTCTCATGACGTCGTCCAACTTTGACGGTGATCGGGCCAAAATAATCTAAACCTGTATACTTAAAAACGCGTCCATTCGGCATAAGTCTCACATTTGGTAGTTGACCCATTAAAGGTGGAGAAGGCTGTGCTCGCTTGTTCTTGCAATACTGGCAATTATGAAATACTTTTTTCACGGCGTTTCGTCCATTTATAATCCAGAACCTTTGCCGCAAATTATTAAGAACCTGCTCTCTTCCAACATGCGCACAATCAATATGAAATTGTTGAATCAACAACTGGGTAATATGGTCTTTGGGATGTAGGATGATCGGGTGTTTGACATCGCCTGTGACACAGGGCGCATTTTCAATCTTTCCCCCGACGCGAAGGAGCTGAGTAGAGTCAATAGATGGTGTTAATTTGCGTAAACAGCTATTCTTGTCGACAAGAAAGCCTTTGGAAATGGTAGAAATTTCGGCCGAAAAGAATCGTCGCTGACTTTGTTTGTACAATAAAATTTCAGCTGTCGATATTTCTTGCGCCTCCAATTCATTGTGTCGACGATCACCTGTGTTCCTTAAATTGTAGAAAAAACGAAGTACCCATGCCACACTTCGAACGAGACGCCAGTATTTTGAAAAACGATTGTCTTCTATAAGCTCTTCCGTTTCTTCTAGTGTGTAGATAGCCTTTACCTCAAGGTCGTTTGGATTAAGACAGAGCCGTTCCTCTTCTATAGGCCACAAGTCTTCAGAATCCTGTAAGAAAACTGGTCCCGCAAGCCATTTTGTATTTTCTGAAACTGCATCGCGAGTAGCATCATCAGCTGGATTCTGCTGCGTTGGAACCCACCTCCCACTTGGATCTGTAATTTCAGTGATTTCACTAACTCGATGTGAAACAAAGGGCTTAAATCTTCCCGATTCCGAGCGTAACCAGCTCAAAACGGTTTTCGAGTCTGTCCAAAAGAGCGTGCGAGATATTGGACAGTCAATATGTTTCTTCAAAACTTGTCCTAATCGTGCCCCTAAAACTGCTGCTTGAAGTTCAAGTCGCGGAATACTTAAAGACTTCAGAGGCGCAACTCTCGCTCTGGCCATAACAAAGGTAATGACCCAAGATCCGTCTGTAGCTTTGCTTCGAAGATAACCGACACAAGCGAAAGCTTTCGAGCTAGCATCACAGAAAATATGAAGTTCGGCAGGGTCATCTCTTATGCAGTAGTCTGTTTTCAGCCATCGCGGTATAGTCAAATCACGAGTCTTCAGCAATTCTTTAAGGTACTGAAGCCATCGCTCGCAGTGCATTGAATCAATCTCGTCATCCCAGCCAATGCGAGACTTCCAGATGTCTTGAAGTAAAATACGTGCAATAACAGTTACGTTCAAAAGAAAACCTAAAGGATCAAAAACTGACATTAAACGTCTTAAGACTTCTCGCTTCGTTGGTCTCTTAGAATTGTCATCGAATTTCAAAAGCTTGAAAGTGAAATAGTCAGACTCGGGATTCCAATACACTCCAAGAACACGTTCCATTGTTTCAGCGTTTCTATCGGTGAGTAACTTTACACCTCCAGATGCTAATTTTTCCGTCGGTATATGTCTAAGAACCTTTTTGGAGTTTGACATAAGGCTGGTCATGTTAAACCCTCCAGCAGCATGTATCATGACAACATCATCGACAAGATGGATCGCTGCTTCCTCGTCGTCTACGGAGTCTATAAAGTCGTCTACATAATGTCTGTCTACAATAGCCACGACAGCTCTTGGATGAGTTTCACGAAAACGCTCAGCATTCAGGTTCTTCACGTATTGAGATGACGAAGGAGAGCAAACAGCGCCAAAGGTCATCACATTCATGACGTATTCATCATCTTCCCACAAAAAACGTTGAGCTTGACGATCTTCTGGCCTGATCATTACTCTGTGAAACATTTCCTGAATGTCACCCATAACAGCAATCTTGCGGCTTCTAAAACTCAGTAGCACTCCAGGAAAGGATGTTAAAAAGTCAGGACCGGACAGGAGAAAATCATTCAAAGATTTGCCGTTTATCTTTGCTGCGGGGTCAACAACTAATCGTAATTTGTTCGGTTTATTGGGATTGAACACCCCAAAATGAGGCAAATAATAAGTCAGACTAGTCTTTTGTTTCGCTTCCTCTGGACTAAGTTTAGAAGCATAACCTTTATTCACATTTTCCATAATTTTGTTGGCGTACCGAACAGCAAGCTCTGGGTTCTTACGTAGTTTCTTCTCAATACCATTCAGTCTACTTTTTGCGAGTGGAAAACTATCAGGGAGCTGTGGTTTTTCGTCCCTCCACAGTAAACCAGTTTCCCATCGTCCCTCAGGGAGAAGCTTTGTCGTCTGTTCCATGATCTTGAGAGCTTTCAAGTCCTCTCGAGAACGAGGAGTGTCTTGGTGCGGTTTTGTCCCAAAGCTTTCGGTTGAAAAGAAATGCTTGATTGAGACGTTTAGTTCGTCACAGGCGCACATATGCAGTACAGGTGTGTTGCTTGGAGTTGTAGACGATAACTTACCATGAACTATATGTCCCAAATACGTCTCTGAAACAATAGGACTACCCTTGGGGCCCTGATAAACTTTACGAGTCACAATTAGGTCGATATTGTCAGAGCCAATCAGTAACAAGGGTCTTTGTCTATCATATGATGTCAGGTCAAAGTCTTTGACAAAGTCAGACAGGTATGGAAATTTTGTTACAAGTTTATGAAACTTAAAATTATACACAGGCAACGACAAATTACGTACACTACGTACATTGTTTAACTTAAAAAAATTATTACAGCTTCGGCCTCTTATATCAAAAGAAACTATCAAAGAATCGCATTCCGTTGTTGTCATCCCAGTCGCGCCGCGCAAGCTTAAGGAGGCGCTAGGCCCGGTGATGCCGATGCGCTCAATAAGTGACATATCAGCAAGTGTAACCGCAGATCCCTCGTCAAGAAGAGCTAGTGTCTCAAATTCACCATTCGGTCCAGAAATCACAACTGGGGCTACTTTTAGCAGGATGCTCTGCCGTACATCATTGTAGTGGTTGATAGAGATCGAGCCAGTAACTGGAATGTCACTCTGCTTCGTGTTGGTTACTGCAGAAATCGGTCGCGCATGCAATGAAGGATGATGACGATGAAAACAATCTGCTTCTGTACATTTGACTTTTCTCTTGCAGTGTCTGAGCTGGTGTTTGGATGATAGACAGGAAAAGCATAGCTTCTTTTCTGTTACGTACTTCCATCGGTCATCAATGTTCAATTTCAAAAATTTCGGACAATCTTTAAAATCATGGTCACCCTTGCATTCAAAACAAATACGTGATGTCTTTGCAGTGGCTAATACAGAATGTTTGAATGACTTATCTTTGTCTTTATCTCGGTGAGAACTCATCGGCCTTGAAACTGTCATTGGTGTGACGTGTACAGCGGCATTAGCGACCATCATCAACCAATCGGCTACATCAGTGAGAGAGATCGTCTTAATTTCATTGTCCTGTATATGAAACCCCCACTGCAATTTCAAAGAAGACGGAAGTTTTGCGATGATCTCTTTCACTAGCGTCGTGTTTGTCAAATGTCCTGACTCATCTGTGGAGATCATAATGGCTACAACATTCTGTACAGCGGTAGCATATTCAACGAGTTGATTAAAGTCGTCGTGTCGAATGTAGCGCATTGTGCGTATCTTCATAAGCATGGACTCAATTAAATACTCAGGACGTCCAAATCGTAGTTTTAGTGTGTCTATAATCTTGTCTATATTCGATGCACTTACCAAAAGAGCAGAAACTGCCTCCCGAGCTTTACCTTTTAGGCACTTTGACAGTCGTGCAATATTTTCTTCATCACTGTACTTGCAGAGTCGTGTTGTATTTTTAAATTGACTGAAGAACATTGGCCATTCTTCAGGATCACCTGAATATAACGGAAGCTCCTTTATGGACGTTTGACGTGCCAAAAACTTGGAGAGGTCCGTAGTATGCAGGTTGGTCACCGGCGTATGTGTAGTTGTCGTATCGGGCACAATCGCTGCAGCTGATGTCTTCGTGTTGCAAATGTTTGAGTATTTTTTTGTTAGAGATACTCGAGAGGAGGCACGGCTGCTGCGTTCCTGTTCTTGAATAGCAGCAGATCGAAGTTCCAATTCTTTCGCAATGAGTTCTTTCTCTACGTCTGCCATACGTCTGGCCACCACTTGTTGCAATTCTTTTGTAATGAGTTCTTTCTCTACGTCTGCCATACGTCTCGCCGCCTCCAGTTGCAAGTCGAATAATCTTCGCCGCTGTATTGACGAAGTAACGGAAACAATTGAACGTCGAGGTGAATTGTTTCTTGATGTGATGGGGGAGACGTTGTTCTCACCCTGATCTTCAGGGTTCATGTTATTGTTACCTTCAGCAATGTTAGCTGCGCTCATGCTGGTCGCGGCGGTCAAGTCATGCTGCGTACCGGCGTGTTCGGTGTCGGTTGCTAATTTTGCTTGGGCTCGAGTCAACATAGTACCTGGTCTGACAATCGAACTGTATTTCTGTAGAACTAGTCTTTTTTGCTCGAAGGACCACTTGTTCCGTCGTCAATGAACAAAGGAAAAGTATTTTTAGTTACATTTATTAATGTCGTGTCATAAGGAAAAATCGTCTGTCTGATTATTGTCAAAGTTCTTTTTCGTCATGTTTAAAAACAGCCAGTCAGTCTATGGTCAGTCGCCGTCGCCGCGACAGATGATGTGAAGTCTTATTAACTCCTTGCACTATTCATTCTTACGGTGATAATACATCAGACGATCAAGATGAACTCGATAGTCCACTTTTCATGCAAGCGTATTGTAAATTGTGTACGAAGAAAAAGGTCAAAAATCAAGAATAAAAGAAGATGAGCTAAGAAGCATATGACTAAAAGCTCGGAGGTTTCGAGATTTAGTTTACCCTTCCTTAGTTCATCTTCTTTTATTCTTGATTATTATTTTATAATGGCGACGATAGAACAAATTAAACCAGACCTTGAAAAAATGTTGAAAGCCTTAGCGAATCACCATGCAGACTTAACGACCGATTCTTTTGAATTGACCTTTTATGAGGGATTAACTATCGATAAATTACTTAATCATTATAGGTTTATTGAAGAAATAGAAGGTCTGGCCGGGGCAGATTGTTCATGTGATACAATCAGGTCAATAGTTCAAAAGCATATATACAAGATGCTAGATGAGTATTTGAAAAGTATTCAAGAGCCACCCGGAAATCTCGTTGAAAGAGAGGCTCAAGCTTCATTATATGGAGAACAATATGTGGAGACCGAAGCTGAGAATGAAGAGTCTGGAAATGAAGAAGAGAACTCTAGAGATCTGAAAGAAAATGTAGAAAAAGCAGGATTTGATCAGACTAGATCGAATAAGAAAAAATTCCCGAACCTACCTTCCATTCCATGTCCCAATCAGTTTTTTGTTCGAATAATAGATAAAGAGTACTTAAATGCTCTCTATATCACTGCACCAACTGCTTTTCCGAAACAATGGAAGGAATTGATTAAAAAAGATCAAAAAGCTGCATGGCACTCGCTTAACCAGACATTCATCCCTTACGTCAACAAAGAATATGGTGAGCAAGGAGTTATGGTACAACCATCAGAGACCGCAATTGATCATTTGAAAATTTACGCACTGGAGCAGAGAATTAGAGAAACTGTTGAGGAGTCAATTACAAAACAATTTGGGGAGAATAGATCAGAGTGCTCCACCTCGATGGACCAGTCGTCAAGTAAAATGCTTAGGAGAGATCAGGACATGTATGTAACAATCTCCAAGTTAAAAGATCTTATGCAACATATATCCAGTAATCTAACCCGGATAACTCACGAAGAAAGATCATTGGGTCATGAACCAGTCACTAGAACGGGGACCACAATAAAAAGTATCAGTTTCCCACACCAGGTGCAGGAGGATAACAAAATACCGAGCAATTTTATAAGTCCGGAATTTGATCTATAACTCCATTTATTTTCTTCCGCCATTCCTTACTCCGTCGTTAAGACTTAAGTTGAATGTGCATAGATGTATTAATATAAGATCTATTACTATTCCTTACCTATATCTTAGTTTTAAGTTTTTAATTCAATTTTATAATCTTGACCTTATTCTATTACCTTGATGAACACTAACATTGAGGTTAAGTTGACAATAAGTTGTATTAAATAAGTCGGTTTAGAGAAAAAAAAAAAAAAATATGTTTAAAAATATAAAGTTTCGCTATTTGACGCTAGATGGCGACTATGTCACCTTGCATCACACACTGGTTACGTTAATTAGTATATACTATAGATTTGTATTTTTAGAATAATCTAGCTTAGTTTTAGTTTTAATCTTATTTTTAACACATGACACAAATCTTTACTTTTGATATCCTTCTCCTGGTGTGTGTCGATTCAAAATGTTTTTCACATTTAATCTCTAAATTTGTCATAGTCCTCTTTTCATTATTTTCTTCCATCTCCCAAAACTTTCTTAGAAGTGTATCAACGTCTAGTTTGACGTGGTGAATGTGAACTGCATTATGTTTCTCTTCGAATATGTTTGTACATTTACCTGATATTAACCACCCAAGTGTAGTTTTCTGTGCAAGTAGTGTTGTAGTATTTTCTTTAAATGTAAGGATTCCTTCTTGTAATATTTCAGCATACACTTCTGCACCTAAGATGAGGTCTATTTTGTCCGCCTTGTAAAAAGTGTCGTCAGCCAACTTCAAATTTCTTATTTGTGGCCAATCTATAGAATGTGTTCTTGGTGGTAAATAAGAAGTTAAGGTAGTCAATACATATGCAGTTACTCTGACTGAATACTCTGGGTTATGTCTAGACTGAATATCAAAGTCTACTAGTGCTTTTGTGAACTCATTGTATCTCTTTTGTAACTCAGGGTTTCTCTTGAAGCTTTTCTCAACTGAAGCTAGCCTTTTAGTGGCTAGTGAAAGTTGAGAAAAGCTTCAAGAGAAACCCTGAGTTACAAGAGTTTAAGTTTTTTTTTTAAAAAAAAAAAAATTTTATTCAAAACTGATTGTTAATTTTTATTTCTTAATTTTGTTAACAATTACCTAATAAATTTTTTACCCATAATTTATGTTTTTTATTTTATATACATAAACTATATACAGATGATTTCTTATTCAGTTTGCTACATCATGAGGTTCATAAAGCAACAAACCGTATTACCCGTAGAGAACCTTGATAATCTTATTGTACCTACCACATCAGAAAAAAACCGTCGACATGGTAAACTATTACCTAATAGCATAAGATCGATTTTTTGCGGTCCCTCCAACTGTGGGAAAACAAATGCTTTGTTAGCGATCATTACACACATAAATGGATTAAGATTTTCAAATATTTACATTTATTCAAAATCCATACATCTACTACTGTTGCTACTGTAATTGCTACTGTTAGTGATATTGGTTCCCATATTTTTCAAGAAAATGATGAAATAGTGAAACCTTAAGATATTCTCCCTGGTTCCATCATTATTTTTGATGATATTGTTTGTGAAAAACAGAATAATGTAAAGAAATACTTTTGCATGGGGAGACATCAAGACGTTGTTTTTATCTTTCACAAACTTACTGTTGTGTTCCTAAGCATTTGATTCGTGACAATACTAATTTATTAGTAATATTTAAACAAGATGATTTAAATTTAAAACACATTTACGATGAGCATGTAAATAGTGACATGACTTTTAAAGATATTAAGAAACAATGTTTTAAATGTTGGAACGTAAAATATAGCTTTGTTGTCATTGATAAGGAGATTTCTTTAGAAAATGGTCGATACAGGAAAGGGTTTGACATCTTTATAAATATAAAGAGTCCACATTAGTTATGACCAGTTGCAGTTTGTCGTACTAAACACAAACACCATGGAAGTTCAAAGCATTAAAAAACAACAGGACACTTTACGTAAAATCACAAAGCTTGTGATAGCCCAGAGCGCAACGAACCTGTCTCAAATTTATAAGACCCCATAGGGCCATGGTTCGAATCCGGGCGTGTACCAATGAGTTTTTCTGACTTAAGTACACAATATCACTGACACCGTGCTTCGGAGGGCACGTTAAGCCGTCGGTCCCGGACGCTGTCAATAGATGGCGGTCGTTACAGTTCCCAACCCGCAGTGGAGCAGCGTGGTGGACTTAAGCTCCAAGCCCCCCTCCTCACCCTGGGGGAGGCCTAAGCCCCTGCAGTGGGGTAAAAATGGGCTGATGATGATGATGATGATTCGAATATTTAAAAATCTCAAACAATTATGGAACTCATTATGGATATACAATGTTTTGTAAATGGAAAAAATTAATTGATCGTGAAAGAACTAGCGGTTGCATCTGTTGAAGACAAAGAATATAGTATACTATTTAAACCACCATATCCTTGGTATAATTTGTCAGCAAAATGTCGATCCACGAATTCATGGCTAACAAGAAACTATCATGGTGTTTCATGGGACTCTGGAGAAATAGATTATACACAACTCAACACAATAATAAATAACCTAATAAAAGAAGCTACATGTATATATGGTAAAGGCTTACAAAAAAAAATGGTTTGAAGACTATATCAAGCAACTCGAAGACAAACGAATTGTAAATATAGAAGACTTAGGATGTCCACCTTAACGAGAACTTCGTACGGACGTTTATAGACATCATCAGGCTTGTCACAGATACACTAATCAAGTAAATATTAATTGTGCGTTACAAAATGTAATAGAAATTAAGAAATGGTATAATTCTTTTTATAAAAATGAAAAATAAACCTATTTTACATTCAATAATTTGTTTTATTTCTTGTAAATCTTGTCTACGTAATTTCAATAAATTATGTATTTTTTATTCATAAATATCAAAATATGAATTATGTTTGTATTATAGTCAAGAAATGAAATACGTTTAGAGTTTGTAGGTTGTTGGAGCATAAATTTTACACGTTTAGAAATTATCTGTCTAATTCATTTGTCGTTTTTTCCTGAGATCGTGTTTTCTCAGGAAGCTGGAGGTCCCGGGTTCGAATCCCAGGTCGGGTCAGTATTTATATGATGAATATTAATACTGGCACCGGGTCTTGGTTGTTATATGTATGTGGTGTCTTCGCTTGGTACCCAAAATACCTAGATCTATCTAAAATCTTATATATATAATCTTTAAAAAAAAATAGAAAATATCTAAAAGTTTGGGACCTAGACGTTGTTGTGATCGTATGTTTTATTATTATTATTATTATGATTATGAAAAAAGAAACGTTTATGGTGGTGATAAAGTTCGAGAAGAAATAAATAATCATTTTATATCATAATGGACCGATGGAAAGTGCAAAGTTCCCCCTTAGTATCCCCCCTAATACAAAGTTTCATTTCGAAGACAGAAGTCAGGTGTACCTGGAAATTTGTTTTATTCAATACCAAAGATGAAAGGACAATTTATATCAGGTCTTTACCTATGAAACTAGCGTTTTTTTCGAACTGGCTACTTTGATCTCAAATATCTAGCACGTGGTTAGGAAATATAAATTCAAAAAATTTTGTGTAAATTTTTTTCACGCTATTTGATTTTTCTTTCACAGTTTTGTTTAGAATTTGGAAAACTTAAAATATCGCGTTATTTCCGAATACGAGTTCCACCGTAGCACCAGCAGCGCTGCAAAAACAACTCCAAGGATTAATGATGTGTATGGGGAAACCACTGTAACAGAAAATAAGGCACGTTGTCGGTTTCGGTGTTTTCATGTTAAAAATTTTGGCCTGCAGAATAAACCCCGGCGGCCGGAGACTGTAGTTTACAATGAAAAATTAAAAGTGATCGTGGAAGCAGATCTATCGCAAACTACGTCGGAGTTGGCGGCAGGATTCGGTGTGATTGATAAAACAATTTTAATTTATTTTTAACTAATTGGAAAAGTGAAAAAGCTCAAAAAAATCGGTACCGCATGAATTGAGTGAAGCACACTAACAAACACGCATCGAATGCTGCTTTACATTACTCAACCGTCACTGTATCGAAAAAATAATGAATCGTATAGGTTCTTGAAAAGAAAAATTGGCACTGTACAACAATCGGAAATGCTGATCACAATGGTTGAACCCAGGAGAATTGGCCAAATCCTGTCCCATGCGAAAGTTGACTCAAAAAAAGTACTGGTATCTGATGGACCAGCGCTGCTGTAATCCACTATAGCTTCCTAAGATCTGGCCAGACTACTACGGCAGATTTGTATTGTTGTCACGTTAAAAAAGAAGAGGTAGATCTCAGGGTTTGTGACATAAGATGAAATAGAGAAAAAATGACTTATATTGTCCAGTTATTTACTATACGATTTAGACACCGTTTAACTAAAACAGAATGTAAATATTAATTACGACCATATTACGACCCCTTAAGAGATGATTTATCTTCATCTGAGTTAATTTTCATCTTGCTTTTCAATCTCTTTTTCATGATGGAAACGATTAGTGACTGTAAGTCAGTCCACGAACCAAGTTTTGCTTCTAAGCTTTTCATATACATAATGAACATTGAAAGAGTAAAGTGATGTTCTTCGGGCACTTTATCATTACACTGAGCTCCGAGAGGTGTATTACAGAAACTTTCTAGCGAGTCATTCCATGGTTTTCTTGGATAATTAAACCAATAATTAAGTATTGTACCAGGATCCAGATGCGACATTATTAAGGCAAAAGTTCAAGGAGTATATTGTTTGCACGTTACGAATTTACACCAGAATACAGAGAATACTTGAGACTATTTCAATGCCAAAACTAATATTACTTTATACTTCAGTGTTACATTATAAAATTCAGAAATTAATAAAATTTGATTCCCATAATTTTTCCCATTCCAACAGCTGTTAAGTCCCTCATCATTTTTCTCGTTTCCCTTTTTAAATTCAGAAAATTATACATACTTATACTTCAGAGGTCGATTAGCGTATATAAAACTTCATAGTAAATAAGGAGAAGAAAAGTAGGAACACAGCTAGAGCTGTATGACATTGCAAACCATGATGGAAAAGCTGACCGTTGAACAACCGAAACTAGTCAATTGCTCTAGCCCAATGCTGCTTCAGAACAACTCTAGACACTGCACTACAGACGGTCGCTAAATTAGAGGAGCTGCGATTGGAATCTCTCTAACACTCGCCATATTACCCGGACCTTGCTCCAACAGATTACCACTTTCTCCGGGATTCGGACAATTTCTGGTAAAGAAAAAATTCAATTCCGATGAAGCAGTCCAAACCGCGTTCAAAGATTTTATTGATTTTCGCTACCAAAATTTTTTAGCAAAAGAAGCAATGAACTACCTATGAAATGGCGAAACTGCAGACAAAAATGGCACATACTTTGATTAAATAGGTACATGACTTCATATATATTTTTTTGTTTTAATTTTTCCATATAAAACCCCAATTTCTTATGTAAGGACCTAATACGTAGAGCGCACTATACATTTCTGGAACTGGCCAATTACATAAACAATATTTTAAAATTACTACATTTGAAAATTGAACTCTTTGCCTGTAGAATCCAGTTCGTTTCATCTAACAGTCATTTGTTTTTACATTGTGGCGTCATTTTAAATTTGCGTGTCTTCATCACTATGGATTCAGTCGTGAAATTTTTTCTACAATTTTAAGTGTCATTTGACACCTCAGTAGAGCCTCGCTCGGCTTCGAACTGCTTTTGGTGATGAAGCACCATGCAAGACGATTATTTATAACCGGTTTGCAGAATTCAAGTATCAATCAATCAATCAGTATCAAATATCAGTATCAATCTCAGTGATGAATTTCGTAATCGTCGCCTGTCCACCGCCGTGAACAATAAAAACGTCGACGCTGCGCGCCGTATGATCGAAACAGACAGGAATGTGACCTACCCTGAAATTCGGGCATCCTTATGCATAGGTATGAGTCAAATACAATCAATCCTACATAAACAATTGGGTGTGAAAAAGCTGTGTTCGTGGTTTATCCCACACAATTTTACTGATGCTTAAAGAACAAACCGCGTCACTTGGTGCGCTTACCAGATTCAAGGAAGGAGCGTCAAATTTGGTGTGGGACATAGTAACAGGTGACGAAACATGGATTTATTGCTACAACCCCAAAACAAAGCACTAATCGACTGTATGGGTCTATCGAGATGAGCTGAAACCAACCAAAGTGTCTCTAACCGGTGATTGCTTCTTTTTTTAATAAAACTGAACATGTGGCTACTGTTGCTTTAGAGAGTTGTACCGTGACTCGTGATTGGTACACGACCATTTGTTTGCCAGAAGTTATTGACGAACTTTGTTAAAATAACCGTAAATTTTGTATCATCTTGCACCACGACAATGTCACTTCTAACACGGCCGAACAAAGAAATACATTTTTTAAGGAGAAAAACGTAGAACTTATGAGCAATCTCGCATACAGTCCCGACCTGACAATTCGTAACTTTTTTTGTTCGTAAAAATTAAGAACCAATTACGCGGTTAACAATTTTTACCATCACAAGAGGTTGTCGAAGAGTATGAAAAACATTTTTCCGAGGTCACCAGTGAGGAGTCGCATAAATGCTTTCAAAATTGGTTTATTCGTATGAAAAAGTGCATTTATGTTAACGGAGAATATTTTGAGAAACAATAAATTCATTTTGACCACTCATAGTAGTTTTTTCTCATTCATTTCAGAAAGTTTTAGTGCGCCCCACGTAGGTACGTAATATCAGACGTGGTTCGTACATATACTGCCGCGACATAAAGCTGCATTTACAGTAAGAACAGCTAACACCCTCAGCTTCGGAAAAGACCTATCTATGTAAATTTATCTATGCGGGTATATTCATTAAATTATATCATAATAAGTACGTATTCTGTCAAAGCTTTACACTATAATAAAAAAATAATCCATCTATAAGGTTAAGAGCAGGAATAGAAAAAAAATGGGGGGCTTGTATCTGAACTAGGAAAACCTGTGTGGAAAACCTGTGTTTCAGAAAACAGAGCTCTTCATCATGATTAAATTCAACTAACTATTCATAATTATACAAAACAAAAATTAGAGCTATTATAAAATTTATAACAGTACATTCATAGGTACATTGGTAATACATAACAATGTGGTACGTATTTTTATGCTCGTATTCATTCAAATTACAAAGGGCTTTCCTGGTATGACAAAACTTTCTTGCCGTATTTCTTATGTTCTATTAAAGTTCCCTTGGAGTTAATACATGAATCGAGAGGTACTTTGGAACAAGTTTCGATCAAATTATTTTATATGTATTCCGACAGTAATGCAGCCGCTAAGCCCAGCTGGATGGATGAGGCGTTTCTCGTAATTTCAATCAAAACGGCTGAGGTACATTGGACCTTCTTAATAAATTCGTGAGGTACACTGAACAAGCAAAGCATTGCCACTAGTTTAATAAGTCTAGCTCGTGTGGCCCCGCTAGATATAGACACAGATATATGTACAAAACCATAGAAAATTTCAATTTAGAATTAGTGAGTGCCGTTCACCTGAACTGAAATTATAACGAAACGTGGTTAAAAAATTAATGAAAATGTTGACATAAAATATTATTCTGCATATTTTATTACCATCTACTGTACCTGAATCCATTTTTTCGATGCCCTGAATTCACTGTTCATCTGATCTGGGGTTTAGTAGATTGGGCTTTAAAAAGTTTTATGTATAAAAAACGACATAACTCAGTAGCTTATATTCAATCCGTAATTACAATTAATTACAGATCGTACAATTATAGCGATTAATCATTGAGGATTAAAATAATATTTGAATTACTATTTTAATTTTCCATTTTTATAAATTGAGCCGTCATTTAGAAATTATCTTTTTACATATTATCTTTTCTATTTTAAATACCAACAGTTATGCTAATGAGGTCTTGAAATAGAATAAAAAATATATATTATACAAGATTTATTATAAAAATAAGCTTATGACGTCATTAAAATATAAAATAACCGTATTACATAAATGATATTCTTATAGCTATTCCATGAAATTAACAAATAATTCAAAACTTATTAAAATAAAGACTGACATTAAGAATGTTCATAAATTAGGTACATGAATTCATATTTTCAATGATTGATGATTGAATGATGATAGTTCCCAATTAAGCGTTCGTGAGCTAACCAGACTCCTACCATAAAAAAATAAGTAACTATTAAATTTTATTATGAACATTCTACATAATAAGCTTCACTTATTATCACAATATTTAAAATGATTTCGTAAATGTTAGCAATTTCTGTCTTCCGTCTAGTATCTCATAATACAAGCATAATACTTGCTTACTTTGGGAGTAGATGGCGCTGTGTGGGATGTCCCAGATATTATTGTTATTATGTTTTTTATGTGATTACAGACCAACCTATAGAGGTTATAACTAAATATTCTACTGTACAGCAGCCTGGGGTGTAAGATTATTTTAACGTTTGGATATTTTCTTGAAGCTGTGGTCTCTCTCTCGTTTTCAGATTTTATAAAGATACTTGAGATTCTACAGCCAACGATGCATCTTTTAGTAGTCAACAGAGTTAGGGCCAATTTTTCAATCAAGGAATAAACAATTAGATAGCTAATTGAAGAATAAACTTATTTCGTTCTTTTATCTCTTGAATAACAAAATGAGTTTTTCAATCCTCGAATAACATCCAGATAGTATATCTGAGGAAATTCCAATCAATCCTGCTCAAACTTCAGGCGTTATAGTGTGAGCGGGACAGTATAATCTCAGTATCTCCGTGTTAGAGTAGAATAGCTATATGCACAGGATGTTTGACATATGTTTCGTAGCGTGGGTGATGTGTAGTTTACGCGGTGATAGCGGCAATGTCTGACTATTTATTTCTATCATTATTGTACACTTTAAAACTAATTTCGTAGATTTCGTCTTGCAAAAATGTCCAATGTTAAACAAACTGATTTGAAAAAAAGGGAGAGGGCAGTGAATTTTATGTCCAGTGAAATAAAATTGCTAACCTACATTGTTTGTGACTATAAACATATATTAGAAAACAAGAAAACTGACGCCGTCACCAACAAACATAAAGATGCTGCATGGGAAAAAATTGCAGCGAAATTTAATTCCGCAAGTAGTGTCGCTATGCGGACGGCAAAATCTTTAAAACTAAAATATGAAGGCCTCAAAAAAACTATGAAAAAGAAAGCAGCTTTGAACCGGCAGGAAATGTATAAAACGGGCGGCGGTGGAGGCACACAAATTCCTTTCACGGACGTAGAAGAGAAATTGCGATAATTATGTCAACGAAAAGAAACAATTATTTATTTTCAATCTCAAAACCAGTTCAAAACCTACGTTCAAAACACTTCAGCTTCAGATGTCGGATTGACAGCCGAGATAACCAGAACTAACTATAGGATAGCGGCTTATCTGGCCCATAAACGTCCAGATAACTTGATTTCAGAAATAGCTGCTATATTCATCGAATAACCGCTATCTGACTGATGAAAAATCCAAATATATCTTATTCGACGACTGCTATTTGACTGTTTATCTGACTATTGAAAAATCGGCCCTTAAATAAATAAAAGCAAAATCAGCCTAACACTGATGCTTCCATTATGAAATTTCGAATACGAGGTATATCCTTTGGACCTCATCACTGTAGGATCTAATGGGTGTAATTACACATTAGCATATTGCAATACCTTAAAGTTATTATATCTATTTCTAGACATACTACTTTCTATTTATATTCCTAAACAATAAAAATATTAATTAACTAGTGCGCCGTTCTAATTGAAAACACTTGAACAGACTTTCATTTTTCTAAAATACATAATTATTATCTTGTAACTGAAGTGTAGTAGTATTTGACGTAATCTGTGCACAGAGATATCAAAATTTTAAGAAAAGGCAAACTTGAGTTATTTAGTGCTGCCTGCTGGGACGTACCCGCGCTGTGTTGAAATTAGACAGAAATGTCTATGTCGAATTTTAAATCTTGTGAAATTATTGTTTTAGTAGAACTGAACTTTTCACAAACTCGAGTCTCGAGTTGTGAATATGACTAGGATTTCCATACAAAATACAACACAAAAATACGTACATTGACTGGTGTTTGTCACAGAATGCAATATTCTTCAACAACTCATAGTCTACGGAAATAAAATCCGCCATCGATCATCAACCGTCTTCAATCAGAACGGCGAATTTATAATGAGGTGGATTTTGTTTTGGTTGTACGTAGTATTTAACCTTAATTCACTAAAATTAAATTTAATCAAACAACAAATAACTTCGTAAAAAACTAGCAACTTTGATCTTGAGCACGGCAGATTTATTCAGATAAGTGAGGCGCCAGCATGCAAAACCAGGCGACCATGAGTGGAGCAGAAACAGTTTTCATTATTATAATCATTAGACTTACAACATGTAACCTTAAATTTTTATTGAAATATTTTTACTTTTCAGACCCTTTTTCACGTGACCTTTACGTCATGTAAAAGTAGCTTTTTAAGCTGTGCCTAAACATAACCGTTGAATGAAGATGGCCGAGGACAGAAAAGTGTGGCATGCCTTGGGAGAGACCTGTGTCCAACAGTGGACGAATGTGGGCCGATGGATGGATGGAAACATAACCGTACCGCAGCCACTCCCGAAGTTTTATTTTTAAAAGCTTTTACGTTATATCTACAAAGTAGTAACTTCTTACTGATATACACGCACCTACTGCTTACAAGAACACACTTATTTAAAAAAGAAAAAAATGTTAACTACAGTTAACATAATAGAAAATGATATTGTCAAAGTTGCTAGCTTTTGTTACTACTACTTAGAGAATTACAATATAATCAAACCAATGTTACTTACTCTTCGATAATTTTACTTAAAACTGTACTTACAGTAAAAAGATTTAAACTTATGTATCATAGGCAATGTTATAGTTAGTTGACATCTTAATTTAAAATGAAACCGCTTATGGTCTCAAAACAGTTAACAAATATTTAAACTTAAACAAACATGTTGTAATGATAAAAAATAATTAAAATTAATAATTGAACGTAGGAAGTTCGAACTTTAAACAAGTATAAGAATCTATATTATCTACTGCTACAAAAAAAAAAAGGGTTATAAACAATTATGGTGATTTTGTTTCACAAACTTATTTTAAACAATGTAATGTGCTCACGGATTTTTTACCAGTGCTTCGATGTAAAATCGAATTAATTGCTGCAAATTATTAATTTGGTATAAACAGCCGTGGCATAATCGTGAAAGGACAATGCCAACTGCGTCGTATACAATTGAACAGAGTATATTACATGACACTAAGTTGGGTTAAATTGAAATACATGGCATTGAGAAGTTGGTCTATTTCTAAAATTACTAGTTAAGTATAATATGTATTTCAAAGAAGGCGGATTTTTCGAGATATATATTAAAATGCATGTGGCACATCTGTACATGTTACACAGTTCCATTCGAATGATTTTATTTCAAGCAATACGTATTTTTCCAAGATATAATTTACGTGCACGAAAAGTAGTGATAAACGAGCTTACTCACCATTTGTGATAAAGTATAGCAACTAATTCGATTTGAGATTATTTCGCTGCGTCTATGGGATGTTTGATCTACTCCCCTACTACGCTGATAAACACTAAATAAAAAATAGTGAAGTTGTGAAACTTCACTATTTTTTTTTTAGTGTTTATCAAACCCCATTAAATAGAAAATAACAAAATCGTAATTAAATGTATTTTCCCGTAATTACTGATGTCAACAACAGCACATGGGAACATATATATGTCTCTTGTTACGTGACACACTACCTAGTAGAGAATATAATGGGTATCCATTATCATTGATCAAACATACCATAGATACACAATACAGAACTAAAAGTAACCATGAAGTACTTAGCGTCAAGAATATATACACGGTATACACTACGTGTCCAGTATCGCGATTATTTTTTGTACGTATATAAGCTTTGTATCTAGAACATATAGGTATGATCGAATGGATCGAAATATATTTTATTTTTTATTTTTATCACTCAAAAATATTTTCAATAACATCAATAGAGAGTCGTAATACCTTAATGTTTCTAAGGGCCTGCCTTTTATAAGCTCCAAGCAATATTGACTGGTGCTACTTTGGCGGATAGGGCATTCAAAATTAATTTCAATAATAAAAAAATCAGGGTTATACCCTACCTACATTGGTAACATGATTATTAAAAATATATGTAGATATATATTATTTACTACAATACTATGGAAGATAATTCGTATGGAAATATAACTATGTATTTATCACTCAATTGACGAGCGTACCATCTTGGATGGTTTTAAAACTAGTTATCAACAAACAAGTAACAAAAAAAAATTTATATATTATGGGATATGAGGTGAATTCAACATAAAGTGAGAATGAGATTATTGCCGACAGAACGGCCTCGTTGGCCGCGCGTTGATTTGGCCGTAGCGAAGCCGCCCGCGTTCAAGTATTGAAAGATGTAACATGCAACGCAGGCGGAGAGGGCTCCAGGCCAAAAGTTGAGCTTTTCCGCGCACCCCCATTTTACGCTTAGCCAAGAAAGTCAGGTAGCTGAACTATCTGTAAAATTTGTTTAAAAAAAAAAAAACTGATTCGGATCTGTCTTTAAAAAGAGGAGTCATTTTGTTTGCATCTTCTCTAAACATATTGCGAAAATATAAAATAATTAAAGTTCGCGCGGTAATTAAATATGTTCGCTTGAAAATGTTAGTTTGAGTACCGGAAAAGTGAATTGACTTACGAGATATATTTTGGGTTATCGCCCCCCCCCTTCCCTTTTCCCATATTTTACAGGTGAATGTCGATGTGCTGAGTTTAAATCTGGTTTAACAGCAGCCCTCGCCGGGACAACAGTAGCCAAAGAAATTGACAAAAAAATTTAAAATAGCTGAAAGACCAAAAAGTATGATGGTGCTGTAGTAGTTGCTTTGTAGGATTTTTCAAATGATCAGTGTAAAAAGTTTTTGAAGAAAGACATATTCAATGCATAAGTAAATCTAAAAGGTGACTATATCACATCAACCGTGTTTGCAACTTAGCTAAATTTTATAGTTCCCGCCTTAGCGGCAAGTTAGACCCCAAAAAGTAAAATGTCTCTACGCAATAAGCGTACTCTTTACACCGTTTGCATCAGGCCGGTGATGACTTACGCGTCTCCGGTTTTCCTCCATGCGGCACCAAATCTGTTATACATACTCCAAATTGTCCAAAATAAATTCTGCAGAAGAGTGACTCTGGCGCACCTTCTTGGTACGTCAGAAACTCAGTTCTACATCGAGACTTAGAGCTCCCCACAATCTCAAAGTACAAGAGAGACGCATCAGAGCGTTTTTTCACTAGAGCTACTAATCATAGCAATCCATTGATAATTTCAACTGCTAATAAATTAAGAACATTTAAGAGAATTTAACTGTGTTATATTCATTCTCACTTCTCTTTGGACACTCCTCGTACCAACTGTAATATTTTATAATATTAGACAAAAAAAATCATAACCTTTTCAGATTCATCCACAACAAATAATATGATTGAAAACAAAACTTCAAACCTCTAAAACAATATGTAAATTGTTAATAATTATATTTGTAATAAAAATAATATTAATATTAAACTCTTACATTTTATCCATGACAATTTAACAATCTTAACAGTCACACTACTAACACAAACCTATTTAAAACATAATTTAATACAATCATAATACAAATATATTTAAAAATATTCTATGTATTTAACTTGTTCAACATTTCATTTGAGTGTAACTAAATGGAAATTAATATAACTTATAGATAGGTACCATCGTTTACGACTAGACACTCAAATTCTCAATTTATGTAATATTTATCCCCATAGAGTGTATGCATACAATAAACACACCTAATTTATGTAATTTATATGACATTTATAAAATTGTAAATGAAGAAATACTGTCCGTTTATAAAATACGCATTAAATACATGTGATTTGTCATAAATTTTGTAAATATTCATATATTTTATATAGGGAAAGGTAAAAATGTAATGTTATGAAATGAAATTTTGTAAAATTTTGAAATCAAGCACTTCCAGACAGATGAATCATAATCTCTATGACGAGAAACATCCAAAAATAAAAAAAATCGAGTTCTTATTTCATTAATACATCACCCTGCTTCGATTCATTTCCAACTCAAAACATTTTCTCCTCCTGTTTCACCACGGATATTTCCTGCAGCATCGCTTCCAATCCTTCTGGCACAATGCCCTGGTCAAGATCCAAATTCCATTTGTAATACTGGAATCAATTGATTTAAAATTAGCATGATAAAAATAAAGTCTATATCTGTAACAGTTACTATGAGAATGAAGAATTTTTTTTGGTTTTTTGGCAGTTTCAGAAACAACTGGAGAGTTTTCAACTGACGCAATATTCAAAAAACTAGAAAAACGTCAATTAAATATTCGAAACTGTAGGGGCCAAGGCTACGACAATGGCGCCAGTATGTTCGGTATCAACTAGGGAGTAAAATCAAGAATATTGACTATAAATCCCAGAGCATTCTTTACTCCTTGCGGCTGTCGCAGCTCGAATCTCATCTTAGTAGATGCTGGACATCATCCATTGCAAAGGTGCTTTTTGCCTTTACTCAAAGAAAATATGTCCTATTTTCAAAATCCAGCAAGAGGTGGGAATTAGTAAAGGGTACATTTAAGTTAAGCTAAAAATCGTTGTCTGATACAAAATTAGAAAGCCGAATCGATTTCAATTTGATGATATTATCGATTGCATAAATAATCTGAAAAATCAATCTAAAGATGCAGATACAGATACCCTCTGTGATTGCGAAGCAATTGTTACTGAAATGCTGACTCTACAATTTATTATTTCGATACACGTGTGCTACGAAATATTAATCCGTGTGAATACATTAAGTAAATTAATAATAATAATGACGTATACATCATAACAACGTCTACGCCCCAAACTAAGCATTAACTTGTGTGAAAAGATTTAAAAAAAAAATAATAATGTTCAGCTATTATGCAGATGAACCTATTGATTCTGCTGAAAGTAGATTCAGAATTGATTTTTTTTTATTAAAATGGTTGATGCAGTAATTCAGGACATTGACGAGAGAGTTACAGCACTTATTTGCCGATCCAAAACAACACAACTTGATGGTTTATTTGGGACACCCATTCTTATATTATTTTTTTTAGAAAATGGCAACACACGAGATAAAAAATCACTAAGTATTGTTAGTACTCGAGTGTTGCCTGTTTACAGTTCAACTATAAATTCATTTTTTCTAAAAATTTTGTCCCAATTAACCCCGATTTACGGTACATTATGACGTGTCTGTCTGGATGTAGAACATGGTTTAAGAGCAGCCCGGATCAAGAGGAGTACGTATTGGTAAATCCTGAGTTAGATATATTTGTTCCATCTCGCCTTAAGCAACGCAGAGAGGGAAATGAGGGCACGTTGCCCTCACCTACCATGCTGTCTTGCGTGTGACGGGTCCGTTTGACTAAAACTGACACCTTAAACCGTATAAAAATACAGCTTTGTTCATCTTTTATTCTAGTGCGCACGCGGGCTTTGTTTATTATATGTCTAAAAACTACCTGCGAACGACACACTGCCCGACTGCGTAACATTCAAAGTAGGGAAAAGAATTACCTTGTCTAATTCTTTTCGGAGAGAAAGCACGGCACGCTCACGGTCCGCCACCAGCTCTTCCAAATATTGGTAGCGAAGCTTTTTACGAGCGCGACATTCGCGCGCCGACTGACGACTACGCTCTGCGGAAACAAACATGAAACATGTTTAAAATCTTGCCTATGAAATGTGAGAAACTGCATCTAATTCGGTGCACTAGTTTTTGAAGAAAATGGTAACAGACATAAACACACTTTCTTCCCCAAATCACATATACCTTCTCCTTTCCGTCGCGGGTAAAAAAAACCCAAAATATTCAAATTTTCAGCCTGTAACTCAATATTGAAGGAACTCTGACAATGTTGAAATATTATCTTCAGAAACCTGGATAAGTGGCGACGGTAAGGTATTTGTTGGCACTTTTTAGTGTTTTCAGTACTCAAAGGGTGTCAATGGAATCCCACTATTAAGCCTACGCCGTCGGTTTGTGCGTCCGCTTATCCCATAGAAATAATAATAATACATGGGACATCCCACAAAAATAGCATCGCACTTACGTACTTGGATGAAGAAAACCGAGAAGAAAATGGGATCGAAAGTGAATTAAAGGTGTGTGCGTGTTTGTTTGTTTGCACGACTTTATCAGTACATCAGTACACAACATGTTTTTCATGTATAAACATTTTATCGCAAAAGACTTAATCTATGCTCTACATATCAACCCAATTGGGTCAGAATGAAAGTCACGAGCCATTTAATTGACAGATACAATTGATTGATAATGATTGACAACAAGTGAAAAGGTTAAGAATATACAATAAAATATTTACTACATCTAAATTTTACGATATATCCAAAATTTAGACAGATAATAACAAAATATGAGCCTAAAAAGTCATTGAAGCCAATTTAGTTGTTTGATAGTTGGCCAACTTGAAATTGTAAGTCTGTGGGGTCTCTAATACTCCATGTAATAGAGAGCCACATTAAAGCTCAAATGTAAAGCCCTAATGTTTGTTACTCAACAATACTTGTTTTTGGGATGTTGGGATGAGGATGTGGGACTTTAATTTAATTTGTAAAAGTATTGAATTCTTGTCTTACCAACTAGAGATATTTACCGCATAATACCGTTAGACTTCTTAACATTTCCAAATATTTTTCTATCCATCTATAATCTATCTATAATATTTTTCCAAATAGTTTTATTAATCCAATATTTACTTTGGAATATTAACATCTTTTGTTAATACTGTTAGTACGAATTCAAGAAAAAAAAAATTATTTTTTTTTAATTTAAATTTTATTTGAGCTCAGATAGAGCTCTCGCAAAGAACTTTACTTATGCCTACTATATTGAATAAAACTTTATCTTCTCTCTCTTTCAGCCTCAGTCAGTCATAAATACATCATACCTACTTACTTGAAAAACTTATATTCGTACGATAATTCTAATGATTAAGACTGCACACGATACCATTATACAACAAATCACAAAAATGATTGAAAAAATATATAAAAAATGTTTAAAAAAAAACACGCTGTTCGTACGCTGGAGTTTGCAGTGTAAACAAACGGCTTTCGGTTAGCCTACGATATTCCATCTACGAACTACGATCGTATGTCTATGACTTGTGCTATCTTTAAAAGACTGTATCTTAAAGCGCTTGAAATTTGCACAGAATAATATATATTATTATGTGATATGTATAATATTTTAATATAAAAAAAAAAAGTTAAGGGGTCCCTGTACTACATGGAACTTTTTGTAAATGCATAACTCAAATAAAATATCACTTTTTAAAATAAAAAAAAAATCATGAACTTTGATAAATATGCGCGCATTATCAAGTCCTCCAAAAAAGACAGCCAACAGACGGACATAAGAAGGATGTTGTAAGGATTCCGTTTTTTTTTTCCTTTTAAGGTACGGAGCTGTAACAAAATAAAAACAATGTACATACACACATTCAGGGTTTATTAAATCATTACATCCGTTTAGTCCTATTCGGAAATACGAAAATGGTGATCCGGGTTTATTTAATTAGCAGTACGGAATTCGCAAGGAATGAAAATTCCTTACAGATACACGGAAATAAGATAGAAGAATTACCTAATCAGTAACTGTGGTAACGTACCCAATTTGGCCTTCATGTCCTGCTTGTCTAGCTGAGCGCGTCGGCCGGGCCTACGCCCGCGCTTACCGCTTTCACGCCGCTCTCCGCCGTCTGCCCCCAAACTTCCAGAACCCAGCAGTCCAAGCGAGCCTCCACCTTCCTGAAAATTAAAATAAAACAAATCAAATCTCCGCTACAATATTTTTTTCGAATTATCCAAGGGCTCATACATTGAAAAAATACTACCTGTAAAATATGAAATGTTAGTTTTTTTTTTCGTTTCAAATGGCATAAATTGATAACATACGGCTATATTCTACCGAGACCGGTAACCCTAGAAGGGTGCGACTCTTGAAGTTGTGCAAGACTATGTCTATCTAGGACAGACTGTCCAGTTAGGCAAACACAACTTCAACAAAGAGGCCGACCGAAGAATTCAGCTGGGCTGGGCTGCTTTCGGGAAGCTCCGTCGTCTGTTCTCGTCGCCACTACCGCAATGTCTGAAGACCAAGATCTTCAACCAATGCGTCCTGCCTACAATGACATACGGTGCCGAAACATGGACTCTCACGGCAGGACTGGTCCACAAATCTGAAGTCGCTCAGCGCGCTATGGAGCGGGCTATGCTCGGTATTTCCTTGATGGACAAAATCAGGAATACGCAAATCCGTCAAAGAACTAAAGTTGTCGACATAGCCGAAGTGATTAGCAAGCTGAAGTGGCAATGGGCCGGTCACATTTGCCGTAGAACCGACAACCGATGGGGTAGACGGGTTCTCGAGTGGAGGCCACATATTGGAAAGCGAAGTGTTGGACGCCCCCCGGCCAGGTGGACTTATGACCTGAAGCACCATACCGGGGGTAATTGGATGCGGAAGGCGGAGGACCGTGTGTAGTGGCGAGCCTTGGGAGAGGCCTATATCCTGCAGTGGAGAGACACGGGCTGATCATGATGATGATGATGGACGGCTATATTATAAAAATAATCCGTTCGATTTACTGTAGCCGCACTACAAGAGTCACAAAAAAAACTAGTTAAGAGGGACATTAAGGCTGTACAATGTAAGTCGTCCCGTTTTTATCAAATTTCAACCTACGTTATTGGCTCAAATCTTTACTCAACAGCGACAAAAAAATATTGTAAGTAAATATGGACCTTTGTTTGTCCATTGGCTATCTTGAAAACGAGATGGTATTAATTTCGCTCGATAGAAAAAATCACCAAAAGAACCTTAATAAAACACAATTTATTTTGTCATAATGAACATAATTCTTTGACGTTAAAAAAAATCTCAAACGAAGGTTATACTTATACCTATCCATTGGCTTTTTATTTTTATTAATATAATATTTATTTATTTTGTAATTAAAATATAAAGATTTTCGCTTGCGTCTTTGATTTCAAGCAATCTCGTATCCCGTTTGTACAAGAGTATATGGCGCAACTGCCTTCTCTGTCGCATGCATTTGGGCCGACCGGGCAGCAACAATTTTAGATAGGTATAGTTCGCCTCAAACTTAATGGCGGATAGGAATACAACGCTATATGCGTGCTTGCGCAGGTGCAGTCATACACTCCTCGCTCCACTGCGTCCCGCTACATCTAAAATTGGTTACTGCGACGCGACTTGTGCCTATATTCACATCCGCCATAAAGTTTGATTGGAACTATAGGTACGCATTTCAATCGTATGTTTTATAGTCTCATTTGGGTTAGAACTAGGTCCGTACAGAGCTAAAATTTTGAAATTTCTATTCGTGGTTATTGAAATTTCATGATAATCAAAGCAGTATTCGATGTTTGACTTATAGAAGACTCGGTGATTATATTGAGTTACAACTAGATTTTTAAAGTGTATTTATAACAATTTCGAAGTTTCGCCTCTCAATGAAACTCAAATGAGAATAATTGACTTATACATGTCAGCGTCGCTTTAGATATAACCATCGAGTCTAGTTTGTTTTCAATTAACACGTAGACACTTTGATTAAACAAAGTTCTTTTCGTTAAACAAAGCAACCGTTACGCCATAGAACGTTAGAAGCGTTAAACCATACGAGGTTAAATCGTAACATACGTTAATAAGGCCACGGTGTAACCACGCACGGAAAGTGGACGCTGTACAGTCGTATGCTAACTAAGAATTGTAAAGATTATTTAAAATAATTTTAATTCAATAGCGTTCTTCACAGACGTATCGATCAAAAGGTAAATTTTGTAACATTACTTTTTGGTGCCCACATTAGTGTCACTAAAATGTATAGAATTCGCTGATTAAAAATATAATTACAGATTTCGGTAATGCTCATAAAACTAAAATAAACCTGTGATGTGCGTGTCGGCTCACACATAAGGCAAGGTTCCGTTCCATGCAAACAAAAACTTTTAAAAACGTTTGTTCCGAGTTAAACTACGTATTAACTTCATCGGCTGTAACTCGTGAACTAATTGACCCCAGATAGTCATATTATCATAAAACTGACTCAAGAGTTCGGGGGGGGTATGTACCTCACGTAAAAAGGTCCTTTTAGAGTGTAATATTTTGTAAACTGAGTCTTAGATTTTTTTTAAATATTCTCTACATACCTATGTACAAATATTTATAACCATGCCACAGACTTGTAAAATAATAGTCTGCGAGTAAAATAGCTGTAACACAGACCGACGAACAAAGAAGCTATAAGGGTTCATAGTCGAACTACAGAACTTTAGAAACGCGTTGAATTCTGGACTTCTAAAAGTAATGGATGGTTTGATCCTACAGTAAGCACAGATTGCCGAGTATTCACTCCATGGAAACTAGGTCAGGTTAAATGGGTCAGGCCAAGGGCGTACAATTAAAGGGTCGCTAACAGAGGGGATTTTTTCACCTTTTTATACATATAAAAGGTAACGAATGAAAGTACGACTACAATACCACCCCTTTTCAATTTGACGGGAAAAGCATTCTAAAGGCTACGTCTTTCTCAAGCAAAGATTTTTTAAGAGTATTTTATAAAACTTTGTATCTAATATTCTATGTTAGGTCCAAACACTTAGCCCCTGCAGTGAGGCATTAATGGGCTGACGGTAAGGTCTGGCAATATTCTATGTTATTATTGAAAATTTTATAAAGCTGAGTAATCGACGCAAAAGCTATTTACCTTAGGAAATATTTGTACAATAAAAAAACCGGTAAAATTAAGATTTCGTACCAACACTTCGTCTATTAATAGTCGGTCGAAATAATAAAACTATACTTTTTTTAAAAATCACAGCTATTTTTTTTTTGAGTAACTCTAAGACTAACTAAATAACGCAATTTCTTCTGTAAGTTATGGCTAAATATCTCATCATCATTTCAGCTGCCGCACGTCTACTGCTAGCCATAGGCCTCACCCCTAGAACTCCCCAACAGAGGTCCTTTCTTCAGTATAAAAAAATCTAATTTTTAACTTTTGACACCTAGAAGATTAGGGGGGAAAGTATTTTTTGACATTTTGAAGTACATAATTAGATAAAAAGTAGGTAAAATGTAGGCAATCTAGGCAGTAATTTTGTTTTGACTATTTAAATAACCGAGCAGTCATCTACAAACTGTAAAAAAAAAAATGAGTACTCAACTAAATCCGATCGGATGGTGGCAAGTGGAAGCTAATCGTGTAATATACTACCAAGGGTGGTGGCTAAGAAGAAAATCTCATGTACCATTAATACAAGTGACAACAGGGATCAATTGAAATTGATTAGAATGTAATTTTACGAAAAGGTTTACGATAGCTAGCTGGCGTAAGATGGCGAGTTTTAGCCTGAGTGTCAGTACGCAAGGTCCCCGCGCATCGGTCTTCACTTTCGAGAAATCCCCGCATGCTGGTCTTCAACCCCGTAAAATTGCGTAATGTCTCTTCGATACTGTGAAGTGACATTTATGACTCTATTAAAACCAAACGCTGCTGTCAAATCAATTTACTCTATAGTGGCAACGTATTAAGCTAACATTAATTCTTATCAGTTTCCCGAGTCTAATCACAATTGTACGCATAAGAAATTAAAAACACGAATTAATTGACTATACGTGTCTCCAAGCAGGGTGATGGGGCAGTTAACAGGGATCTTTTAAGTATCATCCGAATTCATATTTTCTTTGATTTGAACTTTGATTATATAATATCTGGATAGATAGTCGGACAAAAAACGTAGATAAAAATATCACCTAACTGTTCGGTTATAATTCACGCACACAGAGACGGTTTAGTACATGATTAGTATAGTGTAGCGAGAATATGCCTTGAGTCACACACGAGTATGTAAAGTTGGTCTGTCAGTTTTTTGCCAATGTATTGCGATGGTCCACCAGACATTATATAATCAAAGATTTTCAGTTAGAATCACTGTAGTATTAATAGGTAAACTTGGGTCAAACAGCTACATAGTCTCCTATAAACAATAGAATCATTGCTCAACTCGAAACAATACCGTTACGGTAGGCAGACTGTACTTGTACAAAGTTGTTTACATTTGGTCTCACGTTTTTGGGTCAACCGTGCTCGATCGGTCCGTGAACCTCGTATAACGCATAGGTACGTGTTCCCATACTAACAATAATATTACTTACTGACAGTGCGGTATGTAGGGCGATATATCGAATACGCGGGATGTTCCAGGCATTATATTAAGAGAAAATTGGATTAAATGCAAGGGATGATGGTATTTTTTACCTTTCAAGCTACTTAATCTTAGTATATTAGAAAAGAAAAAAAAACTGGATAAGTTACCGAAGGGAGCATCTCTTCATAGTAATAACGAGGAATGGGAGTCCATGATATTCGTCTAATGAGTCATTACGCACATTTTTTTATAGCGTGTGTTCGTCTGAACGTAGTCCAAACTTATAGCGCGTGTAGAGCTTATCGAACAAAAAGTTTTAAGGGAGCAGATGGCGCAAACTAACAGTTACCGAGAAAAACATGTTAAAAGATAAATTTTTAATTTATTTAGTCCGGTAAGCTCTTATTTAATATTAATAATTAAAATTTGTCATTCGGTGTACATTCAAAGATATAGGTTCAAAACAAATCGCTATTTAAATAACAATGGCAATTTTTGTGCCTTCTTTGTTGCTCCATAATCTCATTTGTTAATTTCAATCCATTACTTAATGTATGATTCAGAAGCAAAACTAGCAAAAAAAAATTTTTTTTAAAAGTAGAATTATGTCAGGTCATTTCATTTTATGTGTCAACCTGTTTCGGTAATAAAAATCTAGCAGACACCGAATTTTTTTTAATATGACACTAACGACATGGTCACATGGTTTTATACCTACCTGTCGTGAGTTACTTGAAAACGAACACGCAACGTTATTATTAATTTACTTTATAAAGTAACATGAATAATCATTAACTAATTAAAATAAATTTCTTGGATTTAGGTAGAGCTAAAGAAACCCACATCTCAATACTTGTACTAAAAAAAATGTTCAATAAATTTGACCTTTTTGACCTAAAATACTAGTTTTTAGTATATGATATTGTCCACATGGACTTCGTGTCTATAATACCCAGCCAGAATGTTTTTTTAAATAGATATTGTTATTTTACAACTAATAATCAAAAGTAATCAAAAAATTTTTATTAAATTTATGACGTTTACACACACTTAGTAGGTAGAAGTCAAAACAAATTTATAGGTACTGGTACAAATATAAAAGTAACTGTAATCACTACCTATTAAGTAACAAATTTTATTGATATTTGTAGTTTAAGGGTTAAATTGTAGGCGACCCTGCCTACGAAGCTGGAGATCCCGGGTTCGAATCCCAGGTCGGGTCAGTATTTATATGATGAATATTAATACTGGCACCGGGTCTTAGTAGTTATATGTATGTGGTGTCTTCGCTTGGTACCCAAAATACAAGCTAATGCATAGTTTGGGACCCAGACGTTGTTGTGATTGTGTGTGTTATTATTATTATTATTGTTTTTTTCATACTTTCGTATAAAAGTGAAACTATGGCATATGTATAGAATTACTGACATTCTGTTTTATACACAACAAATAATCTTCGTATTTACACAATAAAAATTACAATTATTCCAGCAATCGTAAATAACACGAATCAACTAAGGTAAAAGGTAAACTACGTTCCTAATTATTAAAGTTAGTTATCGTATAGGTGAAAGTGTCAGTTAGCAACAGAAAGCCGGGCGTACTGCGTCGCAACGTAACGACGCAGATACCGTCGTAGTATATAACCTTAAAAATAAACCGGTGAAACTATACGGGACTGATACGATACATATATAAATTCTAAATATATAAAACGTGATTTATATACTTGGCAAAAAAATACACGTTTATGTAATACTTACAATTGTAATCGTTTCAATGATGGATTCTTTTATAGCTACAGACAGCACTTAGCGTGGCGACACGACTCGGCTACACTGACTGAATGAATGAACACTAACGCAATAACGCAACGAAACACGAGCCCGGCTGAGTTGTGAAAACGAAAAACGTAGCGTAAAAAAAAACACCGTCCGTGCAGAATGAAATAAAGTAACGTCGATCTCGCGCTCATGTAAGCACGAAGATTAAAGTAAAAAAAAGCGACCAAGTGCGAGTCGGACATGCGCCTGATGGTTACGTAGGTACGGTTGTATAACGTACTGACTACATATGAGATATTTGACAGACCGGTTAGCCGAGTGGTTAGACAGCCTAACTGCGGAGCCGATGGTCGCGGGTTCGGTTCCCGCCCGGGACAAATATTTGTGTGCATCAACATGTCTATTTGTTCCGTGTCTGGGTGAAAAAAAAGTATCTATATATGTATATATTATAGAAAAGAATATTCAAGAATGTAAACCAGTTGTATAGTAACCTCATAACACAAGCATAATACTTGTTTACTTTGGGACTAGATGACTATATGTGGGATGTACCAGATATTTTATTATTTTATAGTAATATATATTTTTTATGTGATATAACAACTAACTAACGATTTTAGTATTTTTCCTTTCACTTATGGTGTATGACCTTACTTCTTGCCAAGTTTCATAGTTCTAGGCCAATGGAAAGTACCCTACTTTACACTTTTTTGCGGCATAAACGCCCGTATCTTTTTTTTTACGTTAACTTAGAAGTTTGATATTTTCACAGCTTCAAGGGACTGTAGTCCTGAGTATATGGTTTTAATTTCAACTCGACACCTTCACGCGTTCCCGAGATAAAGGGTCTTGTCTGACAGACAGACAGACGGATGGACAACAAAGTGATCTTATGAGGGTCCTGTTTTGTTCCTTTCGAAATACGGAACCCTAAAAATCAGGTAATGTAACTAGAAAACGATTATCGAATTTATTTCTGTACTCGTGTTATAAGCTTTGCTTCTTGCCAAACATGACTCTAAGCCAACGCGAGTGTCCTATAGGTTTTGACCACAGACCAGTCAACTTATAGGCCACGCTTTAATAAACGTCAGTACGAAAACGAAATCGCCAAAAAGTGGCGGGGTGCGGGGAGAGGTCGGCTAGTTTTCATTGGCTCGTTCAATATTGACAATTTAATGGCTTCCGACGTGCTTCCAACTAACCGCTCACAAGAGACGTAGTTATGTAGTGTCACTACATAGCCTTGGCGAATGCTACTCCCTGTCAAAGCGTGGTCTATAAGGTTGACTTGTCTGTGGTTTTGACTCACTTTTGAGAGTGTCAAAAGTTGCGGCATATATGGCCCTATTTTTTTTTTGCCTGACTCAGAAGCTTGAATTTTTTACAGCTCCTTTTGTAAACCTAAGTACTAAATATGAATTTCAACTCAATATTTCCATGCGTTCCTGAGAAAAAAAAGTCTTGATAGACAGATGATCATCAATTCCCAGGTTCAGACTTTCAAAGGTTAATAATTCTTTCATTGGAAAATGTATCCGTTTTTATAATAAGGTTCCAAAAGAAATTTTAGTCAATTGGTTTAGACTTCAATTCTAATCAATTTATAACGCGAGTTAAAGTCCAACTAGTGAAAAAAAGCTTACTATTGTATTTGCGAGTATTTAAATGATAAGTGCGCACGGACATCATTGTGATAGCTGTAAGCATTGTAAATTTAAAAAAAAAAGGATTAAGAAAATATATATTCAAATACAATAAATACGGAGTAATTTCTTAACGGTTCTTCTCTTTTTAGTTTTCGGAACCGGTATACCTAAGCAATTCATTTTGACTTTCAATAAATATGTGTAAACATCTTAAATGTTAATATATATTTTTTTTATTTTGAGATAGACAGACAGACAACGAAATAATCTTAAAAAGGTCCCTTTTTGCTTTCGCGGAACGAAACTTTAAAAAATGACAATATTATTTGAAGATGTATCGTACCCAAGGAATATGACAAAAACCGCACGTAAACCATCCATAACACCATTAAGTTTAAATACTATTATTGACATAGTAATATTAGTAACCAATCACCTAATCACATATAATAATTCATTACTGGAAACTAACTTTACGCTATCATATTTTTTTTACACCGTCTGTAATCTCAACATGTCCTCTTTACATTTATTCTGATTTTATAAACAAAACCAGCCAAGTGCGAATCGGACTCGCACACGCAGGGTTCCGTACCACCATACAATATACAAAAACGAACGCGACGTTAATCGAATTTAACCATTAATAGTTATTATTATGTAATTTAATAATTATTGTATAAATATATTTCATTTTTATTTCGTTAGTTATTTAGAAGGCGCACGATCCTCTCTGGCTAATCCGAAAAGTAATAACATGAGTACACTGATAGCTAGAGACAATTTTTATTATTTATTTTATTACAGTAAACCTTTGACTTTTAGTCTCGATTGTGAGGAAAATGAGCTCTGCAAAGGAAAGCGAAAATTTAAATTAAATTTAAATTTAGTACTTAGTAATATAATGTAGTTTTCATCATAAAATGTTTATTTTTTAAATTATCTTTTACAATAACATCGAAAAGATAAAATGCATCTCATCATCATCATCATCAGCCCATTTTACCTCACTGCAGGGGCTTAGGCCTCCCGCAGAGTGAGGGGGGTTTGGAGCTTAAATTCACCACGCTACTCCACTGCGGGTTGGCGATTGTAACGACCGCCATCTATTGACAGCGTCCGGGACCTACTGCTTAACGTGCTCTCCGAGGCACGGAGTCAGTGATAGTTAATGTGCTTAAGTCAGAAAAACTCATTGGTACACGCCCGGATTCGAACCATGGCCTTATAAATTTGAGACAGGTTCGTTGCGCTCTGGGCTATCACGACACTGCACTGCAAGAAAATGCATCTAGTTTTCGCTTATTGGCTAAACGCTGTCATTTTCTATGGAATTTTTACAAAATTTTTACTTATATAATTACATTTCATAAGTTAATCTATCACTCGTTAAATTCCTGTCATAAATTTTTTCCACATGTCCAAAAACAACGGTTTAGCTGGTGGAGGGGGGCAACAACTGTTGAGATAAATAAAAAAAACTGTTTGAAACCTTGATATCATTTTTTAAGACCTATCGTATGGTACCTCTCGCGGTAATATACGATGAATTTATTTTTTTCGTACTTCAGTTACATGTATGGCGACCTATCAAAAAAAAAATTTCTTAATTTCACTACGTCGTTGTGTAGCATTTCATAGATTATACCTACCTCCCGAATTTCATCTATTATTGCCAATAGTTCCGAGAAAAACCCCAGAAAGACAGGCGGACGGACATAGCGAAACTGTAAGGGTTCCTTTTTGCCATTTGGCTACAGAACCCTAAAACCGACATAAAATTAAATTTTTCTTGGCACATTAATAGCTTGAAATAACTAAAATTACAAGTTTTTCGGTAAAGATTTTTTTTTAACAATGTCGGTTCAATAATAACTGTAGGTGTTTAGGAAGTCTAAGTTTTTAAACCTTTTTTAATCACTTGTCTGTTTACAAAAAATTATAGTTAAAAGTAAGTATATCTAATTGCAAAAAAACTTGCTAAGTCGAAACATAGAGCGCGTAGAGCTAATCAATATAAACAAACAAAAAGTTTCAAGTGAGCATATGGCGCAAACTAACGGTTACCGAAAAAACATGTTTATGTTTTTTCTCATGATTAAAGTGTAATTATTTTTTTTAAACTTTTTGTTTAGTTCGGTAAGCTCTACAGGCGAATGAGTCTTGTGATTTTTGTTTTTTTATAGAAATATGTTGTATTTATTAAGAAAAACTAATCAGTGATAGAATTTTAGTGATATCTATAAAAAATACCAAAGATACATATTTTTAAAGTAAATCGTGCCATGACGTCACTCGGTTACATTACTATGGGCTAACGTGGATAATTTGTACGCAGCGGCACCGAGTGACGTCACAAGCGGGTTTTAAAAACACAACTTTAATTTGTTATATCTCCGGCAATAATCGGTATTTCCTCGCAATTCAAAAAGTATAAAAATAGCGTATGATACATAATTTTTGTGTTGAGCGCGCGCCGCTTACTATTCAATAATAGTTACAATCTGTATTCAGCTTTGTCTGATTGGTCAAACAAAAATCACTTGGTTGCCCGCTCGTCTCGCACGCAAACGGTGACGAGTAATCATGTAAATATGCATGCATGCGCTTTATAATCCACGTTGAGTGTACTGACACACCTTGGGAGGGCTGGCCTTATCATTTGCACTCGGATATAACTTAACTGCATCGTATAAACCGTATTGTATAGTTACGTAATAACTGACACATAGCTTTAAAATTGGCCTAATTAAAGTGCTTTTCAGGACTTCCATGAACGTCTTATTCCAGGTATCTACGGGGAAGCATTCCATGAAAAAAAAAAGTGTGACATAAATTAAATTTTCTGAAACGTTTACAATTTGGACGTTTTGTGATTGTTGTGGTACAAACAGGGAACGCGAAAAAATTGGTGTAAAATGTCGCTACGGCTTGTTGATCTTGCCAAGGTCGGACTTCCTCAAATTGCATTAAAATTAATTTTTAATTTAGGAGCTACGATGCGGTACAGCAGGCAGACAGAAATGTAGCTAAAATGAATAAATAATAAAAAAGCCCTTAATTTTAGGTTTTATTTTAATTAGGCTTAATGCCAGCTGTCAATTTAAAAAAAAACACGCATCGAAATCGGTTTATCGGTTTATTTATTACGATAGGTCAAATACTACCTAGACAGCAACCAATACGTATCCAATATAATCCGTCTGCAATTTATACATACATTTCTATAAGCCAATGTAAATAATGCGCCGCGATCGTATTTCGTAACTGCGTAGGAACGAGTTCGTTCAACTGCGTAGTTCTTGCGGTAGGTTTACTTAATCGCAATAAAAAAATCGACTAAGTGTCAAAAGGCAATGCTTAGAAATAAGGTTCCGTAATACAAACGTATATCGACTGAAATTTTAGAATAGCATTAAAATGTAGTACATAAAAATTTATTAACCAAAAAACCGGCCAAATGCGAGTCGAGTTTACAATAAGATCCCAGTTGACATTCAAGATCTACCCCTTAACAAGATCAAAACTACAATAAAACGAAAGCTTTATGCAAAAGCTTATTACAAAGGATCGGACTACTTAAATGATAAAAATCCATGGGTGTAAACCGCTCGCCTAACGGTTTGTTTCAATAATATTAATTTTAAGCATTTATTGTTGTTTTTCCACAAAGTAATAAATTCACTCTTTTGATGTATTTCAAGATTATGTTACATAAATACGAAATAAAGATATTTGATTGATTGATCGGACCCACGCCTTGAGGGTTCCCTAACTTGTTTTAGTACATATTTTACGTAATTTTATTTTGGAGGTTAATTCATAGGGGCAAAGTAGTATTTTACGTAAATAAATGAATTTTCATTTCGGAGGTTAATTCATAATTCAATTCAATTCAAAGTAGAAAAATAATGAAAAAAAAAACTTTTCTCAAGTGCGTCGTGTGACATATCAAATGAAGGCGTTTATAATGAGAAATATAAATTATTTTTTATAATTTTAAAATGCATGGTTTCAAAGATATTAAACAAAATATATGAAAATGGACCGATGATAAGGTAGGGAGCTCCGTTAAATATCACCGAAAGTACTGCACCTAAAATAAAAAAAAAAACTCGCATTTGGCACCTACCAAACATGGAATTAAACTTTTCCGTGCTATAAAACGTTAAAAACATGAAACCCGTCGGTTGTCGCTTAGCACACACACTTGAACAACATTCGGAGATACCGCACGCTAACAATTTTCACTTACACCTGGACCTCCCTGGGCCGATTGCTGTGATCTCTTGTACCCCTACCCTATACCTCAGTTTTCTTTCTACATTAGCTTTCAGTTCGCAGCTTCGCCCGCGTGGACTACACAGTTGTACCGGGACTACGAAAAGGACGCGATGTTTCTAGGACATTCCAAGACTTTCTAAACTATTCTGAAACTTAACTACTAAAGAAATCTTTCTATACCAAATTTCACCAAAATTTAATTAGTCATTTTAGTTCGAAGAATAGCTATCCCACGAGAATCGTGTGTCTTTCCGACATGAAATTTAACATGTGTATTATTCCAAATCTTAGAAGACACCTTCGTATTACATTTCGTCATTCACCATTCAGTCGTTTTGGCATAAGGAATAGTTATCCCATAGGAATCGTGCCTGTTTCCGAGATAAGAAGTAGCCTACGTCTTTCCTGACAACCTACTTTTCATGTCTGCGAAGTTTCATTGAAATCGGCTCAGCCGTTTCAGAAAATAGCCGAAACAGATAGATACTACAACCTCTTTATATAGAAAAAAATCTATGTTACTTTTGCCAACGACCCGGTATATGTCTGCAAAATTTCATTAAAATCAGTCCAGCCGTTTCGCCTTAGCGCCTTAGATTAGCCTAAACAAAGAAACACAGAAATAAACAAACAAACAGACAAAAAGTAACCTATGTCACTCCTGAGGGGTTCCTTTTCGTGTCTGCGAAGTTTCATTGAAATCGGTACAACCGTTTCAGAGATTATCCTGAACAGATAGACATCATTTTGAAAAAAAAAAAAAAAAACTCCTTTGCCCATCCAATGTTGTCTTCTTGAGTTATTACAAAATAATAGTTAAACTATACGCTGGCACAGTTATCTACAAGACAGTTGCCACAAATAAAAGAAGAAGAGTGGTTTATATACCTATCAGTTAATATGATAATTACACTGTAAAATTTAAAATCTGATTATAAGTAATGTTGGCTTTTTCATACTACAATATATGAGAAGTATGAAGAAATTGATTCATAAACAAAATATGTACCTATTTGAAGAGAAAAACCAATCTTTACTTAGGTATCACATATCTATTAGCCTATACAAAAAATTTGTTTTCATTGGTTTAGTCTAGGTCTAGGACTAGGTCATTTGGTTATTTAAAATTTACACTTAACTAAGTAGATACAATCTAGTAACTCTTCAATATAAATATTACCAAATTTTTTATTAAAAAAATATAATTTTTTAATTTATATGTTGTGTGATTTTTGAAATAAATGTCTGTGACCAAAGACAAACAATATCTATGATGAAGAGTAATCTTATAGATTTTTTTTTTTCTTTTGAGGTATGGAACCAGAAAACGTGCGACTACACTTTAAGCGATTTTTCGTACTTGACAGGGCCATCAAAATAAAAATTTAAAGGTTGAAAATATATTCAACACAATGTATTGACAGTTACGAGTAAAAAAAAATCTATTGCACTACCATATACCTATGGAGATATTAATTCTTTTTTTTCATTTTCTCTAAAAATTGGGCACAATAAATAATTTAATTATTGTAAGTAAATATCATCTAACAGGAAGAACAAAAATATATAAAACACAAAAAGTTATGGACATTAATTCCCATCTATGCAAAACTTTTGTTAACAACTTACATCCACTTATCAGGTCATAACCTATCCTGTTTACAAATAATAAAAGTATGAAATTACGAAATATTAAGCCAGTGTATCCAGTTTCAAATGGTATTAATAGATGGCGCTTTATCGTACACAATGCCCTCTTTTAACAGATTACAAAACTACCAACAGTAGGTTTAAATGACAGACTTTATTAAAAACCTTTCATATTTTTATTTACTAGTTTTTTTTTAGGTTTCAAGCTAAAACTATGAGCATAACAATTATTTTTGTTTGACTGGCTGATGAAATCGCTAATAACACATAAGGTTTATACCGACTTATTTTAATGACACCATTGTTGGTAGGTATATGGACTCAGAACACTAAAGAAGAGAAAGAATAATAATTGGAATTAAATAAAAAACTGAATTTGTTTATATTTATGGTGTGAAAATGTGTTTTTAAAGATGTGATATATTCATAAAAGTATGAATTTACTAGAAGCCCTTTTCTGCGCTTACCGTCTTACTACTCATACTCTAGCTAGCTGGTGTGTACCCATTGCGAGATGGCGAGTGTTAGTCCGAGTTTAACCCATGAGGTCCTGCGCGCCGGCCCTCACCTCCGCGAAATTGCGTTTGACATTTTAGATAGGTACTGTGAAATGACATTTCTGACTCTATTAAAACCCAACGCTGTCAAATTTATTTACTCTATGGATATAGTAGTTAGTCTAATGGGGTTTAAAATTGAAAGATAAAAGCATATGTCTTTACTGTTAAGAGGCCGTAAATTCTAACAGTTTACTTGTCAGTGTTTCACAAATTGGTAACTTCTAAAAATAATAATAAAAATATAATAATTATATCACTCAACCAACAGTAGTGAACCCTAAAGGTAGCGAGTGGCAGTTTTTGTCACCATTATTGAAATAGCAGGTCTCATATAAATGGTAATAATAATACCTGGGACATCCCACACAGCACCATCTAGTCCCAAAGTAAGCAAGTATTTTGCTTGTGTTATGGAGTACTAAACAAAACCCTTAGGAGTATATAGGTTTCTTTCATAATAATAATTCAGTTTATAATGATTTCCACATATCATAGACATTAAGTATATTTAATTAATTTTTTTCATTCAAACAACTGTTTTCTGCAGTTTTCTATGTACAGATTCTTCAAAAATGTGTGGGTTCCTATATTTTTATAACTAAGATCTGCAAAACAAGTAATTTTATTAATTATGTCATAAGTACTAATAAATACATTAAATACCTTAATTATTGTATGAACCCTTAAAAAAAGGTCCAAAAACTGAAAATTATATAATGATTAATTCACATTTGTCTCAAACGTCAGTTTCACTACAATGAACCATTCAGATGTGGGCACATAACCAAAGTTGGCACGCTAACTTCCCAATCCTAATCCCTAGCTTGGGACTGCCTAATCTATTAGATGTTCCAGGTATCCCAATAAAAACACCACCTCATAGTAAATACCTATATAAATTGTGTATATAGTTTAAAAAAAATATCACTACATTAAGTAGGCTTTCATCTATGTTTGTATGTAAATTATATCTGATGACCACCCTTGTAATCTATTTTTTTTTTATCTCTTTGTTTTTGATCCATTCAAAATTAAAAGAAGATAATTATGTTGATGATTAAATTAGGCTTACCTATGTCAATGCGAGGAGCAAAGCAAAGCAACTTGACTGCTAGCAAGCAAGCTACCCAGAAGACGAAGATTGTAAAAATATTTGTGTCAAGGGATGGCAGTGACTGATAGTGGGTAAGTGTCATATTTTTATTTCTTCCCCATTTCCACAAGTGAAAACGCTGAAAATTGCTTTAGCAACCTCGCCTCCACTCTTCCCATATCATCATTTGGGTGGTCATTTTGGTAAGCGCGACTCCTAAAGCATTACATAATGAGTTCCATAATGATATTGAACTTTTAGTTCTCAGGGGGGAAAAATAGTTCAGAGCAGAACCATGAACCTATGCACACCTGGACTTATCAAAACTAACTACCTATGTACTTCTAGCATATAAGACAGCTTGGTCCTAATGCGCAAGTGTCAGCTTGAACACATACCATAATACATTAGGTCGGGGATAAAGTTTTTTCACATGTAGTTTGTATATACTTTTAAGAAAATCTTTCTGGCTGTACTAGTTGTATCTGGCTGGTTTTGATACCTTTAGAAGGTTACATTTAAAAAAAGAAACAATTTAGTAAAATATTGTTTCCCGCCGGCTTTCATTTGTGTTACATATGTAATGTAGGGTAGTGGCAAATAGTGCAAAATAAATGAGTTGATTGCGAACTGCTCGTATTATTACATCAAATACTTAACTGGCGACGAGGATCTAGTTTTTTAGGGATTATAAAATTCAGTACTTAAATTATTAAAAATAAATTTTTTTCGAAAAAAATTTGTGACGTTTATGGCCCTAATGCAGTGTCAGTAAGAGTAGCACAAAATCGGTTTAAATGTTTTCAATCCGAGAATTTTGATGTCAAAGATGCACTTTGCTGTAGTTGCCCTGTCATGGCTAAAATGGATGCCATTTTTCGAAAAGTGGAGCAAGATCGGCATATCAGTAGTTACAACATAGCTGAAGATCTGGGAATTGACCACAACACAGTTTTGACCCATTTGAAAAAAGCTGGGTATACAAAAAAGCTCGATATTTGAGTGCCACATGAGCTCACTGAAAGAAACCTAATGAACCATGTACTCATATGCGATTCTTTACAAAGGTTGGCTAGGCTTCTGGCAGACTGTGGCAAAGCCCGGGCTAACTCGCAATAAGGTGATGCCGTGTGTATGGTGGGATGGGAAAGGTATTGTTCATTATGAGCTTTTACTGCCGGGCAGAACCATCGATTCGGATCTTTACTGCAAATAACTGATGAGATTAAAGCAAAAAATTGAGAGAAAGTGGCCGGAATCAATAAATAGAAAGGGTGTGGTCTTTCATCACGATAACGCTAGACCTCACACATTTTTAGTCACTCAAAAAAAATTAAGAGAGTTCAGCTGGGAGTTGTTAATGCATCCGCCCCCTGACCTTGCACTTTCAGATTTCCACCTGTTTTGTTCTCTTCAAAATTCTTTAGACAGTATAAAGTTAACATCAAGAGAGCACTCCCAAAGAAAGAAGAAAGAGAAGTCCCAAAATTTCAATAGCAACGAGATCATGTCACTACCTACAAAATGGCAGACAGTCATCAAACAAAATGGCACATATATATTGTAATTAAATGTTAATAAACTTTGAAAAAAAGTTTCAGTTTTCATATAAAATGCGAAGAAAAATTTCTCCGACCCAATATTTACCGACCGCTCGTACAGATATCGAGTTTTTTCAAAAAGCCGTCGAAGACAACACTTCGCGTGCGCCACTTTGAAAAAACTCCGTACACAGTACACTGTAGTACACAGCCAATTTTTATTTAATTATGTATGTACTAATCGTTCATAACGACAATGACTTGCGATAATGATGAAAATAAACATACTATTGTGCAACAATTGACAGTATCAAAGATTACGTAGTTGCAACTGTTTGAAAGCATACAACTAAAGCATAAATAACACGATGTAAAAATTTCCCATTTCAGGTCAAATAGGCTGGTATAAGTACTTACTAATTATATGTAATGCTAACCTATTTTTTACTTCCTGAAAACAAAATAGTTGAAACCACAACATGTTATTTCCAACTTTCATAACATTTGCATACGTTTTATGAGATCAGAAGGCTAACGTTGTTTCAGACTATGACAATTCATCATATTTGGAACATATAAATGGCAAACTATTAGAAAAAAAAACAATGCTCACATTTTGGGACTCCTCTTCCAACACAGCCATTGTTTCGAAGTCTATATTCATCTTGAAGTAAAATTGAAGCTCACAATCTAAGGTCAACAATCACAATCAAAGCTAAGGAAATTAATAAAATTAGATAAAATAAGAATATTTTTTAGATTAACCCAGATTAACCAAACGTTCACAATCTCCGCAATGTTTACAAAATAGCGCAAGGTCATTTGACATATTTTGGTAAATACGTCATACGGCTAGGGCTGCGAGTCCAGTGTTGCCAACCCCAAAAAACTAAAAAACAACAGCTCGCAAAAAAACAAACAGGAGAAAACAGTAGGTAAAGAAAAAAAAGGCAGATTTCATACTTTTCCTCATATAATTAAAACAATGAACAATTTTCTTAGTTACCAGAACTCACATACATTGTTATATTAATAATCACAACAACAAAAAAATAAAAATCAAAGTAAAATTATTTTCCACTTTCATTCTCAATTGCCTCATCTTCAATATTTTCACACTCATTTTTCTTTTTAAAATCATACATATTTTTGTTAAATTTCTTCATGTGCCTTTCTGTGGCTTCAAATGAGTAGCAATCGCAATAGCATAAAAATATGATCGTCAATCACATATAATGTGGTCGGGGAATAGTAGATACTGCCATCTAGTGTCATTGCATTTTATTACATAGTGGTTATCAAAAAAATATTTGCATAGTGTAATAGGTGGCGCTGAACGCTAATCGAAAAACAGTAAAAATTAGGAATGAAACAGAAAACAGGGACATCAATGTGACAACAGCAAATCTACTGTTAAAACAGTAGGGTTGGGAACACTGGCTGCGACTAGATAGTTGTTCAATACCATTCATTCGATACTAATGAATGCTAACGACTAACGAGTATGCATACTCAAATTACTCAAGCACCGATTTATAATACCTACATCTAACACCATGATCTAACATCAATGCCGCATCACTGTAGTTGTACATGGTCCGCTACTATTATGGAGTAATGTGACGTTTCGTCACATCCTTTTATAGTACGATTATTCTTGTATATAGCCTATCTTTGTTTTTGTTTGAATGTTTCTTCGATATGCGTCGTGATAGCCCAAAGCGCAATGAACTTGCCTCAAATTTATAAGGCCATATGGCCATGGTTCGAAGCCGGGTGTGTACCAATGAGTTTTTCTGACTTAAGTACATAACTATTACTGCCTCCGTGCCTTGGAGAGCACGTTAAGCAGGCGGCCCCGAGCACTGTCAATAGATGGCGGTCGTTACGATCCCCATAACCCGCATAGAGCAGCGTGGTGGATTTAAGCTCCAAGCCCTCCTCACCCTTGAAGTGGCCTAAGCCCCTGCATTGGGGTAAAAATGGCCTGATGAAGTGAAGTGAAGAATGTTTCTTCATGGTTTGGTTGGCCTATACCGCCGTTTTGTTATCCCGGATATATGGTAAATGTATTGATTGTAAATTCAAATCCCAGAAACCGGCATGTAACAATGAGTTTTTTCTGACTTAAGTACATAACTATCACTAATTTCGTGCCTCTTGCCACGTTGGTCCTAATTGCCATCATCAGATGGCATCGTTAAACTTCATCAACCCGCACTGGATTAAGTTCTTGGTGGATTAAGCTCCAAGTACCTTCCTACTTGCCTAAACTCTTCCTCTTGCCTACTTCCTAGTGGCCTAAACCACTGCAAGTGGCTGCCATGTGGCTGAATAATGGGCCGATACTGAATGGACGAGTATTCCGTAGGAGTACTCATTAGTGATGATGCATGGGTATTAGTATTGTACACAACTTTATAATCATCATGAGACGTAGAATAGCTATTGATTTTACTTTTTATTTTATTAAATTCATAGCTTAATTAAGGTATTTAATTTTTTTTATCACATACTTATCAACAGAACACTCGCATCAATACGTAGGTACCTATAGTTCTATTTTATGATATTATGATCGAACTTTTCTTTTCGCGATAAATTTCGTCATGTTGTGTATGTAATTTATGTATCTACTAATCTACTATTACAGTATAATCTAGAGTGTTAGTCGAAACCAAAAAACTGCAACCCGCATAAAGCTTGATACTTAGGTCAAAAGAATACGTCAATTCCGTTTTTTTCGGAGAGAAAAAAACGCAGTACCGCTATGAAGTCATTCACAGAAAGTGTTACAGTAGCATAAAATAGGATCGCGAAGGAGAAGCCGGATAACTCACACTACTCACTCACGCGCGCGGTGTCCACCTGCCACTACTGCCCCTCGCTATCCACGCGGCTGTAGATACCTAAGCATTGAGTCATTCGCAGGCAACTCAGAGCGACAAAGATCCGTTGCGTAGTACGTCGGTCGGTAGTACGTAGTAGTTGATACGTCGAAATAAAACGCAGGTGTGTGCGCTTTCATTATGCTACAGCCCCACTAACGGGATTCGACGAATGATTTCTGTTATCGCGATAGAGTGGCCTCCGTCATTTACAAAGTTGCGCAAATTCGTGTTAACCCAAATGCAGTTCGGTCAAGTGTCAGTATTTCAGACCGCATCAAAAAAAAATCGTTGTTTTGCTCACTTGGTTTCGCTTCGCTTCGTCTTTAGGTTGCTCTGAACGCTCAGAACTTAATTACACATGCCTTATGACTGCATTTGTTGATTTGAACGATCATTGTATTTATAATTGGATACGTATCTACCTATATTTGTTTTTGTTGTGATGTGAATTCTCCGACTGATTGTTTCATTGTGATTCTATTCCATTCCATCAGCCCTTTTTATACCCTACTGCAGGGGCTTAGGCCTCTCCTCAAGATGAGGAGGTTTGCAGCTTAAATCCACCACGCTACTCCAATGGGTGTTGGCGGATTGTAACGACCGCCATCTATTGGCAGCGACCGAGACCGACTCCTTAACGTACTCTCCGAGGCACGGAGTCAGTGATAGTTAATGTACGCCTGGATTCGAACCACGGCTACATAGCCTTATAGATTTGAAACAGGTTCACTGCGGCTCGGGCTAGCACGACACCATTCCGCTTGTGACAACATTCCGGCACCGTCATTGTGATTATTTATTGTGTATTTTGGCGTTCAAAAAAAGAATTTTTGTATTCCGACTTTGAATAAAATTATTTTGATTGATTGATGATCGATATAAAATGCCAGCTGATGGGACAAACGAAAAAGTTTTCGAATTTATCTAGCATTAAAAAGCAAAACCTGCTTTGTTGGACTCATAACATGAGAACCGTTAAGATGGCCGGCTTATTCGCCGAATGCCAAACATTCGCTGTATTTTGACTAGTGCGGCCAACTGATTCGCATCAAACACGAATCTTTCGCCGAATCCCAATAAAGCGGCCGTAGCATGCACTATGGGTCACATTTTCGACGTTATTTTCCGCGCCGAAATAAAACGTTGTGTGGCCTGGTGTGGCCGCGCCGTATACATAGAGCCTAGCATTGAGTTATTACTAGAGTAGGCAAGCTCGATAAAACCGTATATGTGACGGTTGGGCATGCGAGAAAAAAGGATGTTAGTAACTGTACCATAGTATAAATCAAGGTACACGTATTTTCTCTTTCTTTCCGTTGAGGCCCGCATTTTGGACTGACTTGCGTATTTTAATCTATTAAGCCTTGATTACATGTACCGAGCATATTGGCGAGACAGTCACTTGGACCCTAATCTTTTTACTAAACCGAGTGCCCACCCCCGCGCCCCGCACTGACTCGTTCCCTCGCTCGGTATGTATAAACCATGACTTGCCCGTGGACCAACCAGCGTTGTCCAACCAGTTGGTCCACGGGGGATTTTTTTTGCCCGTGGACCAACTGGTTGGACAACGAAAAATAAACTATTATTTTTACTTGCCCGTGGTACTACCAAGCAATAAGTCTTGAATTTAGTTGAAAGTTGTAACGTGAAAATGATCTTATGGCCGCGGGCCATACTGTAAATGTTTTTTAATATTACGATGAAGTCACATTTAATTAATTTTTTTAAAGGTCCATTTATTGTGAGCATGCTTCAAAAGTGAAATGACTCGCCTCCAAAAATTAAAATACGTGTAAACGCTACTCGAACATCGCTGCTGTCTCGGCCTAGTACAATTTCAGTGATTTCACTATATCACTCGTTTACTTTATTTCTATGTGATTTCTATGAAGCCCGTGAAGCCCATACAACTGGCATGGACACAGGACAGAACCATAGGAGAGAACACAGACAATCTCATCTGGTTCTAAATTATTTGTGGTTCTAAATTGGTTATTGTTCTGTGGTGCAGGTCTTCTTCTGTGTAAATCGTCGGCTCGGAGCAACAAAGTTTTAAGTCCTGAGAGTGTTGTTTTACAGGAGAGTCAATTAGAACTTCAGAATGCAAAAATTAATTATGTTTTTTAATTTTTTGCCTATAAGTATTTTAAATGTCATAAGTGATATTAAAATGTTTTCGTAAGATAGATACTAAGCCAATTCAATGTTTTTTAATGTAATTTCGATTTCAAATAAAACCTTGTAATCCTAGACTATTCAGTAAATGTACATTTGAACAGACTTTGTTGCAGTTATGGGACTGCTAATAGGACCTTGTCGCGTTTACTTTACACAATTCTAATTTTAAATCAATGATAGGCAGAGGTGCTATTTTGATCACAATTCAACTCCAAGTAATAAATAATATTTTCAATCATTTAATAAACATACAAATGTTTAGTGCCGCCTAAACAATGCGTTATAGTATTTGGCTACTCCGCATCCCTAATTCTTGTTTCCTCACTACCCGCTTTTTCCATTACATTCAGTCCGCTGTCGTCTTTCCTATGTGACGCACTGAAAATATAAAACGCTGAACGCATAATCGCTTATCGCCTAAGACTCGTATAAAAAACCTAATAATATTGTGTAATAAACGCTATAACATATAAACTGTGGAGTGTGCCCGATTACGTGTTGGTGCCGCGCCACCGCCTGACTGGAGGAGCTCCTGGCTGACAGCGAAGATTTATATGTGTGTTGCTGCGTCAAGGTCAGTCCCTTTAGTCTTTCCTCTCCTTTCGCTATCGCCCCTCGCTATACCTATAAATACAGTCCACTAAAACGCTCACGCTTCAGGAGTGAGCCCAGACGAAGTTCAAAGAAGAACTCGTGGGCGCCTTCATAATAATATGGTCCTTCGAGCCGGATGTTTAAAAAATAATATGTTCCTTCGAACCGAAGGTTTAAAAAATAATTTGTTCTTCTGAACACGCTCGCTTCATAAAATTCTGGTCTTTACCAAAAGTTTTAAAATAACTCGCTGCACGCTTCCCTTCATACAATTCTTTTAAACTACGCTATTCTTACTCTGTCAGTCTTTACTGAACAAGGTAGATTCCATTTCTCGCACGAAACGCTTTATATAAATATAAAATTATTTTATATCAAAATTTTATCTAAGAATTTATAATTATTTCGCTTTGTAGGTAGGTAAACATCGCGTCGCATCTACGCGCGTACCTTGTGTGTGCGTGCCGCGTGTGCATGTTACAGGCAGTAATTACGACATTTATTGAATCTTCTAGTTTCTTACGTTTTCAGTTTTAATTCTATTGATTCTATAAATATATTTAACTTCAAATATGCCTACAAAAGGTAAAGTAAAACTGCAAGAGGCAGATATTAAAATACAAATAACTATGTTAACTGCGCAACGTGAATCAATGTTTCGTCGGTTGCAATACATCTATAATTACGCAAAAAACGCCTTTGAAGATACAGTAGCAGAAGAATTATTTTTGTCCAGTATTATTACATTGGAATCGATTCGCGATGAATTTTCTGATTTAGTAAAACAAATCAATTTGCTTGAGCTGACTGTGAATCCTGACGCGGTACCTAATTTTCAATCTTGGAATGCGTTTGAGGATTTATATTGCCGTATTAAGCGGGTCGAAAGCAAAATTAACGCTCTTAAAGTTCCTAAGTCTACATGCAACGATACTGGTAACAATTCTGAAAGCTAGAAGAGTACTATAAAATTACCTAAGTTGGAGTTATTGTCGTTTTCTGGTGATCCTATTGAGTGGCCAATGTTTTATGAAAATTTCAAAAATACTATTCATGTAAACGAAAACTTAACAGATCACGAAAGAGTGCAATACTTAATAGGAAAACTTTCTGGTCGTGCTTTATCAGTGTGCTCCGGAATCACTCCCACCGGGGAAAATTACAAAAAGATTTGGTCAACTTTGGTTAAAAAATGTGAGGATAAACGTTGTCTCGCTTCCGCTTATTTGGATCAATTATTAAATTTTAAAGCTGCTAGTTACGCTTCTTCAAAAAATATAGAATTATTTTTAGATAAATTCGCCGCCGCGGTCGCTAGTTTGAAATCTTTGAAATTGTCTGATTTGACGGATTTCATATTACTCCACGTAGCACTTAAGAAACTGGATTCGGAAACATCGCGCGCCTTTGAAATGTTAAAACGTGACGAATCCATACCTACGTATACTCGAAGCCTACGCATTCCTTTGTCGTAGTGGATAATGCTTGTGTGTGCTGTAAGCAAACCACACATACACAATTATATAAATGTGATTCTTTTAAACGCCTTTCAATTAATGATCGTATTAATTTTATTAAAAAACGAAATGGATGTTCTAATTGTTTGAAATTATATCATGTAAGTTTCGCTTGTAAATCTACGGTTTTATGTCGCTACTGTGGATGCAAACATCATTCACTTTTATGTAGAAAAATGAAGTCGCATACGGAACAACAAACCGTAAACGTTCGTGCAGAATCCTCTGAAACGCTGAAGCACTCGGCTGCCGCCGGCGGCCCCGCTAACCGGTTTCAGACGCCTGCGCCCACAGTGGATGCGTCACACGATAATAAAATATCTCTTTGTAATATTAAATCTAGTTCTGAACGCTTGAACACTTGTTTATTAGGAACTGTTCAATTAAACACTGAAGATAACTTGGGTAACTTACATACTATTAGAGGTCTAGTGGACACAGCTTCACAAAATAATTTCATAACCGCAGATTGCTGCAAATTATTAAATTTACGCTATAATAAAATTACTAGATCTGTCGTTAAGGGCATAGGTGGCTCCGCTAGTTTAATTAAGGGCATGTTAACACTTAAAGTGTCATCATTAATAAATAAAAATATTAAATATTCTATTAACGCTTTTGTAATCGATCGAATTACGGATAAAATACCTACCGCTCATATAAATACTACTTCATTTACCTATTTAAATAATGTTACGCTCGCTGATAAATATTACTCGGTTCCGGGTGATATCGATCTTTTGTTGGGGGGTTCGATGTTTTCACAAATTTTACTGTCGGGCCGTGTAACGGGGCCTCCGGGTATGCCGACAGCTTTCGAGACTGTCTTCGGTTATATGATTATAGGCAATGTAGATATTGAAAATAATCCCAGTAACATATCTCTTGCTTGTTGCGCTGTTACTCAACCCTGTATAAATACGATTTTACAAAAATTTTGGCAACTTGAAGAAGTTCATACCGCGCCTGTCCTTAATGCTGAGGATCGTGAATGCGAAATTATATTTAAAGATAATTTGTCGCGAGACAAGTCTGGACGCTACAGCGTCGCGCTTCCCTTTTCACGCGACTCTGCTTCTTTGGGTGACTCGTATACAATCGCTAAAAATAGATATTTTTCTTTGGAACGAAAACTTAATGCTTCGCCTACTTTGCGCTTAGAATACAACGCGGTTATCAAAGAATATTTAGATAAAAATTATATCTCTCCAGTTTATGATGATAATATTGAAAGTGGTTATTACATCCCTCACCACGCCATCGTGCGTCAAGACAAAACCACGACGAAGTTGCGTATAGTGTTAGACGCGAGTGCCAAAACCACTTCTGGCCTATCACTCAACGACATATTATATACAGGGCAAAATCTACAAAATGACTTATTTTTAATATTACTCATGTTTCGCTTTTATAGTATAGCTTTCTCAGCAGACATCAAGCAGATGTATTTGCAAAATTTGGTTCAGGAAGAACATCGCAAATTTCAAAAAATACTTTATCGTTACAACTCTACGGAACCTCTCGTCACGTATGAGTTCAATCGCGTCTGTTTTGGATTACGTAGCAGTCCCTATCTCGCTATGCGTGTCGTACGCGAATTGGCCGCCGAAGAACAAGACACATACCCGCTCGCCGCGGATCTCGTACCGCGCGCCGCCTATATAGACGACGTGTGTTATTCTGTTCCCGCGCTACCTGACGCACTCAAACTTAAGAATGAGTTGCTGGGTCTCTTCAAGGCCAGGGGCTTTGATTTGGTAAAATGGTCTAGTAATTCTGCTGAATTGTTAGATTCGTTGCCCGAGTCTTATCGCTACCGTTCGGCTGTTCAGTTTGAACAGGATCAACATTTAAAGATTTTGGGACTTCAGTGGTCACCGTCTACTGATGAATTTAGTTTTGTCGTGTCCATAGAGGAGCGACTATGTACGAAACGAAATATTTTGTCCGTCATCGCTCGTCAATATGACATAATTGGGTTTATCGCACCGGTCATACTATTTGCTAAGGTTCTCATCCAGCAGCTTTGGCTTTTGAAATTGGACTGGGACGAACCAACGCCACCGCACATTGCTGAAATTTGGCATAAATATATTTCCGAACTTCCGGAAATAGCTAAATTAAAATTCCCGCGTCATTTAGGTGTAACTAAAAATTCAAAAATTTCTATAATCGCTTTTTCAGACGCTAGTGAAAAAGCTTATGGCGCAGTTATTTATTTACGCGTATCTAACGCTAACAACCCGCCTATTATACGTTTGGTTTGCGCGAAATCTAAAGTAGCGCCTCTTAAAGTTGTTTCTATCGCTCGCTTGGAGTTGTGCGCTGCGCTACTTATGGCTAAAATAACGCGTCTAGTCATCGACACATACGCTCCTCGTCATAATATTGACGATATTTATTGTTTCACCGATTCTATGGTGACTCTAAAAAGCTGGATCCACTCGCCTCCGCATAAATTTAAAACATTTGTTGCTACGCGAATTACAAAAATTATTGATACGCTTCCTCCGCGACATTTTTATCACGTAAATGGAGTCGATAATCCGAGTGATTGTTTGTCTCGTGGTATCACACCTTTACGCTTAATTGACCATCCATTATGGTTTAATGGTCCCTCATGGTTACAGCAAGAACCTGTAAGTTGGCCTATTAAAAGGTTCAAACCTTCTGATAATATAGAAGTACCCGAATCAAAGGTAATCGCTTTGGCTACGTCGGCCGAAGAAGAACCTCATGCTTTGTATACGCTATCACAACGCTTTTCTTCTTGGAACGCTCTACTTCGCTCTATTATTTACATTTATCTCTTTTTAAAGAAACTACCTCGCGCTGAAGTAATTACCAGTTCACAATTTGATTTCGCTGAAACTCAAATAATTAAGGTTATGCAATCTAAATATTTCGCTGACGATATAAAATGTTTAATTTCAAATAAAAACTGTTCGCCTCAAATCAGAAAATTAAACCCATTTCTAGATAAATACGGATTGTTGCGCGTTGGTGGACGCCTGCGTAATGCAGACTTATCCTATGATCAGCAGTATCCTATTTTATTACCTCGAAAGGACTATATTGTCAATCTCATAATAAAATATTATCACGAGAAACATTGTCATACTGGGCCGCAACTACTTATGTCTATACTTAGACAACGCTATTGGATTTTATCTTGTCGAAACACCGTTCGCAAAATTATTCATCAATGTTACTTTTGTTTTAAGGTTAATCCAAAAAATACATTTCCTATGATGTCTGATTTACCAGCTTGTCGTGTACAGCAAACTAAAGCTTTCACGCATACAGCTGTAGATTATGCAGGTCCAATCAGCATTACGCCTTATAGAAAACGCGGTGTTCGTCCTATAAAATGCTATTTGTGCATATTTGTGTGCCTCGTAACGCGCGCTGTACATATAGAGATAGCCTCAGATCTGACAACGCACGTATTCATTTCAGCTTTTAAACGTTTTCTTGCCAGACGGGGTGCGGTTTCGTGTATGTACTCTGATAACGGTACGACGTTTATAGGAGCAAAAAATACGTTTAAGGAACTCTATAAATTTTTATGTTCTGAAAATTTCAATTTTTCATTTGCAAAGGAGGTATCAGAAAACAGAATCACCTGGAAACTCATACCTCCACGCAGTCCTCATTTTAATGGACATGTCGAGACTTACGTCAAAGCGTTTAAAACTCATTTGTTTCGCGTAATAGGTTCGCAGATTTTAACATATGAAGAATTGTTGACAGTATTGGTGCAAATAGAGTGCGTACTGAATTCGCGTCCGCTTACGCTATTGAGTTCTGATCCATCGGAGCCTTCTGCTCTAACGCCCGCGCATTTTTTAATGTCAAGTCCAGTAAAACATTTGCCTTTTGTAGATGAGACAGAGTTTTCTAGTAATTTAGTAAAACGATATAAGCTTTTGGATAATATGGTACAATCTTTTTCAAAAAGATGGAAGTTAGAGTACTTACATCTTTTACAAACGCGTGAGAAATGGAATACACCTTCTAAACAAATCGAAAAGGGTACGATTGTAATTGTAATGACTGATGATACCCCTATCCTTCATTGGCCGTTGGGCGTAGTAGTTTCTACATTCCCAGGAGTCGACGGAGTAGTCCGTGTTGCGTCAGTTAAGACTGCAACTGGAACTTACAAGAGACCAGTCGTGCGTCTCTGCCCTCTACCCACGCAATAGCAATAATTTAATTTATTCTCCGCTTTCTTTTTTAAATTCTAAGTTTATTTTAATATTTTTCTTTTATTTTTCCTTGTGCAATTAAAAGCGAGACTTTCAATGGCCGGGGGCAATGGCTACGCCGCATCCCTAATTCTTGTTTCCTCACTACCCGCTTTTTCCATTACATTCAGTCCGCTGTCGTCTTTCCTATGTGACGCACTGAAAATATAAAACGCTGAACGCATAATCGCTTATCGCCTAAGACTCGTATAAAAAACCTAATAATATTGTGTAATAAACGCTATAACATATAAACTGTGGAGTGTGCCCGATTACGTGTTGGTGCCGCGCCACCGCCTGACTGGAGGAGCTCCTGGCTGACAGCGAAGATTTATATGTGTGTTGCTGCGTCAAGGTCAGTCCCTTTAGTCTTTCCTCTCCTTTCGCTATCGCCCCTCGCTATACCTATAAATACAGTCCACTAAAACGCTCACGCTTCAGGAGTGAGCCCAGACGAAGTTCAAAGAAGAACTCGTGGGCGCCTTCAGTATTCCATGTCCATCTGTGGCATCCATTTTAACATAGATTTAATAGCATTTACTTTATGTTCTGGTAAACCTTTACCAGCATGCCGCATAAGTTCAGGAGTTGGCATGTTTCTAGGAAACTGTATGTTACGCAATTATTTTTACCTCTGCAAGGTTTATTATTTAACTCAGGCAAGATATTAACACCGCTCCATTCGGATTGCAAATAACTTTCTATGTGACACACATAAAAGTAGTTTTGTGTGAATTTTAATGATGTTACTTTTGTGTATGGCACCTAGTTATCTATATCTACTATACCTACTAATATTATAAAGCTGAAGAGTTTGTTTGTTTGTTTGTTTGTTTGTTTGTTTGTTTGTTTGTTTGTTTGTTTGTTTGTTTGTTTGTTTGTTTGTTTGTTTGTTTGTTTGTTTGTTTGTTTGAACACGCAAATCTCAGGAACTACTGGTTCGCATTGAAATTTTTTTTTGTGTTGGATAGTCCATTTATCGAGGAAGGCTATAGGCTATTATTACATAAGCTACGACCAATAGAAGCGGAGCATCAATGAAAAATGTTGCAAAAACGGAAAAATTATTATTTTTGAGAGTTTCCGCTAAGCGCGCTGCGTAAACGGTTGATGTTAAGCAAAAATCATGTATTACGGAATCGTACCCCTTTAAAAGTTGTAACCAAAAGTCCGCAACAGCATATGTGTATCTTTTAAGGTTGCCTTACTATAACCTTTTTTATGGCAATCAAATTTGTTGCTAGACGGGAAGAGGAACGTTTCCGTAGTCCACCCGGGCGAAGCCGAGTACGACCGCTAATCATGACTAAAACTTTTAGTACACTTAGAAAAATCCTTAAATTTTTGATCTCTTAATTTAATTATTCGGTATGGATTTTTCTTATTGGTGTTCTTTAGCAGCCTCATGAGTGATACGGGGAATAATACTCAGATACAGACAACATCCTCCCATTACATGAGTGAACACAATCGACCTCTTAGATTGCAGAATGTCCGTGCGTAAGAGTAACATGGTTCTATGTGACATAGGCATTAAGCTTGGAACATTTCACAAGTAGCATGTGAAAAATCACATGAAATGCGTAATCATACGTCGCACCTGCTACTTTCTTTCACATGGTCTGCTACGTGCTACTTCTGCTACAAATAATAGTCAACGAAATCGCAGACCACGCGCATTTCATCGTTTTGAATGAAATTTAACTTTTTCACAGTTTCATTGTGATTTCACTCTTTCACAGTTTATTGTATGTGTGCTGCGATTTATGTAAAATTATCGTTGGATGTTTAGTCTTAGTGTAAATAAATATAGATTAGTTTAGTACTTGTTAGTCTATTTGAATATAAGTTTCCTATTTTTTTTGAAATGTCCGTTATGACTTGTGTAAATGTGACTGTTTTAGCCACTAAAAATTGCTTTCAAAATCGCTATCTAAAAATGTGCATGGACTACGATCACGAATCTGTTGTCAAAATTGGCGGCTATTTGGTCATAATCATATAACTCATATTTCAAATTTAATTTTTAATAGCAAATGGTAGTTAAATTTTGTAATATTGATTTGATTGATTGATGTTGATTGAGTGAATGATATTGATTGAGTGACTGGTATTGATTGAGTGATTGATAGTATATTACGAGTGTTAAAAGCTCGTGGAGTTTAAAAATCACTGTCTGTGCAATTTCACAGGTGAAATCACTGTGAAAAAAATTAGTCATTTCATCAAATGAAAATGAATTAAAAGTAGCAATAATTTCCATGCTAATAATAGGCATGACAGATAGGACTGTGTTGCCCTGTCATTTAGTGAAAATGTACATAGAACTTTGTTTTCCTGTCATTTATACGACTTGTATCCAATGTTACACTAACTTTCAAATACACATAGAACCGTCATAAAAAGCTCTACATAACTACAAAAAAAAAAATTTAAAATCATTGAAAATGCTAGATAGAACCTTGCTGCTCCGAGCCGACGAAATGTTATTGTTCTGTACTGGTTCTGGTAAACTATAGTAATCTGTGGTTTTGGTCTCACCTGGTCTCATTCAGAAAAAAAATGGTTCCTACGCGAAGTATAGGGTTTTTAAACCCGAAAATTCTTAACTCTGTTTTTACAAGTAATCGTTCAAAATTTCCTGGTCGCTCTTTACATAGATGTAATTTTTGTGACAATTATTTACGTCGTCCTCTTTTGTCGGCAACTACCTTGGCTTACAAAAATGTTACATGTAAGTATCCACGTTGTTATTACATCACATTTTGTATTGATAGAGATTTGTTTATGTTATTTTGTATATAATAGCTTAATTCATACCTTTAAATCAATAATATAATTGATTAAAATATAAATTATTAACATAACCTAAAAATTTTGTATCAGATACTGTCAGTGTCCAGAGGCATCGCTATTTTCATACTTCGCGTAGTTTGGACGCCCGCGTCGACTATTACAAAGTATTGGGCGTGTCAAAAAATGCTTCAGCTAAAGATATAAAAAAAGCATATTATCAGCTTGCTAAGAAGTATCACCCAGATTCAAATAAATCTGACCCAGAAGCTTCTAAAAAGTTTCAAGAGGTTTCTGAAGCATATGAGGTATGTTGTTGTTCATACTAATACTAAAACAAATTAAAAGTTCAATATTTTTATGTATATTATAAATTATAATGTAACGACAAAATTACTGCATGTAATTTGATGAAACTGCAAAGTAAGTTTTTATTACCACTCAGTTGTGTATCCCTGTTACATATTATTGTAAAATTGCGCATGACTAGCTTCCTGCCTGCAACTATGTTCGTGCGGACTATACATTTGTACAAAGAACACTAAAGGGACATTTCCAAGACATTTGTAGCTCTGTGGAAAATTGTGAAACTTTATGTACACTTTTTTAATATTTTTTTATGTACAACCTTTCTTTTGTTGTGGGTTCTTGTAAATTTTCAATTTACCTGTTTTAATAATTGTTTCTTAAAAATGAAAAAGCAAGTGCTTAATGATATAAAAACCTGCATCATAATCAGCCCAGTTGGTTAAAAAAACACATTTTCTGCAACACACCCTGGTGGCCTGTAACCTTAGAACCTGCTTTGAGGTGATACCTATGTTATGCAACAAAAATGTCACAATTGGCTTAACCATTATAAAAAAACACATCTACTGCAATGCCTCCTAGTAGTCCATCTGTAAAACTTGTCTATGGACTTGCTTTGAGGTGAAACCTGTACATACCTATATATAATGCGAAAAACCAATTCAAAATAAGGTAAGCTTTTTAAGAGAAACACATTTAACATAATTCTATGGTAAACCCTATCGTTTGCTGCCACAAAAACATAGGAAGTATTTTTTTTATTTAAGTATGTGTGTTGATTCTGGGCTTAAATAAGTGGTTTGACCTCTGTAAAGATAGGTAAATTTACAAGTACTTATTTATTTTAGATCTTGTCTGATGACAACAAACGTAAGCAATATGATACATTTGGTACAACAACAGAACAAATGGGTATGGGTGGACAAGGAGGGATGGGTACAGATGGGTTCACACACCAATGGCAATACAAGTCAACAATAGACCCCGAAGAACTATTCCGGAAGATATTTGGTGATGCTGGTTTCAAGAGTGATGCTTTCAACGATTTCGCTGAAAGTCAGTTCGGATTTGGTGCAGCGCAAGAGGTATTTTAAGTTTTGTAATTTATGTTAAATTTACTAGATCACTAGGGTAGTAGCACCTGTTTTTCGACCATGTAAGCAAATGTATGGCCTGGATATAATTTTTTTCAATGATAATTAAGCTGCATCTTATTAACTGGGCAAATAATATAGTTTGACAATTTGCAGTCCTATTGCTTTCTAAGTCATGTTTGAATTGTTACTAATAAAAACTTTGAAACTAGCAATTTAGCCCGTTTTTGAGCATATATTCTATAATTTAAAAAATACTTTTATTTACTGTCTTATCAATTCTATTACTGAATAAAAATGAAACAATAAAATCAACAAATTTAATTATCAAGACAATGGATTTAATTTTCTGCCATTTTTTTAATAAAGGCCAATAACTAAATTAAAATAATCTAATATTCACCTGTATTGTTGGAAATGGCTGGAAACTGACTTTTTACGTTTGGTTTATTTATTATCATATTTTTTTTCTGCCGAAGAATCAGTTTACAAATTTTGTTTACTTAAGTGAAAAAGTAGCCTGCACGACACTCCTTTCGGCCTTCAAATAGCTAAAAAGTGTTTTTCCTTAAATATTTGTATATAAATAAATAGCCGAAACCTGATCACACAATTAAAAAAACATTACAATTTTTGCCCAATATTTAAAAAAAAATATGTTCGTAATTAATGTAAAATACAATTGATTAATTTAACAGGTTAACTTTTTATTTTTTGGTTGACTGCCCGAGAAACAAATAGCCACACAAAATCACATTTGGTTACCTAACCACCTTTTAATACATACGGTATACTTAAAGTTTTTGAATTTGGCCACTTACAATAAAAATAGAAAGCCATTTATGAGATCTGATAATAGAACTCTCTGGAAACACGTTACTTTTTAAATTGCGAGATAGTCATTTGTTTCTTGATTGTGGCATTGGTTTGTAAATTGTGAGTCGGAATTACAATGAACTTAACTAGAGAAAATTTTCGCACTGTGATTTTTTATGATTTTCGCTGCGGTTCAAGTCACTTGGAGAGTTGCCAGAGACCTCAATGGGCATTTTTTAATAAAGCTCCATCTCGTAGCTCTGTGTATATGTAGTTCAGTGATTTTAGATGTGGACGTAATTGTTTCCAAGACGATGCACCGAAGGTCGACCAGTGACTGCGGTTACCGAATTAAATATTGCTACCGTATGTCAATTAGTTGAGACTGATAATAAAATTACATCTCAGCAAATTCATACTGTATTAGGCATTGGAATGAGTCGAGTGCAAAAGATTTTAGATGTGCATCTGAAGGTATTGAAGTTTTACACTCGATGGATACCGCATGAATTTATGGAAGACTAGAAACGACTGCATGTAGAGAAACCATTGGATCATTATTAAGCTATAAATTAAGAGTACGAAAGGTTAATTTGCAAAATTAAGTAGTTCTTAAATTTTTAAATAACTTATTAGTATTTACTTCATACTGGCCAAAAAGCAATGGTGGCATGCATACCAGCTTATGTGTTAATTTGCAATATTAATGAGTGAAAATATTAATAGCATATGCTCTCCACGCTCCCATGTTGTAACATGGATAACGTCACATGCAAGCTTCAATAGAAATTTTGTTGAAACACAAAATTGATATGCTTTATCAACTGGTTCAATCGTATTCAATGTAGATGAAATAATGATTGATAGGAATTTATCATTTAAAAAAAAGATACATCACAATTATTATGTATTTTGGGTTTTGTATACACATTTAGAAAGCGGTCACTATTTCCATGTATTTTTAAAGACTTTGTATTGTTGCAGTGTAATTTAGGGGATTAAAATATTTTTTTCTCATGATCAGCAGTCTCACTAGCTTGAATGGTTATCAAGTCCACTTATTGAGTATCTAATCTCTTCTATTTTATATTCATATTAAATTCGTTTTTAAAAATTAACTTCTCGATTAATACATAAATTTTTCATTTTCTTATAGCCTAAAACTAGAATTAATATAATATTTAGAAGAAGATTTAAGCTGGCATTAAAAAGTGTATATTAATATTTGCATGTTTACTACTACTACTTTCAGGTGGTCATGAACCTTCGTTTCACGGAAGCCGCTCGGGGCGTGAACAAAGACATCACGGTGAACATAGTTGATGTTTGTCCAAAGTGCCAAGGGACACGGTGTGAACTTGGCACAAAAGCCATCAAATGCACCTACTGCAATGGCACTGGAATGGAGTCTTTCACTAGAGGTTAGTTGTAATTTGCAGTAAATCAATTGATTAAATTATTTTTAATTCAAATGTTGAACGTCATAGTAAGTGCAAAAGAGTTGGCATAAATAATCACTATTTTTTAATCATCGTACACCAATAACTGGTATAACTTGAAAAAAAAAAACATGGAATATTACAATAGGCCTCTACTTAACAACTTGGCTATACGGTAGTTTGGCATGCTGCTGTATTTATTATAATTTACTATCACAATATGGTACAAAGGGACATACCTATGAATATCTATAAGTATATGGATATATTACAAAGAACATTTAAGTATGCATATTAGTTGTCTACCACCTATAATACAAGCATAATACTTGCTTTGGAACTAAATAGTGTTGTGTTGGACATCTCAGGTATTTATTTTATTTATATTTATTAACATATTAAGTAATCTGAACGAACTTTTGTAGCAACTTGTTTGGCATTTACTATTAGTGACTTCACAGTTTTTGTATGTACCTATATTGCTAAATATGAATTAAGTTGTGATAGCCATATCCAGTCCATATCAGCCCATTATACTCCATTGTAGGGGCTTAGGCCCCACCTCGAGATGAAGGTCCTTGGAGCTTAATCCACCCCACTGCACCAGTGCGGATGGGTGGATTATCATTACTGCCATCTTATAATGGCAACCAGGGCCGACGGCTTAACGGGCTCTCCGAGGCACAGGTCTGTGATAGTTATTGAACTTAAGTCAGAAAAAACTCAATGGTACATGCCGGTTTCTGGGATTAGAACTACGACTTTCTAAACACGAAATGGGCTCGCCACCATTCGGCTATTACAACACCTCGAATTGCGATATGATTGCTATGATTCTTTCATATTCGTAATTTAAGGAAATCACCAGTGTTATCTAGTATAGGTATGGTGTATGGGTACATCAGTACTGTATATGTACCTTTTGGGTGATAAGGTCAAGCCAAAATAAAATACAGATTAAACCTTTTCTGCCTTACCGATCTGTCGCATGACTTCTAGCCGCAACGGCAGGCCGATTGTATTTGTTTTCCATTTTACAAATTCTCCTATTTTCTATACATTAATTTCTGTTTAGTTGTCGACCGTAAGTGCGTAAGAATTATTAATTATACAAGGTCTTTTTTGTGGCTGGCCATCGTATGGTAAACCGGTAGTATGAAAAAGGCCTATTCAACATTAATTTATTATTTATTTGTTAGGAAAACGAACAGCTGTATTATTCTAGTGTAACAATGGATTTAAATATCAGATAGCCAATAAAAGGTACTCACATGTTTATTATATAGGTAAGTACATCAAACGAAGACGCGACGCATGGTCGAAGCTCAGTTAAGTATGGTGAGAAGGTTGGGTACATCAGCATCTAGCGAGGCAGCAAGCAGAATGTAACAGTTCAGGAACCGCGAGGCGAGAAAAACCGCACAGAAAGGTGGCGCGAATGCCAACAGCCACAAGCAGAACAAGACAGGGTACCATACCGCGCAAGCCAGCAGTGACGCATCGGGATTGATTAACCAATTCAAATAGACGCAAAATAAGACATATCCAATGTCTTAGACAGTCTAAAGTCATGGTATCTGCTAGACACTTTTCATTGAATATACCAACTTCGCTATGCCCAGCGTGTGGCGATGCATGAGAGGATGTTGAAAATACAAACAGACTTTCTACCCAACCTAATATTAATATTATTGTTTGATATTAATATTATCTTAATATCAAACAATACTTTGCCTTTCTACTCAACCTAATATTAATATTATTTTTACAGGGCCCTTCGTGATGCGCTCCACATGTCGCCATTGCCACGGTACACGTATGCTTATCAAATTCCCCTGCACCGAATGCGAAGGAAAAGGGCAATGTGTAAGTTCCACATCTAAATAGATCATAAATACTCCTCTGAAAAAAAAAAAAAAACAATTTGTTAGTAGTAACTTTCTTTGGTTTGATTGAAATTCTAAGCATCAAAGTGTTTAGACTATTCATAAAATTTGTGTTATACCTATTTTAAGTTGATGCAACTCACTAAAACTATATTCTACTTGGTCAGGGCCCTTAGAATAAAGCAATTTCTTGATACTTACAAATTCTCTTTTGTGGTCTATATTTGACGCTGAACAAATAAGAGGAAGATAATTTTGTTGCCGTTACTCCAAATGGTCTATACGCCTTAGTTCTGTGCTTTTCACTAAATTTACTTAAATATTTAATGTTGTAATGTTTTCGTTAAAAAATGCTTATACTTATGTCTTACCAATGTTTTAGTAAGGATGATGCACCTTCATACTGCGCGACGTTCAAAAATTGATCCGCAATTACATTCATACTTATGTCGGAAGGGTATACATATATTATAAAACGGATTGTGAAATATGACACGGAGCATATGATACAGAAAGAGATTGTTATCTGTAGAGATTTATGCTTGAAATACCCTTAGTCAACATAAATTAGAAGGAAAAGCCAACAGGCGAATAAATAAAATTAACCTCCATTTCATTCCGTCAGCCTTTTTCATAACTCACTGTAGGTGTCAGGCCTCCCCTGAAGATGAAGGGGCTTGGAGCTTAAATTCACCAATCTGCTCCAATGCGGGTTGGCGGATTGTAACGAACGCTATCTATTGACAGCAACCGGGACCGACTGCTCGCTCAGTACGGAGTCAGTGAAAGTTAAGCTTTTGCCTTGTCATCAATCATTATCAATCAATTGTCTCTGTCAATTAAATGGCTCGTGACTCTCGTTATGACCAAATATGGTTAATGTGTAGTGTATAGGTTTAATGTACTTAAGTCAGAAAAAACGCATCGGCACACGCCCGGATTCGAACCATGGCCACGTGGCCTTATGATTTGAAACAGGTTTGCTGCGTTCGGGCTATCACGACACATTCACCTAATTAGGTGACTTTTAGCTCCTCACTTTCGGCCTGCTAGTACGACATTTTCCTCTTTTAATACATATAATATGATTGTCTCATATTTTTTTGTTTTGTTTTAAAGACGAATCACTCATTCGTTATTTTTTTTACTTACAGGTGCAACGTAAAAAAGTGACAGTGCCGGTGCCGGCTGGAGTTGAAGACGGACAGACTTTACGTATAGCGCTTGGCAATAATGAACTATTTGTTACATTCAGGGTGGAAAAATCCAAGTACTTCAGACGAGACGGACCCGATGTACACACCGACTGCATGGTGAGATATCAATATTTCCACAACCCATTTCTGTCAGTGGTATCTCGGTTGACAGGTACATAGACGGCGGCGTTTCTGAATCGTTGAGTCGAATCCTCGAACTCAAATTACGTTTTGGTCTCACCGATCATACATTTATATAGGACACTATGCTGTTACAAGCAGGAGACTGCTGTAACGTATATAACGTCTTGAAACTAAGTTTATACGTTTCGTACTCGACCATTCGCTGTAGAAGACTGCAAGATACTTAGGAGTTAGGATGGCTTTTTTAGGTACCCAAAGGGTAGAACCCTATTACTAAGGCTCCGCTGTCGTCCGTCTGTCCGTCTGTCACCAGGCTGTATCTCATGAACCATGATGGACAGTTGAAATTTTCACAGATGATGTATTTCTGTTGCCGCTATAACAAAAAATACTAAAAAACAAAATAAAATAAATATTTAAGGGGGCTCCCATACAACAAACGTGATTTTTCGCTCCTTTTTGCTCGATAACGGCAACAGGTAAACGCTTGAAATATTCACAGATTATTTAGTTATATATTTCACTTGAAAAATAAATAATTAAATTGATAATTAAAAAATAAAATAAAATAATGTTAAAAATTAAAGGGGTTCCCATACAAGAAAAGTGTTTTTTAATATAATAAGGTGATACAAAACCCTTCGTGTGTTAGTCCGATTAACACTTTTTTGTGATGGCATGCTACAAACCAGTGTCTAAAAAACTAGTAGAAAAGAGCAAAATTTTGAAATTTAATATTAGTCGTTTAAACTAAATAATGTAACTATGTTGTTGGTGGGCTTCAGGATGATTATTTATAATATAAACAACCATTAGTTTTAGGCTTTTATTATAATATTAAGTATTACACGTCTTGTCTGACGTTCAGGTTACATCGAAGTATTGTCGTATGGGGGCGCTGGTGCCGCGACATTATAACGATTGCAGCGCCATCTATAGTAACACGTGTAACAGTAACTAAACATTTAAAAATCGTAAAATGATTAAGATATTTTTTTTTCAGATTTCAGTGTCACAAGCTATATTAGGAGGTACGGTGAGAATTCAGGGGCTTTATGAGGACCATACTGTGCAGGTATCATATTTTTAATTTTAAACTTTAGTCTAAAGCATTTCCAATCTTGCGTCCGTCGCACATGTCCACACCCGCACTCAAGAACCGAGGAATCACACGAGATTACGCGAGTGTTATTTCGACTGTAATGTAACAGATTTGAATATTTATTTTTCATTTCACTTATATTTAAAATATTATGCTAGATTAAATAAATCGAGGTTTTAACATCTACAATGTTTCTCGGCTAGGCCGCCTGACGATTATAAATTTATGTAGGTATTTATAAAACAAATCTTATAAGCTAATTATATTAATTTTATTTTAGTTACTACGTTACGGAAAGGAATCTTTCATTTACTTAGGAGTTTTTTGTTCTCCCGTGGTTCAATGTACTGGATTTTTCAATACTTATTGGTAGAAAGTCTGTGGTTAAAGTATCCATATCTAATGTTTAGTTTCCCAGAATCCTTCAGGAGACCGAATCTGCCCTGCGCTTGCTTTTCTAACATATTGCATTTGATATCGTAAATATGGATGTGCACAGGTCCTGTTGTACATCACCTAGAGATAGCTCACAGCGATTAAGATTTCTAGGAATAGCTAGAAAAGAACGATTTAATAATAATAATAATAATATCTGGAACATCCCACACGACGCCACCTAGTCCCAAAGAGCAAGTATAATGCTTGTATTATGGGGTACTAGACAACTGATATACATGCTTAAATATTCTTTATAATTTATACATATATAGACGTTTTACACCCAGACACAAAAATGTTCATGCACACAAATATTTGTCCCGGGCGGGAATTAAACCGGCGACCCTTGGCTCCGCAGTTAGGGTCTCTAACCACTCGGCCAATCGGTTGAGTTATGGCAGTGTTCAAAACAACTCATTAGATCCTGCAAGGAAAGATATTCTTTTGCGATCTCTCTTTGTATGACTCTTCTATATTCTTAGTTAATTTATTTACTTTAAAGTAAATAAATTAACTAAGAGCCTTATAGAGCTGATATAAAAGATACGGATGCTGAAAAGAAAAGATTTTTGTATTTTCATAACCACGATTACAATACAACACATATTTTCGTACGACACTTCTATCTTTATGCAACTTATTTACTCTTTACTCTGACTCATATTCCTAACACATAATTTGAATTTTTTCAATTTCACATTATGTATTTTAAATCGAGCGCCTGGCTTACAACTAGTCAGCGCTACAACCCATATTCATAGAATTGATAAGAATTTCTAAGTTAAATAATTAGTACATTGGCCTAATTATTTGTGATAATTAAAACTTCAGATACTACCTGGCACTGGGTCTCACACCATCATTAGACTGTCAGGGAAAGGAATGAAGAGGGTGAACCAGCACGGCTACGGTGATCATTATGTACATGTGAAGATTCAGGTTTGTTGCATTATTTTCCTGCTGCGATTCTTAAGTTAGGGATACACGAACCGCTCGGATCGACTCCAAGTAGTTACTACATGTCGACCGACATATCAAAAGACTGTTCGAGCAGTTCTGATTTCCCTGTCTTATAGATTCGAATAATGTAATTCAGTATAAATATATAGTTTTAACGATACAGTTACAATCAAAGTTTATGGCGGATCCGAAAGTAAATACAAATCGCGTCGCAGTAACCAGATTTAGGTGTAGCGGGACGCAGTGGAGCGAGGAGTATATGACTGTACCTGCGCAAGCACGCTTAAAGCGTTGTGCGTTGTATTCAGATCCGCCATTAAGTTTGACGCGATCTGTAGTATCTGTTAAATAATTTGGCGTAAATAAATAAAATGATCAACAATATAATGAGACAGTTTACTCAATAAAACTTATGAATACTAATGTTTCGCGTTGGCTACATCACAGCTTATGTTTAGAAGGTTGGAAAAATAACATTATTTCGATTTTATATTTTATAAAAGCTCGGTATTGTTATAACCGACTGGTGGTAAGCCCGCTTCTTGTTTAGGTGGTTCGAATCCCAGAAACCGGTTTGTACCAATGGGTTTTTTCTGACATAAAGTACATAATTATTACTGATTCCATGCCTCGGAGAGCACGTTAAACCGTCGGTGCCGGTTGCCGTCACCAGATGGCAGTTGTTAAAATCCACCAGCCCGCACTGGAGCAGGGTGGTGGAATAAGTTCTAAGCACCCTCATCCTGAGAGGAAACCTAAGCCCCTGTTATAGTGGGGTGAAATGGCCTGATATGGATATGGACAGAAAGTCCAACACAGAAAAAGAGCGGTCAAGGGAGGGGGTACTGCATCTTTTTAATCTGCATTCCTAATAAACGAATGTGGACAGTTTTCAAAATACAGATTTTTTTTGTAAAAATATAAAATGGGCTTATGTTTGATTGAAATAATTCATTTCATATAAAATAGTTTTTTTCTAACTAAATTTTTACCAGTTATCTTGAATAAATGTATTGTTCTAAAAGTTATTGCACTCTAAATAATAAGGAGAGGGAAAAATTATTAAGTAAACATTTTGAAATTCGTATTTTCGTGTGATAATGTTAGGCATTGTTGTCGAACTGTTCTTTCTTAACTTTCTACCGCTGGCTCTACTTCCGGACTTTTTTTGATATACTCAATTCGTATCTTATCCATTCTAGTCACATCACACATTAGATGGGTTACCCAAAAACAAAATACAATCGGGCGTTCAGAATTGTTCTTACGGAATTATTATTGTTTCCAGGTCCCTAAAACTTTGACAGCCAAACAGAGAGCTTTGATGTATTCCTATGCAGAATTAGAGGAGGACACACCAGGGCAGATACTAGGAGTGTCTTATGATAGAGATGGTAAGCATCGCAACTGATTTGCTTCACCATTTAAAAGCAATGTGAAACAATTACAGTATTTTCTAAAAATGGCACTTCAAGACATTTTAAACACTCTTACAATTCTGTCTACGGTGTAAAGACAAAACTAATGTACAGTATGTCTCCCGCTTATAAGATTACACATTCATTTTACAATTTACAACTAATTTTATTTACAAAAATGTAATTAAAAAAAATCTGTAATCAAAACAGTCTAAACACATACATAAATGTTTACATAAAAAAATATTAACTTGCTATTTCGACACAGTTTAGCTTAAAGCTCCTAAACTTTAATATGTATTAGAACTTTACAAACTTTAAAAAAATATAATATACATGTAAATAGTTATGAAAGTTTTACATTAATTTTGTTTATGGCTAAACGCATACTGTCTAACTTTGGACTTCCCTGCGGCAGTGGCTTGATGCGGAAGGAATGATTCGATGCCATCTATTGGTTACATATTCTCTATTAGAGAACACGCCTCCCGCACTGTGCTGCTACCGCAGGGAAAGCTAGTTAACTATATGCGTTATACCTTTAGCCATGGGGCAATTATAGTTTTCGCGCCGCGCCCTCTGGAGGTAACATGAAATAATCTTAGTCTTGTGATACCTATCACTCAGCAAAGTTTCAAGCAAAGCTCTTTTCGTACCAAGTTAAGACTATTTCCGTCATCGATGGCAATGCGCATTGTTACTTTAGTATTCAGACACGATAGATATAGCGTACTTAAAGACGCTGCGTACCTTTCCGAATGCTGCCCAATAGAGTTGAATTATTCGTTTGACTATTTAAGTTGGACTCTTATTTATAACTAAATAAATACCTGGGACATCCCACACAGCGCCATCTAGTCCCAAACTAAGCAAAGCTTGTATTATGGGTACCAGACAACTGATATACATACTTAAATATTCTTTTTTTTTAAATAATATATACATATAGTATAGATATTTTACACTCAGATACGGAAGAAATAGACATGTTCATGCACACAAATATTAGTCCCGGGCGGAAATCGAATTCGCTGGTCTTGCACTCGGGCAATTAGTCAGTCAGTCAGTCATTTCATGCTAGCTCCACAGAGGCAGCCTGAAAAAGATGCTGGTAACTCAATGACTTTAGTACATTACAATCTATTTATTTATTTAGGTATATAACAACAAAGTAATTGAATATCAATATTATTTTACAGAAAAGTCTAAAGATAGCGACTCACAGAGTGGGAGTCAAAAAGTTCATGACGCAAATCGAGACACAGAGGAGGATAATTATAAATTTAATACTAAATGGCCTTTCATAGAGAACACAATAGAAGCGTTTAGGGTTAACAAAGCGTATTACGTTAGTGGCTTCGTTACGGCTGTGATTGTGTGTTTTTTAACTTTAACTAACACCCCTCATGATAATCCTGTGAAAAAATGGGTCTATGGTGAAAGATATGGTAATTGGGAGGGTTTCTCAGATGAACAAGAAAGTTTTGCTAATAGAGCGAAAAAAGAACAGAGCAAACAAAACGAACCTAAATTCTATGAAGCGTAGATTATTTAATTTTGGTTGTCGCACTTTTCAAGTTTGTTGAGAAAAATTGTGTTTGTTCATCTGCATGATTCTGTAAATAAAATCTTAATCGAAATTAGAGAATATAGTTTTTTTATGTTTATGAATGAATTGTTTGTAACATATCTATTACAAATTATAGAGTTAAAAGTTATATAGTTAGTTTTCGAGAATTTTTGCCAATGGAAATACTTGAGTTTCTTCGGAAATCATTTTCTGGAATTTTCTGTTTGCATCTTTATTATGAGATGACAGTGACTCCATTACAACTGAAACTTCAGGAAAATATGTTTGAAACAAAACCTGGGACCTGAGGCGTTTATTTATTTCGGTATCAAAGTGTTTTGGGTTAATTTTTTAAAACAGTATTCCATACCACGCTCTTTGATTTGTGCTGACGATAATAATGTTATTTTTATTTTGGTTACCGGTGGTATTTGATTTGGGGTAACCAGTCAAAATATAGTACAAATGGTGGAGGCTGTAACCAAAGTAATATTAGCAGAGTGGATATCCTATCAAAATTCTCCTAAAACTTTGTCTGCACAAACTAGTCGCAGGATATTTTGGTAAGTTCAGTGTCATGAGTGCAATATAGAAGTTGGTTGATTTTGAAATAGAGTTTCGATTTATTGACAATTTATAACCTAGTTATTAAAGTTCGATTGTGATTTGGTAATGGAATTGGCTTAGATTAAAAATTTTAATATATAATTTTTATATTTTTTCCAAAAATATAGCCAAATCTATACCTTTTCACTATAAATAAAAAAAAATTATGACCAATTACTATTTTAATAATTTTTTTTTCTAAAATTTATTAATAGAATATCCCTCTGATGTTTAATATTTGCTTTTTCTAAGATTAAATAAGATCATACTGTTTTGATTGATTAATGAGCATTACAGTTTCATTGGATATAGTGAGTAACCTAAATATTTTATATTAGATTTTTGTTTTCACTGTGGAAAGCAGCAGAATAATCTCAACTGCCCAGATGACGTCACAGGGACAATTTCAACGTCAGATTAATTTTCTCTAATAACTGGCGAATTCCTAAAAATTAAAAATAGATATTTTAAGAGGTGGTTATGGAACCTTAATCCTTTCCATTTTAAATTTTGGTCCAAGACTGGGCAGCGGAAATTTGCAAAAAAATATGGTATTTCCCTTTGATTGTTTATATGTACAGGTAGAGCCACCTGATACACTGACAACAAAAAAGGTCAAATTATATTTGCTTGTGTGTGTGACTAAACAAACCACACACTTACGACACCGTCTCTGCGTGCGTCATTTTTAACCGAACAGTTAGGTGATATTTTTATCTAAGTTTTTGATGCTGAAATGCTATGTAGAGATGTATATAATCAAAGTTGTTGCCACATGACAACATAAACTGTGTATTTATTAGTTTATTTGAAAAAAAAAAATGTATTATGGATTGTGAGAGCTGTGAATTGTGACACTTTTTAGGTATACATTTTGATGGATTATTATGAGAGAAATATATATATATATATTTAAATTCATATAAACAGTATTAAACTATGCAAAGGCCATTTAGTACAATAAACTACATACGGTAGACTATTAGTCATTAAAAGGAATATAGTATGATGGTTGTAAAAATGTAAATAAAAAGGTTCGTCTTGGCACGAATACAATTATTTTTGTGGTTTCATTTCAAATCCTATGTCCTCTGCCATCATGCTATATACCCTATAAATATTGAAAAAAAAAGAAAACTTTAATACATATTATTTTTTCCTAATTATGGGGAAATTAATTGCATTTTATAAATTATTAAAAGAAAAGTATAAATTATTTGGAAATCTGTGTGCCGATTTCATATAATTTTAAAATACTGTGATGAGCTCTGTGTAAAATAGACAACGTTTTACGTTCATACTTAAAATTTACTACTGATTTTTAATACGAGACAAATAAAAATAAGCGATCCTGACAGATGTTAAATAATAAAATCAAATTTAATACATATAAAATTTGTTCATTAAAAAAAAAATTTAACTTCTCTATTTCCGAGAGCTGCTGTGCCACAAATCCTGAAATTAGTCACCACTGATATCAGTGCCAATTTCTACATAATTAAGTGGTAATAATTAAGTCCCTTAACTCGAGAATTTTCAGGCAGAAACTTCCAAACCAGAAATTTATATATGTAAGAAATTATTAAATTGCCTATAAAGTAATTAAAATTACACACAGGTGAAGCCAGGTAATACTCGTACTATGATAATATCACGGTAGTATCTCTGCAATTAATTTATTCCATGGCAAAAGAATACTTATTAAGCATCAGTTACATGCAAAACTAAAAGTTAATGGCATACATTTTAAATCTACCCAAAGGAAACTTATAGTCAAAAGTTTTTAATGTTGAATAAAAGGCTGTACTGCAGCAGTCGAGGCGGATACAAGAAACACCCATATAAGTTTTCTTACAAATGTGTCTACGTACCATTTTAATCCTATTCTGAATTTCATTGGTACCTAGGGAACGCACCCATTCTATGTGATCAGTTTAGGGGCGAGAGGGTCTTCAAAATGTCACGCTTGGTCACAGGGATGGAAGGAGGGGCTAAGGTCTTCATCACATAGTCAATATCCTCTTGGAAAATAATTCTGAATATGTTTTTACATATATTTTCCACTTGTTAGTGAAGATATGCACGAAAGTATAAGCTAAATGATTTTTTAACTTTCTGTTTGCAAAAAATGATTTAACACCAAGTTTATTAATTATTACATGAAAAATACGAGTGTGGGAGAGGGTCTTGGCATATACTACGGGTGGTCACCGAGGGGGGGGTTTAAAATTCTAAAAAATGGGTCATGTAGTATGGGTATGTTCCCATGTACGTATAGCATGAGTCAAACTTTATGACTAATTTAAATACAAGGTGAATGTGAGTACAGCACCTGCAGTCTCCTAATTCGGATCAGTCTTTGATTCCCTAACCAGCCTGTCGTCGGCCTTCGTTCGTGAACATTGATAAATTAAAATAATGACGTAATAATAACGTATACATCAGAACAACGTCTAGGTCCTAAACTAAGCATTAGATTGTGTATTGGGTACCAAGCAAATACATCACATACATATAACAACCAAGACCCGGTACCAGTATCAATATTCACCATATAAATACTGACCCGACCTGGGATTTGAACCCGGGACCCCCAGCTTTGTATGCAGGGTTTGATTGATTTTGTTCACTCCGCTAGTAAAACATCAAGCGAATTGAAAAGCAACTAGTCGCACTTGTCAGTTTTGGAATTACGGTTTTAAGTAAAGTAATTCGAGTAATATTGACGAGTCCAAAAGTCGCAGTTTTGATCATCCATCGATCGCGCCCTTAAACTAAACAGCATTGTTTTTGATTCGTGAATTTCCTTAGAACACACTGTCAGGTATCAAGGTAAGAACACTTTGGCAAAGATTACACGATAGCCTCAATATTAAATTTTTTAATTAATAATAATTTTAAAATTAATAAACAAAAATATTATTTCACTTTTTTTTTGTATAATATCTACCTACCATATCTGTGCTTCTTGCGCGTACGTCTGTACACTTGGCATGTAAAATTGAGACTTCTTATTTTAATTTATTCAGTTATTTTAAGGGTGGCTCAGGCTATTTAAAATTGTGGTTGTACATTATTTTAACCCCATACGGTAGATTAATTGTTACTACTATGAGTAATATTATTTACAAAATTTTATAGGGTTCCTAATAAATGCCTGTTGTTGTTGCAAGGAAATCCGCGAATCGAAAGCAACATTGTATACCCCTATCATTATATTTATTTTATTCAGTAATTCTAATTAAATCTATCTTTGTTTGTAGGCCAGAAAAATATGTAGAAGATTTTTTAATGAATTTATGAGCACAGTGAGTGAAAATCATACATAATATTAATAATTTGGATAATTTGACTTGTAATATTGTCAGTGTAAATTTTTATTAACATTGCCTAGCATTTTTAAAGTTGATCCGCTGTGTCCCCATAACTGGTGAGCAAAATTTTAATTCGAGAATCAGTTATGTAATAATTCTTTATAATACCCATAGAACATTGAGGACTGGAGAAGTCATATCTGAGCAAAAGTATGCTAAAGCAGAAGATGAATATAATACTGTGTTGGATAAAACTAGTTTTACCTTATGTCTTTAACATGTCAAAAAATAGTTTCAATGTTTATTTCACTATAAACTTAGGGCCTGAGTAGAGCGGGGCGTCGAGCGTTTGGCGGGGCGTTTTAAGGTGCGTACATGATAAACAAATATAAATAAACGATAGCGTCCTTAGTGAAGCGGTGCTGAGGCGGCGGTGGACAAAGTACGCCGCTTCTCTGTCCGCACGCCTAGCAAAACGTCACGCCTCACTGAGGTCAAAGCGTAAGAGTAGTTTTTTTGCTTGAAAAATACGGTTTAACATCTCCAGATCTAAATGCTCGAACTTACAATAAAATTGATAACATGGGACATAATAATTGGATTATATTACTAGTGAAATTGTCGATGTTTGAATTTGAAATTAGACGAGTTTAGTGTAAACATGTGAGTAAATTATAGGGAAGTTTTTGTGTACCCACTTATTATGTAATCTGTAACCTGAAGGAGAAAACATCGTTTTAATTTAAAAGAAAAGTTTTTATGCGCGAAAAATGGTTAAAATATCCAAGAATATATTTTTTACTTTTAAACGATTTTTTCATGTAACAGTGTATTGTTCCTTCAGATTAAAGGTAAAATATAAAATGATTTACAGGCGATAAATGAAACAAAATGTAACAATAATTGTTATAATTTTTAAATACAGGTCATAAGATATCAATAGCAGAGCCACACGAATTAGTGGATGCAGTGAAGGAAGCTCTCAAAGAGAAGAAATCTCTGGACAGTAACGCTACAGACCCACCAGAAGATGATGTATTGAAAGAATCAAAAAGAAGTAAAGGTTAAATAATTAGGCAGCAAATTATTCCAAATGTATCACTAAAAAATGTGCACTTGTGATGCTTTCATTTGAAACTAAAGAAAGCGCAATTAGATAATAATAGGTACATGTATTGGTAATGCGAGACTACTTTTTTTGTTTTTTCTTTTATTCTAAAAAGGAAAGAGTGCAAGTTGTACCATTGTGAATGAAAAATCTCCGCAATCATTTCAAAAAAAGAAAATTTTAGATTTTTTTTACAAATCATATTTCATTTTTCACGCCTGTCCGTATTCATTTCGGTTGCCAACTATCTATAGTATTCTAAACATTTTTTAGTTTCACAGTCCGTGTCAGATTTTGGGTTTAATTGGACAAACTTAGTCAATAAAGAAAATAAAATGTGATCTTTCAATACTCTTTTATAACATAAAAGTTTTCATACCTTCTTTGAACTGTCATTGCATCATTTGTTAATAATTTTTTTAATACGAAGGTCATACTAAAAAAAGGTCCAAGTACGAGTCGGATACGCGCCCTGAGGGTTCAATAGGTCCTGTTGCATAATGTACTTATAGCTTCTCACCGATAGATGGCACCTATACGCATGCCAATTTAATTATACTAACATTAAGTTGTTATGTGTTTAAACTACAAATTAACAACTTTTTCTTTTACTAGTGCCGTAAGATCTTGCTTAGTGCCTTTCATGATTCTAGGTCAAAAGGAAGTACCCTATATCTTTATTTATCTGCGAGTGTCAAAATATGCGGCATAAATGGCCGTATTTATTGATTGCATCGACTTAGAAGCTTGATTTTTTTCAGCTCAGATCTAAGTATTTGAATTTGGTACATTCAGGTGTTCCTGAGAAAAAGGGCCTCAATAAACAGACGGGCAGACAATGAGATGGACAATGAAGTATTCCTATAAGGGGAACCCTTTTTCCTTTTGAGGTACAGGACCTTCAAAATCCGCCATTGAAATTATCATTGGCAGCAAGTATACGCTCATTCGTACGTTGTCTAAACTTTTGTACTTGCGCTTTTTATACATAAGTTTGATTTGGTATTAATCAAATTATGTTCTCATTTGTAATAGAAAATTTATTACAATTTACATTAAAGAAATTTACATTATATGAGAGATAGTTCATTTGCAATGAATGACGTGTTTTTTAGTTTTAGTTACAAAATTGTCAACGTATGTAATTTTATGACATAAATAAACTGCTGAAGTTCTCATTACATTTTCAGTGAAAACTGAAATATTCTTGTTATGTTCAAAATTATTGTGTCTCCTTTTGTTAAATACATTACTATATTCAATGTGGATCGTACTGTATATAGGATGTTAATTAGTTTGTAGGTTATGATGAATAAAACGAAATGCGTACATATAGAAATCATTTTTATTTATTTACCAGTATCAATAGCCTAATAATATACTAATTAAAAAAAAAAAAATCAGTTACGTCACACGATCAGTAAAAATTAAATAAAAAGGCAGCCAACAAAAGGATTAGCAGAATATGTATTATCTAAGTTTCGGATTATTGTGATATCTATACTAATATTATAAAGCTGAAGAGTTTGTTTGTTTGTTTGTTTGTTTGTTTGTTTGTTTGTTTGTTTGTTTGTTTGTTTGTTTGTTTGTTTGTTTGTTTGTTTGTTTGTTTGTTTGTTTGTTTGTTTGTTTGTTTGTTTGTTTGTTTGTTTGTTTGTTTGTTTGTTTGTTTGTTTGTTTGTTTGTTTGTTTGTTTGTTTGAACGCGCAAAGCTCAGGAACTACTGGTTTAAATTGAAAAATTATGGTTGTGTTGGATAGTCCATTTATCGAGGAAGGCTATAGGCTATACTACATCCCGCTACGACCAATAGGAGTGGAGCATCAATAAAAAATGTTGCAAAAACGGGAAAAATTATTCCTTTTGAGAGCTTCCGTCGCGCGCGGTGCGTAAACGGTTGATGTTAGGCAAAAATCAAGTATTACGGAATTGTACCCCTTTAAAAGTTCTAACCAAAAGTCCGCAACAACATATGTGTATCTTTTAAGGTTAACTTACTATAACCTTTTTTATGACAATCAAATTTGTTCTAACATTATGTACTATTTGCGAAGATGTTTTTTAAACGTGATGGTAATCCTTATCAAATTAAATACGTTAGTTGTGTTAAGCATTTCATGCATATTATAATTGCCCTTTACACCACACAATTTAAATTAATATCTTAGCAGTTTTTATCGAAATATGAAAACTATAGCGGGAGAAAATAAATTCGCTGTCTGTCTCGGTTCGTTAAATTTTTACTTCCAAACCACGCAATAGACTTTGATACGGTTTTCAGTATTATCTTATAATCTATTAATCTATATAATAGAAATACTTATTATAAAGCTGAAGAGTTTGTTTGTTTGTTTGTTTGTTTGTTTGTTTGTTTGTTTGTTTGTTTGAATGCGCTAATCTCTGAAACTACCAGTCGGATTTGAAATTTTTTTTTGCCTTTGATAGCCTGAATATAGCGGAGGGTTATAGGCTATATATATTAAAACGAACTGTGTGTCTATTCGAGCAAATAGGTTTCGGCCAAAACAGCTTAACCGATTTTGATGAAACTTTACACATATGGAAAGGATGTAGTCAAAAGTGACATACAGAACTTTTTGTATGTCTGTCTGTACGTCCATCTGTATAAACCAATTTTAATGAAACATCACAAGTATGAAAAGAAGGTCGTCAAAACTAACAAATGTTACTTTTTGTCCGTCTGTCTGTCTGTACGTGTATCTGTCTATTTGAGCTAATCTCCAAAACGGCTAAACAGATTTTAAGGAAACTTCGCAGACGGGAAAGAAGGTTGTCAAGAGATTTGACATTAGCTGCTTTTTGTCCGTCTGTTTGTCTGTACGTCTATGTGTCTATTCAATTCAATTTTATCTATTCGAGCTAATTTCCACTACGGCTGAACAGATTTTAATGAAACTTTGCAGACGTGAAAGAAGATTGTCAAGAGTGTCATAAGCAACTTTTTGTGTTTGTTTGTGTGTCTAATCTGTCTGTCGTTTGTCCACACTGATCTATCAACTACTACAGCCAAAACTACTAAGTCTAGGAAGCTTAAATTTGGAACATAGATTTATTTTATAACGTGAGCATTAGTTAAGAAAGGCTTTTTTAGAAATTTCAAACTTAAGGATGGGAATGGAGGAACTCAAATAATGACGTGTTTCAGGGTTTTTAGATTTCCACATTTTAAGGGTGGGAAACGGGAGATGAAAAATTGTATCGGTTTTTTAAAGGGTGGAAGGGGAATGAAGATTGAAAGTTTGAATGGGTGTAACTAAAATTGGTTCCAGCAAAAAGTACGTATAAACCATCTCGAACGTTAATAGTACCTATAACAGGAATTCGTAGTCTACGCAAGGGAAGCTGCGGGCGGTCGCTAGTTCAATTATATATGTGATAATTCAGACAAAATTAAATGGATTCTCAATTATAATACAATTTTTTTTTACTAAGACACAATTATATATTCTTTTCGTATACCATTAACTTGTATTTGTTTATGAATCGGCGTACTTTAGAGTTAATGCGGCGTCGAAGTGTGGCCACAATGCAGGCGAGAAGAAATACACCGACTTCTACGTATAGACAATACAGTATGATGATATGACTCTCAATCTGTAAAAACATGTAAAAGTGTTAAAACTTTGTAGGCATCACTGTTTTGTATTTTGTTGTTTAAACCACTAAGGATTATTAAATCGGAAAAGACAACTAGAATATAAATAAAGCTATAAGTGACTGCTTATTCTAATAAATCGTTGTATGCATTCATTGCCAAATAAGTAAATATCAGATAAAAAAAATGTTTTACCAACTAGATGAAAAAGACGATAGGGTTTGGATTTAATTGAAGAGCTAAATGGCAAGGCAGTTCCGCGAAAAATATGCGATACGGTAGATTTAATTTGATGGGAGTTTTTTGAAAGTTGCGAGAACGTCCGAACCTTCGTATATGTACACTTGCCAACGTGTCCGATCGATGCGATATATCTTTTGAATTGACAGTCTAGTGATAACGAAGTTCGGGTATTGAAAAGGAATTAAATAAGTTGGAACCGAGTGTCAAAGTGACGTGAGGATTTTATATGGATAATAGTGTATTTAACTGTGAGGCAGTGCCTTGTTATCTGGGGGCACGGCCGTGCCCCCACCGAGTCGAGCAAAAAAGCGTCACGGCCGTACCATCCTTTTCTCGAAGCAATTCATTTTCGAATTTTTTTTCATTTCATTTTTTTTCATTTTCGACCATTTTCGACCCCTTGTAACTTCATTGTGGATAAAACTAGAAGACTGAAATTTTCGAATTGAAAATCCGCGAATCGAAAGCAACATTGTATACCCCTATCATTATATTTATTTTATTCAGTAATTCTAATTAAATCTATCTTTGTTTGTAGGCCAGAAAAATATGTAGAAGATTTTTTAATGAATTTATGAGCACAGTGAGTGAAAATCATACATAATATTAATAATTTGGATAATTTGACTTGTAATATTGTCAGTGTAAATTTTTATTAACATTGCCTAGCATTTTTAAAGTTGATCCGCTGTGTCCCCATAACTGGTGAGCAAAATTTTAATTCGAGAATCAGTTATGTAATAATTCTTTATAATACCCATAGAACATTGAGGACTGGAGAAGTCATATCTGAGCAAAAGTATGCTAAAGCAGAAGATGAATATAATACTGTGTTGGATAAAACTAGTTTTACCTTATGTCTTTAACATGTCAAAAAATAGTTTCAATGTTTATTTCACTATAAACTTAGGGCCTGAGTAGAGCGGGGCGTCGAGCGTTTGGCGGGGCGTTTTAAGGTGCGTACATGATAAACAAATATAAATAAACGATAGCGTCCTTAGTGAAGCGGTGCTGAGGCGGCGGTGGACAAAGTACGCCGCTTCTCTGCCCGCACGCCTAGCAAAACGTCACGCCTTACTGAGGTCAAGGCGTAAGATTAGTTTTTTTGCTTGAAAAATACGGTTTATCATCTCGAGAACTAAATGCTCGAACTTACAATAAAATTAATAACATGGGACATAATTATTGGATTATATTACTAGTGAAATTGTCGATGTTTGGATTTGAAATTAGACGAGTTTAGTATAAACATGTGAGTAAATTATAGGGAAGTTTTAGTGTACCCACTTATTATGTAATCTGTAACCTGAAGGTGAAAACATTGTGTTAAAAGAAAAGTTTTTATGCGCGAGAAATGGTTAAAAAATCCAAGAATATATTTTTTACTTTTAAACGATTTTTTCATGTAACAGTGTATTGTTCCTTCAGATTAAAGGTAAAATATAAAATGATTTACAGGCGATAAATGAAACAAAATGTAACAATAATTGTTATAATTTTTAAATACAGGTCATAAGATATCAATAGCAGAGCCACACGAATTAGTGGATGCAGTGAAGGAAGCTCTCAAAGAGAAGAAATCTCTGGACAGTAATGCTACAGACCCACCAGAAGATGATGTATTGAAAGAATCAAAAAGAAGTAAAGGTTAAATAATATAGGCAGCAAATTATTCCAAATGTATCACTGAAAAATGTGCACTTGTGATGCTTTCATTTGAAACTAAAGAAAGCGCAATTAGTTAATAATAGGTACATGTATTGGTAATGCGAGACTACTTTTTTTGGTTTTTTTTTATTCTAAAAAGGGAAGAGTGCAAGTTGTACCATTGTGAATGAAAAATCTCCGCTATCATTTCAAAAAAGAAAATTTTTCCTAAAAAATATTTTTTTTTACAAATCATATTTCATTCTTCACGCCTGTCCGTATTCATTTCGGTTGCCAACTATCTATAGTATTCTAAACATTTTTTAGTTTCACAGTCCGTTTCAGATTTTGGTTTAATTGGACAAACTTTCATTAGTCAATAAAGAAAATAAAATGTGATCTTTCAATACTCTTTTATAACATAAAAGTTTTCATACCTTCTTTGAACTGTCATTGCATCATTTGTTAATAATTTTTTTAATACGAAGATAATACTAAAAAAAGGTCCAAGTACGAGTCGGATACGCGCCCTGAGGGTTCAATAGGTCCTGTTGCATAATGTACTTATAGCTTCTCACTGATAGATGGCACCAAAACGCATGTCAATTTAATTATACTAACATTAAGTTGTTATGTGTTTAAACTACAAATTAACAACTTTTTCTTGTACTAGTGCCTTGAGATCTTGCTTAGTGCCTTTCATGATTCTAGGTCAAAGGGAAGTACCCTATATCTTTATTTATCTGCGAGTGTCAAAATATGCGGCATAAATGGCCGTATTTATTGATTGCATCGACTTAGAAGCTTGATTTTTTTCAGCTCAGATCTAAGTATTTGAATTTGGTACATTCAGGTGTTCCCGAGAAAAAGGACCTCGACAAACAGACGGGCAGACAATCAGATGGACAATAAGTATTCCTATAAGGGAATCCCTTTTTTTCCTTTTGAGGTACAGGACCTTCAAAATCCGCCATTGAAATTATCATTGGCAGCAAGTATACGCTCATTCGTACGTTGTCTAAACTTTTGTACTTGCGCTTTTTATACATAAGTTTGATTTGGTATTAATCAAATTATGTTCTCATTTGTAATAGAAAATTTATTACAATTTACATTAAAGAAATTTACATTATATGAGAGATAGTTCATTTGCAATGAATGACATGTTTTTTAGTTTTAGTTACAGAATTGTCAACGTATGTAATTTTATGACATAAATAAACTGCTGAAGTTCTCATTACATTTTCAATGAAAACTGAAATATTCTTGTTATGTTCAAAATTATTAGGTGTCTCCTTTTGATAAATGCGTTACTATATTCAATGTGGATCGTACTGTATATAGGATGTTAATTAGTTTGTAGGTTATGATGAATAAAACGAAATGCGTACATATAGAAATCATTTTCATTTATTTGCCAGTATCAATAGCCTAATAATATACTAATTAAAAAAAGAAAAATCAGTTACGTCACACGATCAGTAAAAACTAAATAAAAAGGCAGCCAACAAAAGGATTAGCAGAATGTCTATCATCTAAGTTTCGGATTACTGTGATATTCGACGCGATTTTTTTTTTCGTTCGTAAGCGATACGAGTTATCGCTGTTGGACGAGCCAAAACGCATAACGCAGTACCGGCACTGTAGTGCCTTGTTATTTGACTTTTACCATGTACATTAGGTATGTAGGTACATATTAATTTTCATGCAAATTTAAATTAAAAACAAATAAAGCTATGCTACCCCACCAGACAAAATTAAATGGATTCTCAGTTATAATTATTTCAATTTTTTTTACTAAGACAATTATATTATATTCTTTTCGCATACCATTAACTTGTATTTGTTTATGAATCGGTGTACTTTAGAGTTAATGCGGCGTCGAAGTGTGGCCACAATGCAGGCGAGAAGAAATACACCGACTTCTACGTATAGACAATACAGTATGATGATATGACTCTCAATCTGTAAAAATATGTAAAAGGTTAATACTTTGTACGCATTGCTGTTTTGTATTTTGTTGTTTAAACCACTAAGGATTATTGAATCGGAAAAGACAACTAGAATATAAATAAAGCTATAAGTGACTGCTTATTCTAATAAATCGTTGTATGCATTCATTGCCAAATAAGTAAATATCAGATAAAAAAAATGTTTTACCAACTAGATGAAAAAGACGATAGGGTTTGGATTTAATTGAAGAGCTAAATGGCAAGGCAGTTTCGCGAAAAATATACGATACAGTAGATTTAATTTGATGGGAGTTTTTTGAAAGGTGCGAGAACGTCCGAACCTTCGAATATGTATAATTGCCAACGTGTCCGATCGATGCGATATATCTTTTGAATTGACAGTCTAGAGATAACAACGAAGTTCGGGTATTGAAAAGGAATTAAATAAATTGGAAAAGAGTGTCAAAGTGACGTGAGGATTTTATGTGGATAATAGTGTATTTAATTGTGAGGCAGTGCCTTGTTACAACATTGAATAAAGGCATATACGGAATTTGGGTCATAATTAAGGATTAAACGTTACGGGAGCGGTGAATCGTAAACTGCCGATTATACTTACTATTATTCATCAGTACCTACTCTAATAATTAAACTGACTCATTACGATGCATTACGATTACTGTTTTTTTGACAGAATATTTCTACAAATGTAGCGCGCACAAGAGATTGCATGCTAGGCGGGCGTCGCGTCGTCCAACAACCTAGCTCCGAACCAGTAAGAATTTGGCTGTATAGTATAGGTACCTAATCTTTTCCTTGCCGGCTGAGAGCTCCCGGAAAAAACAGCCTTGTTTTATTTAATGTGACTTGGGGCTATGAGTTCGTGTTGTTCAAGTGTAGTTTCTTTTTGTGTTCATAAATGTGAATTTCTTTCATGTTAGTGATGCCTAAGCGCATTTTATATTAAATCATTCGTCATCGTAAGCGATATCGTTATCGTAAAGGTATCGTAATGAACGTATCGTTATATTAAGTCACATTTACTGACTACTTACGTATTTCAAATGTCCACCATTAGTAAACTCAAATGGGAACATGATCGCTTCGTTTGGATCCTTGTTACGTAAAATACCGAACGCTATCACACCGCTCGTGTAGTATAGCATCAGCGCTATGACTTGACCACGGCCGATAACACGAAGGCAACTCTGGAATAAAAAAAATGTAACAAGTGTAACGATAGCCCGAGCGCAGCGAACCTGTTTCAAGGCTGTGGGGCCGTGGTTCGAATGCGGGCGTGTACCAATGAGTTTTTCTGACTTGAGTAGGTACATAACTATCACTGACTCCGCTTCTCGGAGAGCACGTTAAGCAGTCGGTCCCGGGCTCTGTCAATAGATGGCGGTCGTTATAATCCCCAACCGCAGTGGAGCAGCGTAGTGGATTTAAGCGCCAAGCTCCCCTCCTCACCCTGGGGGAGGTCTAAGCTCCTGTAGTGGGGTGAAAATGGGCTGATAAAGATGAAGTGTAACGAGGCACAAGTGATCACGGATCACCGGTGCCAGATGTGAGGAATCGCCTGTATATTCGGATGTTTTTTTACCTCGGAGAATTTGGAGGGAAACATCTAATGAGGGGATTTTCAGAGCGAAAAAAATTAAGGATTTTGTTAGGTTAGGTCAATTTAACTGGAACTGATACTGATACTAACGCAAATGAAATTAAAATTCTCGAAGGTATGGCGGAAATATAAAAATGTGTATTAATAAAGTATTAGTTTTTTTTTTTCAATTCTTCAATTATATATATAACACTAGGTTTTCGTCTTTTTTTGGGGGGATTTTGATGCGACATTAGGGAGGTAAGCGACGCCGGCAAATGACGCCGCACCGGCCTTATACATGCACCAAAATCCCCACCCCGAAAATTCTGTCGTCGAACATTCGATATTTAACACTAATCCCAATTTACCTTGGAAATATATCTTGGCGGCGGTGACTCTTTTGAGTTAGCACAATTCCGCCTCGAAAATAGGATTTTTCTAGCGCGCAATCGTTTTGAAAAATACCGTTTCCAAAATAGAATTTTCATTATATCTGCACTCGGTCGATGTATTTGTGAAGCCTCGTGATCATTCGAGTACTTTCTATAATAATAATAATAATACATGGGACTTCCCACACAGCGCCATCTAGTCCCAAAGTAAGCAAGTATTATGCTTGTGTTATGGGTTACTAGACAACTGATATACATACTTAAATATTCTTTATAATATATACATATATATGAAAAAATAAAAATATATATATATATATTTATTTTTTTATATATATAACAACCAAGACCCGGTACCAGTATCAATATTCATCATATTAATACTGACCCGACCTGGGATTCGAACCCGGGACCTCTAGCTTCGTAGGCAGGGTCGCTACCCACTAGGCTAAGCGGTCGTCAAACGCTTCTACGCATCGACGTCACAATATGAAGCTGAAGTCAAGGACGTATAGTAAGTATATTACGTCTTTGGCTGAAGTACATCAAAAGCAAACATATAAAAAAAAAACAAATATAATAATTTATTCACAATACGAGATATGGGGAGAAGGAGGCGGAGTGCTGAAGAGCCAAAGCCTACCAAAGTTGGCAGGAGTTGGGTGAATTTGTGACGTCACGTTTACTTTACTCGGGGAACGAGCTATGTAATTTTGTGACATAATATTAAGAGGGACTTTTACGAGCCCACGAATGTGACAAGCGAGGGAAAGGTTCGAAAATATCTTACATCGTCAAGGGAAAGTAATACAGGGTTTTACGAATGTCAATTCCATTAAAATTATTTCGATCAGTTATTTTCAAGACTTTATTTATTTAATAACGTTTAAGTAAATAAATATTATATTTTTTAACACGAAAAACCTGGTGTTCGGTTGAGCTTAGTCCACCCTTATAGAACATATATCAATAAAAAGCCTCAAGTAAGCAGATGGCGCAAACTAACGGTTACCGAGAAAACACGTTTATGTTAAATTATGTTCAGCTCAACACCCCGTTTATACTGTACTGCGTGTTCGTCTGAACGTAATCCAAACTTATAGAGCATGTAGAGCTTACTGAACTAAGCAAAAAATTTAAAAAAAGTTTAAAAAGTTAAACTTTACATGTTTTTCTCAGTAACCGTTAGTTTGTGCCATATGCTCATTTGAAACTTTTTTTAGTTTTGTAAGCTCTACATGATCTATAAGTTTGGATTACGTTCAGTCGAACACGCGGTAGGTACTAGGTACAGTATAAACGGGGCGTTCAACTGAACGTAATTCAACTTTAAACCTGTTTTCTTAGTAACCGTAAGTTTGCGCCATATGCTAACTTGAAACTTTTTATTTAGTTCGGTATGCTCAGCATGCTCTATAAGTTTGGACTACGTTTAGCCGAACATCCGGTATAGCTCATGATATCAAAGGGGAGGGTAAAAATTAGAAATTATAGTTCAAGTTTACCTATTCATTTTCAAAGGATTTTCATCCATAAGAATGAAAATTTCAAGTTAATTTTGCAGTTCATGACCTCTTTATGGACAAAAATCTTTTGATAAAATGAACAGGAATTATTTCAGTTTTTTTATATAATATGATGAGTTTTTCAAAGAGAATGTTATTTTATGGGTAGGTAAATATGGCGTTATTTTTTATGCGGCCAGCGATAATATTTGGAGTATACATATATTGAAAGATTATGTACGTATATAACCTTTTCTAATGGTAAGTTAATTAATTTTTCACTATATAGGTGATTTAGAATTAAATCAATTAGGCATTGAAATAGCGGCGTAACACAAAAGTTATTCGTTCGCTGGTAAGTTGATGTATGCTTTTGGTTACGTGGAAAATGATCGGGAATTAAAAAAAAAAAACAAGACGCAAAATATAACTAAATTAATTTTTATTTGTTTTCGATGTGTTCTCCGTTAGAGTTATGCACCTTTGCATTGGATAAAATATATCACTGAAACTTACAATCCTAAGTTGGTGATGACTAAATGACCGATTTGTAAATTTCTGTTTTGGGTCTTTTCTGGGACGGTCTAGTTTAGTAGGTATGGCGTGGCGAGAGTATGTGGTCTGTTCTGTCACACAGACAAGCATCTAAAAGTTGGCCCATTGTTAAAGTGAAACTTCTTACGGCACGGGGTGAGCCTAAAACGACACGAAAATGCGTCACGCTAAATAATGTAAGTGGGGGAGATATAAGGAACAATCGGCTTTCACGCGAGAAGCCGATTGTTTCATTTATCCCCACTACTAACTGCTGAGTGTGGGGAGTAAGGCCAGAGCGTTACTCAGTTTCGTGTCGCTGGCAGCTGCGTCATATATCCCCACTAATAACTTCTGAGTGTAGAGAGTAAGGCTAGCCCGTGACTCACTTTTTAAATTATGATCAAGTGGATGACATATTTGCCACAGACAAAAAAACATCCACAGATTTCGTGTCTTACACGATTATCGAACACATTGAAAATTATCATCCTGATAATATCTTTTAATAAATTAAATGTACCTAAATAATAAAAAATTTAAAATTCCATAATGTTTAAATTAAAATTATCAACATCAATCTGGTTTTCACGTCTATCCACATCGTGTTTCACCACTTTTGGTATATATTGGAACCATATAAATATGCATAAAATTGTTGCTCGGAGTGTCAATAGATTTGAAAACCGTGAAAACCAGATTGATGTTGATAATTTTAATAACATTCTAAAAATTCAAATTTTAATACTAAAAGTTCTAAGTTTTCACATCTGTCGGCAGTTCCTATAACTGCCAGTTTTTTTTTCTCTATCTAGAAATCTATGTAATTCATACTTAGAGAAAACATAGTCGATATCTATGGTATGTAAATATACTAAATATGTATGTGCCAATACTAGAAACAGGCTAGGTATTAAGTAATGAATAAAAAAATATCTTACGGTGATTCTCCACCTAATGCCATATTTGATGTGCCCATCGAAATTAGGTTTCCCTGAAAACAACTGAACGTTAATTAAACTTGAACGTCGACTAAAATAAAGCATCCTCCAACTTTTAATTGACTTCTGACATTTCGTCGTTCAAACTCCATCTATCGTTACGCTGTGGGACCAAAATAATCCTTGTATTTTGATTATATTCCTGTAGGAGATTTCCAAGTTACTAATGTATGTATGTATATATGAAGTATGATTAGTTTTAGAGTTTATTCATTTACAATACAAACTTGTTAATATAGAAATCCGCCTGTTCGTCACAGTCGATTGTTGCTGAAACGGCTTAAACTACGCTAAAAGATTTCTTTTCAAGAGTATGTAGTTTTAAAAGTATTTTCGATTTAAAAATAACTCTGTTTTGGCTATTACCGTATACACTATCTGATCACTGAATAAAGCGACAGGAAACATGTTGAACGTAAAAAGCAAGGAAGGCTTTTATTTAAACAATCTATACCTACCTACGAGTAAAATATAGGTACCTATTCTCTAGGTACCTACTACATAATTCAGGCATTTTAATAAAATTTTTGCGTAAGGGTGCTACCGAGATAACGGAAAAAAGAAATCACTTCCTTATATTCCAAAAGTATGTTTTCGATATCATGTGTTGCCTGGGGGACGCGATCCCTAATCAGAATAGGTACTTATGGACGTGATGCAGAATGCTGATATTGTTTTACAAATTGCTGAAAATAATTACTGTCTATAGACAACCCTTATTAGGGATTTAAATGCATATCTATGAACTTAGGAATATCCGGACGTAACATCGCGAACTAACTACCGACGCACCCTTAGTAAGTCAGCTTGCTATGTACGCATGTATCAACTTAAACACATCATACCATAGTAAGTTTAAAGCGGCCGTCAGTACGCTAGGATGTCCCACTTACACATACTTACTTACCCGGCTTCCATTGCAGTGCTTCACTGGTTGTTCAATGACAGGGAGTCTAAATTTTTTATTATGTAGGCATACATTTATGCCGTGATAGCCGGAGCGCAGCGAACCTGTTTCAAGTTTATAAGGCCGTGGGGCCGTGGTTCGAATCCGGGCGTGTAGGTACTAATGAGTTTTTCTGACTTCAGTAGGTACATAACTATCGCGGCTGCGGTCAATAGATGGCGGTCGTTACAACCCACCAACCCGCATTGGAGCAACGTGGTGGATTTAAGCTCCAAGCCCTCTCACCCTGGGGGAGGCCTAAGCCCCTGCAGTGGGGTAAAATGGGCTGATTGAATAAAGAAAAAAATACATGTACTTATGCATATCTAAATTGTTTCAATTCGAGTTTCATCTATACAAGAAAATAGAATGACATCCGTTGACATTTGAATAAAGTTATTTTGGTATGTTTTAAGTGTAGGTATTCAATACACCCAATACTCTTATCATACTCTTATGAAAATTTATACAAGTACTAACAATCACGTTATCATTTTGCGTCGCATTGTTAATTAACCGATCGACGATGCGTATTTCATATTCGCTCGTGATTCGATTTAAAATGAATCGTACACACTAACAAAAGGTTCGCGTAGGTAGATGTCACTCGAGCGAACGAAATATTCGAAAATGAACGGCTTGTCGATAATACTGATATGTCGTACGTTTCCGATACTTCTCCGTGTGAATCAGTCCGATGTCATTCAAGTTGTGATTATTGCGCCTTTCTGCCATTTTCTCCATGGTGATGACCAGACATTTACTTGCGTTCCATACTGAAATTAAATAAGAAGTTTGCGCAATTGATAATTTCTAAACACGTTACAGTTTTGTTCGGCTTACAAAGGCAGCAAAGCTACTGTACCCAATGCTAAGTGAAAAAGTCGTGAACTATGACTATAAAAATAAAATTGTTAGGTATAAATCAATCCGCGAAGAAACAGTTTGTACACTCACATTTAAACGCATGGAGTGTAATAAGGATTTGTAGTCGGTAAACAAAAGCGAAATAAAAGCGTCCGCAACGTGTGTGGGCGGATGCAGCCTGCGCTCGTTCCGATGTGTGCGTCAGTCCATGCAAATACTTATTACGGGTCGGGCGTGTCACACTGTTTATGGGAATGTGACAAGAATTAAATTGTGAATGTTCAAGTTAAATTAAAAAATAATCGAATAACCGTCTACAGGCATAAATTAATGATAAATTAAAATGTTTACTTACCGCAAATATGATATTCAGCTCTTTTTTGCGTCTTTGACGAGTAGTTTTACAAGTTTTTACGACACAAGTCGGCATCACACACGTTTATTCGGCGCTAAGCCATTACACTGACTAAAAGCCGATTGGTGGACTTATTGCATTTTGGATGACTTCCTGCGCGGACACTTTAGAACGCGGACAGCCCATCCATCCCTTTCACTTACAACTTCGGTATGATTTGATGTCGCACTTTGGAGTTTACGTTATGAGATCTGTCTTAAGTAGTTATATAAGTACATAACATATTACATACTCGAAAGAGACAGCCTATTCATTTACATACCAACTCCAACCTACTCTAATGCTCTGTGGATTCTATTCATTGTTACATAGAATAGAGTTAGGCAAGCCAGTCCGAAATGCGGGTCTCTACAGAAAGAGACAGAGAATAAGTGTATATCGTAGGAGTACCTTGATATGGTCCAGTTATTTTCCATCCTTTTTTCTCTTATGCCCAACCGATGCCCAACCGTTACACACAGGGCTTTATGAAGCTTGCCTTCTCTAGTTATGTTATCTCTATTGTTATAACTGGCTTACCTTTTTGAGACGAAACAAAGGAAACCTGTCAATAACGAATAAAGACTTCAAATCTTACATAAATAAAAATGTGAAGGCACAGCCAATATTGCATAGGATAATGACGCTATTCGACCTCCTTGACTTTGCGGCGTAGATGCTCCAAAACCTGTAAAATGCAAAATACCTACTATTTATATTGTTATTTAGAAATTCGGTGCCATATGTATGGAAGTAGATACATACATATTAATTTGATAATTTTTTACATTAGCGTTATGTAAGACATCGCGCTTCGCAAAGCACCATACCGGGAGTAATCAACATCAAAAAGTTTTTATTCAATATAAGATGTTTACACACACTTATTGAAAGTCGAAGTAAATTGATTAGGTACCGGTTCCAAAACTAGAAAGAGAAGAACCGGCAAGAAACTCCTCCCTGTTCATTTTATTTAAATAATGTTTTTCTTAGTTGTTTTTTTTTTTTTAATATGCTTACAACTATTACGAAGATGACTTTTAGGATCACTCATTCTTCGTCCGTCTGTCTGCCTGTCTGTTTAATTGAAAAAGGGTTTCGACAGACATACAGACTATATGTCTGTCAAGACCGTTTTTCTCAGGAACGCGTTGAAGTATCAAGTTGAAATTTATGCATTAAAAAAACACGGCCATTTATGCCTAGTATTTTGAAACTCATAATTAATCAAAACCAATAGGGTGCTTGCCCTCGACCTAGAATTAAGGAATTCGGCAAAAAGGAAGGAAGGAATTTTTTTATAACGTTTTTAAATCGAAATATGCGTTTACGTGACATTCCGGCAAGGAGGGACGATAAATACGTCAATAAACAAGAAACGGCTTGTATCTACAAAATAATATTTTTTTACTTTGTAGCAGTGGATTTCTTTTAAAACGGTTATATTTTCGTTAACAGATTCTTGTTTGAATTTAACACTATTAGCTGTACTATTGGGGTGTAATATAATTGTTTATTAATATGGTATGGTTATAATGTAAACAAAACAAAACCCAATCGGCTTCCAGCTTGCGCATCTGGACGGCAGACACGCAAGCATCTCCCATAACCCCTTACAGCCTTACCGATAGTTTTCAATTCCTGTTGTTACGACCCTTTTACAACCGTACGTATCTAGCTACTTCTCTCTCTCTCTCCCAGCCTATAAGCTTCATCCATCCATCCATCCATCCATCCATCCATCAGCCCACATTCGTCCACTGCTGGACATAGGCCTCTCCCAAGGCACGCCACACTTCTCTGTCCTCAGCCATTTTCATCCAGCCACTACCGGCAGCTAGCTTTATATCGTCGGTCCAGCGAGCCGGCGGGCGTCCCACACTACGTTTGCCAGTTCGTGGTCTCCACTCAAGAACCTTTCTTCCCCATCGTCCATCAGTTCTTCGGCAGATGTGACCAGCCCACTGCCACTTCTGCTTACTTATCTTGCAGGCTATGTCGATCACCTTTGTTCTCTGACGGATGACTTCATTCCTGATATGATCCATCAGAGATACCCCGAGCATAGCCCGTTCCATCTAGCTACTTATTATATTTAAATTACGTAAATACAAACCCAATGTGGTCATCGCGTAAACAGCAAAGAGTGTTGTTCCGGAATAGTCCCAACGTGATATAAGAGTATCCTGAAAACGGGATACGAGTTCCTTTTGTTGTTGAAACCGAATTTCTATTGAGGAATGCCATTTGGGCGACAGAATATCGATCTGTGAACAAATTATATAGTACCATATCAGACCTTATGCCCCACTGCAAGGGCTTAGACCTGAATGAAGGTGCTTGAAGCTTAATCCACCACGCTACTACAGTGCGGGTTGGTGGGTTTTAACGACTGCCATCTGGTGACGGCGGCTAGGATCGACGGTTTAACGTGCTCTCCGAGGCACGGAGTCAGTGATAGTTATGTACCTACTTAAGTCGGAAAACTCATTGGTACATGCTGATATTAACTATTATTTTGCCTGTTACTGATACTAGCTAGATATATTATTGATCTGCTATAATGATTCAAAAGAGCATTCCGGTTAGGAGGCCTGATCCGGCTTTCCGGGTTTATAATATACTAGCGACCGCCCGCAGCTTCGCTTGCGTAGACTACAAATTCCTGTTATAGGTACTATTAACGTTCGAGATGGTTTATACGTACTTTTTGCTGGAACCAATTTTGGTCACACCTATTCAAACTTTCAATCTTCATTCCCCTTCCACCCTTTAAAAAACCGATACAATTTTTCATCTCCCGTTTCCCACTCTTAAAATGTGAAAATCTAAAAACCCTGAAACACGTCATTATTTAAGTCCCTCCGTTCCCATCCTTAGGTTTGAAATTTCTAAAAAAGCCTTTCTTAACTTTATAATGCTCACGTTATAAAATAAACTTATGTTCCAAATTTAAGCTTCCTAGACTTAGTACTTTCGGCTGTACGTTGCTAGATCAGTGAGGACAAACGACAGACAGATAGACAGACAGACAAACACAAAAAGTAGCTTATGACACTCTTGACAACCTTCTTTCACGTCTGCAAAGTTTCATTAAAATCTGTTCAGCCGTATTGGAAATTAGCTCGAATAGATAAAATTGAATTGAATAGACGTACAGACAAACAGACGGACAAAAAGTAGCTAATGTCAAATATCTTGACAACCTTCTTTCCCGTCTGCAAAGTTTCCTTAAAATCTGTTTAGCCGTTTTGGATTGTTAGTTTTAACGACCTTCTTTTCATATTCAGTGATGTTTCATTTAAATAGGTTTAGACATATGGACGTACAGACAGACATACAAAAAGTTCTGTATGTCACATATGGAAAGGGTGTAGTCAAAAGATTACATCCTGTTATATGTGTAAAGTTTCATCAAAATCGGTTAAGCCGTTTTGGCCGAAGCCGATTTGCTCGAATAGACAGACAGTTCGTTTTCATGTATATAGCCTATAACTCTCCGCTAGAATCAGGCTATCAAAGGCAAAAAGAATTTTTCAAATCCGACCGGTAGTTTCAGAGATTAACAAATTCAAACAAACAAACAAACGAATGAACGAACGAACGAACCAAAAAACCAACCAACCAACAAACAAACAAACAATCAATCAATCATCAAATCAATCAGCGCGCGCGACGGAAGCTCTCAAAAGGAATAATTTTTCCCGTTTTTGCAACATTTTTCATTGATTCTCCACTCCTATTGGTCGTAGCGTGTTGTAGTATAGCCTATAGCCTTCCTCGATAAATGGACTATCCAACGCAAAATTAATTTTTCAATTTGAACCAGTAGTTCCTGAGATTTGCGCGTTTAAACAAACAAACGAACGAACGAACAAACCAACCAACCAACCAACCAACCAACCAACCAACCAACCAACCAACAAACAAACAAACAAACAATCAATCAAACAAACAAACAAACAAACAAACAAACAAACAAACAAACAAACAAACTCTTCAGCTTTATAATAAGTATTTCTATTATATAGATTAATAGATTATAAGATAATAAGAAAATAAGATATTACTAAAAATCGTATCAAAGTCTATTGGTTTGGAAGTAAAAAGTTAATGAACAGAGGCAGACAGCGAATTTATTTTCTCCCGCTATAGTTTTCATATTTCGATAAAAACTGCTAAGATATTAATTTAAATTGTATGACAATTATAATATGCATGAAATGCTTAAGACAACTAACATATTTAATTTGATAAGGATTAATATCACGTTTAAAAAACATCTTCGCAAGTAGGACATTATATTAGTAAAAATTTGATTTTCATAAAAAAGGTTATATTAAGTTAACCTTAAAAGATACATATATGCTGTCGCGGACTTTTGGTTAGAACTTTTAAAGGGGTACAATTCCGTAATACATGATTTTTACTTAACATCAACCGTTTACGCAGCGCGCGCGACGGAAGCTCTCAAAAGGAATAATTTTTCCCGTTTTTGCAACATTTTTCATTGATGCTCCACTCATATTGGTCGTAGCGTGATGTAGTATAGCCTATAGCCTTCCTCGATAAATGGACTATCCAACAAAAAAATAATTTTTCAATTCGAACCAGTAGTTCCTGAGATTTGCGCGTTCAAACAAACAAACAAACAAACAAACTCTTCAGCTTTATAATATTAGTATAGATTTTTTTAGCCTACTTTAGCCTATTATCTTTTTAGATAATAGGTACCTACCTATTATCTAAAAAGATATTTATAGGTAGGTACCTATTATCTTTTTAGACTGTTTATTGTATCTTCGTTTTGTTTTGAATATATTTCAATATAAAGATGTTCAACTGACTTGAAATCTGTAGTTTCTAAATTAAAGCAAGTAAATGGATGATCAATATTTTTGTCATTAATTCTGTTACGGGGTCAGGTCTCCCTTCCAGGTTTTACATTTTTTAATTTTTTTTGTTTTTTTACAACAATGTAATAGGTAGAAATTTTGAAACATATGACATTGTTTTCAAGGTAGGTATATACGTTTTATTTTATTCATTCAATTTAAATTTGTGGTTATTTGCTACTGTACAAACGGATAAATGAAAATAGTTTTAAATCGATAAATGAAAATAGAAAAAAAATATTATTCGCCTCGATAACGGGCGAAGAGATTCAGCTTCGATTTTTTGTATTCAATAAGATACACAAAAAATTAAATAGAACGTAAATAAAATAAAGTGTACAAAAATTAGCTCAAAGAAGAAATAGCAACCAAGAAAGGGCATGAAAAGAACATATAACGTGGCCACCCAACCTTTGCGTTTTATTCATTTGAGAGTCATGTCCCTTGAACTCCCTTGGAGGACATTCAAGGAATAATTTCATGAAGCGTGCTATGTAAGAAAGAACCAGTATATGGCATACCCCTAGTGTTACTGTTATATTGTTTGACGAGTTTTTTTTTTGTTTTTAGCACAAAGCGATTAATGTATGAATCCATCTTGAATATTTTTCCTTAGTAATTAAAACACATTTAATATTCAGTATTCACTTCTTTATTTCGCTACGTTTTTTGATAGGTTTTAGAGATTTAACAATCTTATAGTATCCTCAAATGGGACAGACAATTAATTTTAGAATACCTTTGAAAACGGCTCAGGCCATATAAAAATTTGCTAAAATTACTAAATGTTGAATAGCAGAAGTTTTTCGCGGGCGGAAGGAACGATGGAGATAAAAACTACCTGTGAATGTATAAATATGCGCTGCATTGGGGGCCTTGGGGATATATATTATACTTTCACGTGTATGCATTATTTTGATTCAAATGTTTTGACTTTAGTCACTATTATAATTTGAAATTCCGTTGCAACTGCGCTATGAAAAAAAAATCAACGGATCTCCTGCTTTGGCACGAACTTCTTACGACATTGGAAATGAACCTAACGGAATATAGTACCTAAACACACATATTTTGGATAATATTTTACAAAATAAATTCGCAAAAAAATAACACAACTGTATCTGAATAAGCTTAAAACTTCGAACTATAACATTCTATACGACATTTCGATCATCATCAGCCCATTTACCCCACTGCAGGGGCTTAGGCCTCCCCTAGGGTAAGGGGGGGTTTGGAGCTTAAATCCACCACGCTACTCCACTGTGGTTTGGGGATGGTAACGACCGCCATCTATTGACAGCGTCCGGGACCGACTGCTTAACGTGCTCTCCGAGGCACGGAGTCAGTGATAGTTAATGTACTTAAGTCAGAAAAACTCATTGGTACACGCCCGGATTCAAACCATGGCTCTATGGCCTATCACGACACTGGGCTATAACACATTTCGATCGAACAAACCGAAATGTAACACCGACGCATATCCGACTTCCAACTAAGGGCACCCTTAATCACTACTTCCGGTTGTCCGATTCTAACAATTTTAGTCTCAATCGATCCCCCGTCTAATTACCCTGAGCCGTTTTTTAATTTTTACTTATTCGGACCTAGTTCTCGAGATATCGGGCTTCCAAAATGAACATCGGGAAAAAATTGCGATTTTTTCGTTTTTTCCCGTCTTGTAGAGCTCGCCGAGCTGCGTCTTTTGACACCACGTTCATCCCGATATCTCGAAAACTCTTCGTGCAATCTGCCTGTCTCACAAAACTCCCAAATGACCCCCTATACTCCAACGAAGTGAAAGTCATTTCCAATGACAATATACCTGACTCTCCGCAGAAACTCGCTATATACCTAAGCGCCAGTGAAGCCAAGTCATTACTAAATAGTTGAATTGCTTTAACTACTTTTAGAAATACATCCTTTTGAATTACATATACCTAACTTCTTTTTTCTTTTACGTTCTCTAGTTTTATTTAAAATTGCTTTCACATGTTTAGCAGTAGTGAATACTCTTGCTTCTTTAACGAACAATATCGACCTATTTCCGAATGTTCAGACCCGCAATCATTCTGATAGGTTGCTGAGTGAATATGTATGGTTTAATTTAGGTACAGATGGACTAAGGTCACGCCGGAGTTACAGGACAAAACTACTTTCAGGGGAAATAAATGTTTTCTTGTACTCTTTGGGATTCGTCCTTTACATGTTAACTTTAGCTAAAATATCTTACAGAAAAAATTATCTAATATGGATTTTAATAAATATAAAATAAAGAATTTTTGTTCATACGATAAAGTTATTAATTTAAACTGAGTAGAGCATCATCTTTTTATGCTTTTAAAGTTCATAATGGTATCTATGAAATTTGAGTGGAAAACTCTGATCATGGCGGGGACCGTGTGTGGCGAGCCCGTTTCTTGTTTAGAAGGTCGTGGTTCGAATCCCAGGGCGTCTACCAATGAGTTTTTTCTGACTTAAGTACAAGTATATAACTATTACTGACTCCGTGCATCGGAGAGCACGTTAAGCCATCGGTCCCGATTAAAATCCACCAATCCGCACTGTAGCAGCGTCGTGGATTGAGCTCCAACCACCCTCATCCCGAGGGGAGTTCTACCCTGCAGTAGGGCATAATGAGCTGTATATATGGATCAATGAAATATAAACAAAATAATAAAAATTAACAAAACTAGCCTTAAAAACGAAAAGAATTTTTTTCTGTCAATGAATTTACTAAACAAAATAGGACAATTCTAAACAATTTCGAATGTTTTACAGTATTTTCCCTGGTCATGAGCCAGTCATGGGCTAAAACTTGTATGTTACAATCATCTACTAATTTTATTAACTAAAATAAGAAATGGTTCCTTTATAAATATTTTTTTAAATTAATTAATTTTTTTAACACGCTTTCTAGCATGACACGTAAATATATGTAACTAATCTATAACAGCTAAGGTCTGTAGTTAGGTGCCAGCGAGTCTGTACCAAAAATGATTAGAGGAGTTTCTAAAATCTGAAACTATTGGCAGAGGATCAGTGGCGCAATACAGCGCGGCAACGCGGCAAGCATCCTTGGTACCCTGAACCCATCGTCTCTTTAAAATTTTGTCATTTATCATAATTTACATAGTATTTTTTTATTTGTAAACTAGCGACCGCCCGCAGCTTCGCTTGCGTAGACTACACATTCCTGTTTTAAGTAGTATTAACATTCGAAATAGTTTATACGTACTTTTTGCTGAAACTAATATTGGGTACACCCATTCAAACTTTCAATCTTCACTCTCCGCACTCCTTTAAGAAAACCGATACTCCCATACTTTTCACTTCCCGTTTCCCACCCTTAAAATGTGGAAATCCAAAAACCCTGAAACACGTCATTATTTATTTATGTTAAAATTTTTATGTTTCTAACTTTAAAGAACAAAGACTATCATACAAAGCCCCTCCATCCCTCCCTCCTTAAATTTGAAATTTCCAAATATTCCTTTCTTAAAAAATAATACTCACTTTATAAAATAAACCACTGTTTCAAATTTTGGCTTCCTAGACTTAGTAGTTTCGGATTTATCTACGCCGATAGATCAGTGAGGACAAACGACAGACAGCCACAAAAAGTAACTGATGTCACTCTTGACAACCTTCCTTCACGTCCGCAAAATTTCATTAAAATCTGTTCAGCCGTTTTGGAGATTAGTTCGAATAGACACATAGACGTACAGACAGACAGACGAACAGAAAGTAGCGTATGTCACTTTTAAACACCTCCTTTTCATACCCGTGAAATTTCATTAAAATCGGTTAAGCCGTTTTGGAGATTAGCTCGAATAGACAGATGGACGTACATACAGACATACAAAAAGTAGTGTGTGTCACTTTTGACCACTTTCTTTCCATATCTGTGAAGTTTCATCAAAATCAGTTTAGCCGTTTTGGAGATTTGCTCGAATAGACAGACAGACAGACAGTATTATTTTATACATATAGCCTATAGCCTTCTTCAATAAATAAACTATCTAACACAAAAAGAATTTTTCAATTCGAACCAGTAGTTCCTGAGATTTGCGCGTTCAAACAAACAAACAAACTCTTCAGCTTTATAATATTAGTATAGATACTTTTAATTTTACTAATATTAAGTTTTATTTTCCAAATACACTTTTATGTTCTTCTTTAAGCCGTAAAGTAACTATTTAAAATATTTGAAATTTTTCCAGAATTTTCTGTGATTTACTCATTCTTTAAGAAATGTATGTATTTATGAAATTCCCCTACATTATTTTATTGGCAGATACTTCCAGAGCTAATTTATGCATTTACGATCAGTCAAATGTTGCGTTGATGGCAATTCATTTAAATTTAAAGGAGTAAAGTACTAGAGTGACCTCTCAAGATAACATTTTTTGAATCAATAAAAATATTATGATTTTATTTAGTCTAAGATAATACAATTGGCAAGCATATGACGACCGCTTAGCCTAGTGGGCAGCGACCCTGCCTGCGAAGCTGGAGGTCCCGGTTTCGAATCCCAGGTCGGGTCAGTATTTATATGATGAATATTAATACTGGCACCGGGTCTTGGTTGTTATATGTATGTTGTCTTCGGTTGGTACCCAAAATACAAGCTAATGCTTAGTTTGGGACCTAGGCGTTGTTGTGATTGTGTGTGTTATTATTAATATTATTTTTATCTGTCCAGATGACGTCACGGGGATATTATATTAATAATTTTTTGGAAGAAATAACTACGAAAATTATATATATATTTTTTATTTTATGGAAAAGGTATAAATTAGTCTATATTTTCGGATAAAAATATAAAAAGATGTGTTAAAAAATTTGGTTCAAACCCATTTTCTGAAACTTTAAGGTTTAAAACTTTTGGAATTCCGTAGGCATATAGCAAAAAACGGAAGCCTTATTATTTCGTCCTGTCCGTCTGTATATGCTCTATAGGTTTGGACTATACGTTCATTCGAACACTAAGTATGATGTATGTCTTTTTTATAGTAAAAGCCATATAATTCTATAATAAATACCAAAATAAAGTCAGTTGAAACTTTTGATTTGCAAAGAACATAAAACCGCGGTATATAAGTAATGTATTTCGTTAAAAAAAAGTACTGTGTAAAAGTCAATACTCGAGATACGAGTTTGTAGACTAAAGAAAGATGAATCTCAACGACAACGACGACCCGAACACGTCAAAGTCAAGTAAATATATTTTCATGTATTTCACAAAATGTCAGTTGCACTAACTTTCGAAATGTTTGTAATGCGCGTTTTACGCTAATGGTTAGGATAACATAGTAAAGTGGTTGGCGAAAGCCTCTAGGGGGAGCAATATTATTCAATGTCAAGCAAGTGAATAAATCACTTTGTGTTATAGCTTTCGTTTTTAACTTTACGTAGACCATATATTTTGTTATATAATTGGGGAAGCAAGAGTTTTATACTATTTACTTCACTTTCACTTCATCAGCCCATTTTACCTTACTGCAGGGGCTTAGGCCTCCCCCGGGGTCAAGGAGCTTGGAGCTTAAATCCACCACGCCGCTCCACTGCGGGTTGGGGATTGTATCGACCGCCATCTATTGACAGCGTTCGGAACCGACTGTTTAACGTGCTCTACAAGGCACGGTGTCAGTGATTAGTGATTTTATACTATACCTATGCCTATTTACATGGAAATATTTTATATAATACATGCCTAAAAAGTTGATTTAGATAAATTTATTTTATTGAATGCTATAGTAATTATAATATTATATCCCCTAATTTAATTATTATTTATAAAAGAAAATATTAGTGATGACCGCAAAGTGCCGAGAACGCTAACAGCGTTCCCGCGCTGAATGGCTAAGTTGATCCTCTGAATAAAATATTCTTTGCTCAGAGAGTCACCCGACGCCAATCGAAGCCTTGCGCCAATTTCTCGCTAGAACGCAACAGCATCCCCGAACCATGGACCCATCGTCTCCATTGCGAACACTAAAAATCCACATTTGTTCATTATGTCCTTAAACACGTATTTAGAGCGTTTCAAACGCACGGCTGACTCTGCACCGGCACCAGCTGCTCAGTGGTAGGCGACAACATGGGATACACAAAGTTTGTCGACACAGGTAGCATCCCAGACTAAAGCTCGACCACGTGAGTACGGGATGATGGACATCCCATCTGGGCGTCGGCCATCTGACCTAAGTATGTCTCTTGGGACATGGGATACTTAACATGGGATATTGGCTAAATAATGTGACTAAAAAAATAAAAAGCTTAGATAATATAATAACAGTTGCTGTAAATTAAAATCTAATTAAATAATTAATTATTATATATTAATATATAATAAATTACTAAAAAATACCTACAAATTAAAAATACTATCTAAATAAAGATACGATAATATGCTTGCTCTGTATCACAGAGTTTTTTGATGAAATGAAACTGTCAGAATCGAACGGAGGACATCATGGGGTAAAAACTTGGGTAAAAATGTAAATAAGTAAAGTGTTAATGGATTGTTGAATCGCAGATTTAAGTAAAGATCCAGTTATGCTATTGCCTTTTATGGAAATGGATTTTAATTGAAATTAAACTTGATGAGACTGTAAATAAAATGCAAATTGAACTAGACTTGTAACAGAGCTAATTTAAGAAATTGTTGTATATATAATGAAATAAGGAAAATTGTATTGAGTAAATAAGGAGCGATTATTATATAGTAGAGAATAAAGAAACTAGATTTAGAACTGTATGGCCAATGAAGAAAAATTGTGCGATGGTGCCAAAAAAGGCCGGATGTAACCATGATCAGGGGGCTTAAAAAAAATCTCGCGTATTTTTTACATTCAAGACCTAAGCCACATTACGTTTTCTTCAGCGAGGACAAAAAACGCTGATAATGTAACCTACGTACTGTAATGAGAACGCACACATCTGTGTAACCGCTAGAATATACGCCAGGCCGATTTGTATGTGGACGGCCATACTATGTTTTTTTCCTAACTGAAAACAAAACGTAGTGTTCTAGATGTTCTAGAAGTTTTTAGCATTCAGTAACTTTGTGTCATAGTTTTGTGCACAGAAATAGCCCGAGGGTTATCCACGGTACCCTAACGGGCGGAAGGAAGGTCTGGGAAATTTTCGTGTTGGCTTTAGCAACATATTGCCCTGTTTCGTGTAGAGCAGCTTTTCACAAAGCGCAGCTAGATAGCCGCCCCTACCGATCATGTATATAGGTATACCTTAGGAGAGTGAAGAAACTCGATCGACAACGCCAGCACAAGTGAATTTTGTCGCATTTCGTCTAAAGTTTTCGTTTTCACACGAAACAATGCGGATGAAAATATCGTGTTTCCACTTAATTTCGCCAGAGATCAGTTTACGAATTGGTTTCTATTCAAATCTATAGTCAGTCGGCAGCGCTATATTATAAACAGAGCTCGCAAAAAAGGAATGCACACCTTTATAGGATCGGTATGGTGACTGACCGATTGGCCAAGTGGTTGGAGCTCTGACTGCGGAGCCAAGGGTCGCAAGTTCGATTCCCGCCCGGGACAAATAAATATTTGTGTGCAGAGCATGTCTGTTTATTCTGTGTCTTGGTGTATCTGTGGTCTAGTATCTATAATACAAGCCTTGCTTAGTTCGGGACTAGATGGTGCGGCGTGGAATGTTTCGGGTATTATTATTATTAATAAAATGGTACAGTATCATGATGCAGAGCACGCATTGGTATCAATTTCAGCCGTAACGATATTCAATACGGAAAATCACGATTGGAAAACATGAAAGAAAAATGTCGACCTATCGTCCAACAGATCCTTGCTTTAATTCAAGAATCACGTCCCGGGCTTTTAGCAGGAATTTCAGGAATGCGAAGCGTATTTCACACAAACGCTGCGAAATTACAAACGCCTTTGTCATGTTAAAACTTCACGCGGGAGCGAGCGGTATCTGCCAAATTTTAATTTAATACGTAAGAGACGCCGTCGCAGAAAAAGGGACGAAAAAAATATTCGTTCAAAGATAACTTTCGAACTCACAAATTGTTTTCAGAGGAATGTTTTATATACGATATTTATAGAGGTCCTGCTTCAAATCCCATGTACCAATAAGTTTTTCACTGATTCCGTGCCTCGGAGAACACGTTAAGCCGTCTATCCCATCTAATGACGGCAGTCGTTAAAATCCACTAAGACGCACTAGAGCAGTGTGGTGGATTAACCTCCAAGTACCCTCATACCGAGAGGAGGCCTAAGCCCCTGCAGTGTGGCATAATGGGCTGACATGGATGGATTTTTATAAAAACTAGGACGTAGCATGTGATAGTAGGCTATATGATCTAAAACGATTTAATAGTACATTATGATGTAACTACGGTAAGCTGGATATTATAGTCGAGGTGTTTATAGTACAAGCCGAAACCGAATGCCTATAATAAACCGATGACCTATAATAGCCAGCTTAATGAGTGCATCATACTATGTTTTTCAATACATTTACGATTAAACTTAGGTAGATAATTCAAATGTAATAATGGCGGGAACTAGGGGCGCGAATGGGTTGCTTTTCGCGGTTTACGCTTGCGTCACAAACAGAATAAGTTTGTGATTGGTGTAAAGTAAAAAGGCCTATTACTGTAAAATACGTTACGGTACAAGTTTCGATGTCATAAAGACCGTATTAATAGTAAATGTATTGAAAATAAAGTTCACAATATGGTATCGGAAAGAAAGGAATTAATATTACGATTGTTTAAAACAAATTATGTTAAGTTTGAATAAGATAACCATTTCTTATAGAATACGTTTTTGTATGTAATTATTAGAATATTGGCAGAGATAACTGTAAAACCAGTGCATACAGTTTTCGTTTGGTAGCATTATTTATATTCGACATTTTAATGTATTTGCATATTATATCAATTACGAAATACTTTATGATGCTTTTAAATTTATTGTAGAGATGGTCTTGTATTCAGGTAAAATGAAAGCAAATTGAAGATTCGACAGAATCAGGGACAACGGAGGAGAAATGGGTATGAGTAACCTTGTATGGACCTGTGGCGATGTTTTTTTTTAGTGGCCATTATTTTTTAGCTACTACTTTGTAGTACTACTTATAAACAACATATGTATAAAATAACTTTTGCTGTAAATAATATCGGACCGTAGCTATGGAAGACAAGTGAACAACGCCACTGCTCCATACAAAGTTACTAAAGATTTCTATTCATCGTTTTTTTTTAACTAAACTAACATATCTGTTGAATGATTGATTCAATGTCAATATTGTCTATGACAATCGGAAGCGCTGTGACACGTCTGTCAGAAATATCACTCGCTGCAATTGGTACGATTGAAATAATCTATTTTGTGTTGTGTCATCTTGTTAATGTCAGCCTATAAGCTTTGTAATGTGTAAAGGGAAAATATACGGTCTCCGCCAAAATCCAGCCTTTCACTTGCCAACCCGTACCATCGACCCAAAATAAGTAAATTATACAATATCTATAAAATATGTTTTGCCGTAAGTAATCGTAACTTAGCTATGGCCTTTCAATAATGTTATAGGGCTGCTAAAATTCAAAACGGCGCCAACTTTACTCAAACACATTTGGCGTCGCCACTGATAGAAACAGATAATAAGCAGTTTAGCTTGGTGATTTTATCGTGTTGGAAATATAAAGAAGGGAAATATATTTGTATTAATCAAGAGGGTACGCTTTGAATATGCTCAGGCTATAACTTCTCATTATACTTAGGTATTATTTTATTATTTTCCTTTTTAATTTCATTTCTTCTTATATTTATTAATATCTTCATATGTTTTTCGTTATTTGAATCGAACGGCATTATGATAAATTAGACAGTCAAAAATCATAAAAAAACCTAAATAAATATTGCAAGGTAACATATCAGACAGGGTTCAAAAACGTAATGTTTTTAATTATAAATTTTAACACAAAATAATTAAATCGTTCAATTAAATAAACTAAAAATTATTAAACTTAGTAGACAAACTCCTTTAATAATTTAGTACGTGGAAGTGAAATCGATAATACGACGCCAGATGAACTACCTCGAGTGAATATATAATGCGTGAGATGTCGAGCGGCCGTGAAACAACTTAGGACGGTTTCCGAACGTGGTTCGTGTTAGCGGTGACAATGAATGATTGCGTATTCTTTGCATGCATAATCTTTAAAAAATGCGAGCCTTCTATTGGTTTTCGCAACGTGGTCGCAATTTAAACTGATTCTTAAAAGGGTTTGAGTATTTTGGATATTAAAATGTAACGTCCTGATATCTATGTCTATGTACCGTCGCTAACTTTATAGATAAGTTTATATGAGATATTTTTATCCGCATTCAGCGATAATGAAAATAGTACAGTTAGCAAGAAAAGTCAGCAAATTATCACAATAAATTTTTATGGCGTTATGCGATCCTATTTCTATACTGGATCTATAGACTGTGTGCCCAAATATGTATTAACAATTTCAGAAAACTCAAACATTTCTCTCATACTTACTACCTCGTTTATAATAATATATTTTACATCATATCTATATTAATAAAATTGAAGTGTCTGTCTGTCTGTCTGTTTGTCTATCTGTTCCGGCTAATCTCCGAAACGGCTGAACCGATTTCAATGAAACTTTGCAGACGTGTAGAGGGCATTACCGCGGGTGACATAGGCTACTTTTTGTTTGTCTGTCTGTCCATCTGTCTGTCTGCTTGCGCTGATCTCAGAAACGGATTAACCGATTTCAATGAAACTTGGCAGACGTGCAGAAGGTATTATCAGGGGTGACATAGGCTGCTTTTTGTTTGTCTGTCTGTCCGTATGTCTGTCTGTTCGAGCTGATCTCCGAAACGGCTGAACCGATTTCAATGAAACTTGGCAAACGTGCAGAGGGCATTACTGGGGGTGACATAGGCTGCTTTTTATCTGTCTGTCTGTCTGTCTGTCTGTCTGTCTGTTCCGGCTTAACTCCAAAACGACTAAAGCGATTTCAATGAAACTTTGCAGACGTATCTATGTGACTACGTGACCAAGCTTATATTTTCGAAACTATCAATCGCAGACCTGTCGTGTTGGTACTCAAATTTGATGTTTTGACGAGATCTATGTGACCACGTGACCACATTTTTAAATGCTTATATTTTCAAAACCATCAATCGCAGAACTGTCGTGTAGGTACTCAAACTTGATGTTTTGACGAGATCCATGTGACCACGTGACCACATTTTTAAATGCTTATATTTTCGAAACCATCAATCGCAGACTTATCGTGTTGGTACTCAAACTTGATGTTTTGACGAAATCTATTTGACCACGTGACCACATTTTTAAATGTTTATATTTTCGAAACCATCAATCGCAGACCTTTCGTGTTAGTACTCAAGCTTGATGTTTTGACGAGATCTATGTGACCACGTGACCACATTTTTAAATGCTTATATTTTCGAAACCATCAATCGCAGACTTATCGTGTTGGTACTCAAACTTGATGTTTTGGCGAGATCTATGTGACCACGTGACCAAATTTTTAAAAGCTTATATTTTCGAAACTATGAATCGCAGACCTATCGTATTGGTACTCAAACTTGATGTTTTGATGAGTTCTAAGTTTTCACTTCTATCGGCAGTCCCTATAACTGCCAACAAGTTTTTTGTCTGTCTGTTCCGACTAATCTCCGAAACGGCTGAACCGATTTCAATGAAACTTTGCAGAGATACAGAGGGCATTACCGGAGGTGAGACATAGGCTACTTTTTGTTTGACTGTCTGTCTATATGTATCGAGCTAAACTTTTAAAGATTTCAATGAAACGATGCAGACATTAAAAACAGGTTGTCAGGAGTGATATAGGTAACTTTTCGTCCGTGTGGTTGTCTGTCTTTTTGTTCCTGCTAATCTCCAAAACGACTAAATCATTTCTATGAATCTTTGCATACATAAAAACGGGGTTATCAAGAGTGACATAAGTTGGTTTTTGTCTGTGTGTTTGTTAGGGCTAATCGTCAAAACGGCTAATCAGATTTTACTGAAATTTTGCAAACTTAAAGAGCGCGTTGTCAGGAGTGAAAAGCATTTTTTTATATACATATAAAAAACTGTAGTGTTTGTTAGTATGTCTGTCTGTTACGATTAATCTCCAAAACGGCTGACTGATTTTAAGACCGACTTTGGGGATAACTATTCTTCATGCTAAAATAGCTAAATGGATTTTGACGAAATTAGAACTAGAGATTTCTTAGGTAGTTAAGTTTCAGAATGTTCTAGAAAGTGCTACAATATTCTGGAGCGTCGCGTTTCTGTACCTGTCCCGGAACAACTGTGTAGTCCACGCGAGCGAAGCCCGCGGGCGAAAAGCTAGTTTTTAATATAAGTATACCTATGCTATAGTTTTTATTTTGAATATATAAGTATAAAAAGCACTTTTGTAGGAATGCATATACTGCAGCGCCCTTTGGCGGCTTTTATCCGTAAACTAATCTAAGAACTAGCTCTGAGACGATAACTATGTAATAAAAACAACCACATCAAATTCGGCTCAGCCGCATTAAGAAACACATCTACTTCAACACCCCTTTTTAGCCTACTACCGTAAAACCTATCTAAAAACGTGTTCTTAGGTGACACAAAAATTTGCCGAGTTGCAATTTTTTACAGCTGACGACAGCGGGCATCAATGCTTTCATAAACTTTTCTTGTATCGATGTAAACAAAATGTAGGATCGATTTATTTACTTACCTCGGCCAACGAATAAGTATTGCCATACAGCGAGGTAATCCCGCCAGCCTTTTGGGCATTTTGCCGCGCGGCACTGATTTAGATGATATTTTTTATTTGTAGATATTTTTGGTTTTTAATTAGTGTTTAATTTGGTATAAGCTTTTTTTTAAATTTGTAAATTAAATTAGGTTAGTCATGTCATGTCAAGTTTGTAGTAATATAGTTATTGAAATTTTTATTTACTTTGTATGGATATTGTTATGTTATTTGTATTTCAGTGATTTTTATTTGCATTTATTGTAGTGTATTTATGGTGTTCCATCACGGCACTAAGTGGCTGAATGCTGTTGATTTACATACAAAATAAAAAAAGATATTTTTAGGGTTATGTAGCTTAAAACAAAAAAGAAACCTTCATAGAATCATTTTATTGTCCGCCCGTCTGTCTGTCAAGACTCTTTTTCTTAGTAACACTTGGGGGTATCAATTTGAAATTAATATCCAATATTACTTAAGTCTACGGTCTCTTGGAGCTGTAAAAAATCAAGCTATATAACAAAATATAAATATAACCTTATTTATACCGCATATTTTGTACTCGTAAATGAATCGAATCCTATGGTATTTCGCGTTGACCTAGAATCATGAGGCACGAGGCAAGGTCTCACAGTAGAAGTAAAGAAAAACTTCACGTAAAGAATTTTTTTTTTGCGATAAAATTTTTTTTGTTTTTGTAACCACGTAACAACTGTATTTCGAGGTGGTTCCATCGTCGCGTCGGTTAGCGACTCCGACTCGCACTTTGCCAGGTTTTTTTCTTATTTTTATTTTAATGCACGAGAGTACACGCTTCAGACATATTTTCTTTTATTCAAATAAACTTTTTATCTCAGTTATACAACTTACACGACAAAAAATAAATAAAAATACATATATTTTTCTTCTCCAACTTTATTGGGTTGTCATAATGAAAAATACTCGCGCTATGGAGCAGGTAATAAATGGCCGCAAAAAAATGTTTGGCCCAAAACCAAAATGAGTGATCACTATATACATTGAGTCATTTCTTTCCGAGAATCCTACCTACTACATATCTTATACATACGGATTATATTAAATAATAGAATTTCGGTGCACATTAAACTACTATATTAATAAAATCGCACCTAGTAGTGGTGAGCCTGCTTTTTATTTAGAAGAGCGTGGTTCGAATCCCAGAAATTGTCCCAGTTGCGATCACTAGGTGACAGCGGTTGAAATCCACCAACTCGCACCGGAGCAGCGTTGTGGATTAAGCTCCAAGCACCCTAATCCTGAGAGGAGGTCTAAGCCCTCGCAGGGGGTATGATGGGGTGATATTGGTTAATAAAATACTTGTAGCTTGAACTAGAATTTCTAGTTGAAATATGAAATCCAAATTGGAACCTTTTTTCTTTTTAGGGCTTAAGAGCTTTTTTGTTGTTCTGTTATTTATGTCTGTGTAAATCGTTGAGAGCATACATGACCTGGTTCCTTCTATTTATAAAAAAAGGACAATCTTGAGGAAGGAAATTCTACGCTTCCAAGCTGCTTACTTGGCGACAGATACAATAACGTCTCAAAAGTATTTTGTTTAACTAGTTTCTCTCGGGTAAAGCCGTGTGCAATCACCCGTATGAAACAGTTGTTTTCGAGTCCACCCACGCAGCGTCGTATTATAAATCAGAAGATTTATAAAACGGAGACTGTCGTACTTACATCTAACACTCTACTACGTGATTTGAGTTCTTATTGAAATCTATGTATGGCACGAGGCAGAAAATACTTATTTTTATATATGGCGACATCGTCGGCTTCCATTTTATTCGGCTTACAAAGACAAATCAGTTAATATGTACAGTGCGTACCACAGAGAATCGAGTAGGTTAGAGATGCCATGTGACGGTATTTGTTCAGAGACACGTATCCCACGAATAATTACGCCCACAACGAATATAAGTAAAACTGTCACGCATACATGAATAGTTTTGTCTCATATTTATATCATTTTAGAGAACCGTTAAGTCCTTTATCTCTTTCACTCACATCTTTGATATGATTTGATGTCGCATTTTAGGGTTTAGGTTATGACATCTATCTTAAGTATGCAACATACTGCATACTTGAAGAGGACAGCGTATCCGTCTGTCTACATGACAATTCTAATCTACTCTAATGCTCTGTGGTACGTACATTTTGATACGAAGAACTTGAAATGTTAAGGTTATCTGCGAATATGTCTATTATTGGGACTGTTTGGCGGTATGAAGCGAAGGGGGGAAGCCAAGAAATGTTCGCGTTTTCCTATTGAACAATAGATATGCTTGCGTTTACCGACTATCCAGTTTACATCCACGTCATCAGTTTACATTAGTTGAAATAGAGTACGTGCGCGTTTCATTTCTATTACCGCCACCCAAATCCCAAAACCCGTGTTGTGGACTGTAGCAACTATATAAAACATTACCATACCATACTATATTATACCGTATTATCAGCTCCTTGATATCCCACTGCAGGCCTCCCCTCGGGATGAAGGGGCTTGGGGCTTAATCCATCACGCTGCTCCAGTGCGGGTCGGTGGATTTTAACGACCGCAATTTATTAATAGCAAATGGGACCGACGGCTTAACGTGCTCTCCGAGGCACGGAGTCAGTGATATTTATGTAAATAAGTTAGAAAAAACTCATTGGTACATATCCTGGGATTTGAACCACGGCCTTCTAAACAAGAAGCGGGATCGTTACCACTCGGCTATCACGACACTTATACAAAACGTGACATTTTTATATTTTATAAAAGTGACTAAAGATGTTTAAAATAAACATTTGTATTGGAAGTAAAAATAGGTAACATCCTGTTAATTTTGTTTTGTGACACACAGCCTATACAAAAGAGGCTGTATAATAGAAGCGTTGCAGCAGTGTAATAAAAACCTTTACGATGTATTACATATTTTGATAGAGCGACATAGATTATTTACTACCTAGCTATTACAGTTTTAGCAGTTCTGGGACATGTGTTCACTTCACTCCGTAGTCAGTTTGTAGACGGTGCGGTTGTACATTTTAGCATATTTAATATTAATTTATATATTATTTTCGAACGTAATAAATATTCCATCATATTATTTTGAACTTAGTTGCATATTTTACTGAGCGGAGTCAGTTTGGTTCATTTCGATGTTTATTTTCAATAAAATGCAAAAAATATACAATAATAATTAAAAAAAAAAAACTATTAAACACGCTTTAATAGCAAACGGAAAGTAAAAAATTATTTTTAATTATTCCTAATGATTTTTGATAAGTTTAAAATATATATAATATTTTTATAGTAAAAAAAGCTTGGGGTGCTTTTAGTTATATTTTTATAATAATTTTATTTTTACAATAAAATAGCTAGCAGTGAAATATTTATAACGACTGATAGCAAGCTCCTACCTTTTTGTATAATACAATGTTTTACTTTTTTTAACTTTTCAGCACGATTTGATAATAAAGCGGTTTTTTTTTAGATTTTTAAAGTGTAATTTATTTTTTTAGTATTGAAACGAATTAACCACGAGACTCGTTTTCAATTGTCACTTTAATAGTAACCTAAAATCCCCGTTTAGGTTCGATCCTTAATTAAATATATATGAAACTTAAACACCTTGAAGTTGAACAAAATTACGTTAAATATTCTGTCAATTATATATATACAAGTCAAACTAATAAAAGTGTGTTAACAACTGATGTTGGAGTCTCATCCGCACTATACAAGAATATGTTCACGTTTTCTGGACATATTTCGCAAAAACTCACTGTATATCCTCTCGATAAATAAATAACTAGTAAATAGAATCGACCGATGTCAATAGATGGCGGTCGTTACAATTCGCCAACCCGCATTGGAGCAGCGTGGTGGATTTAAGCTCCATCCTTCCTCATCTTGAGGGGAGGCCTAAGCCTCTGCAGTGAGATATAATAAAGGCTGATGGAATGGAATGGAAATAGAACCGATGCGACGTACAAAGTGCAACTCCTAGTGAAGTAACTCTTAGAGTTAGAGTGAATAACTATCTGAATTTAGAGAACACCGAACTGTCGAGATACGATATCGGCTTGGCATGCACGAACATTCCTTCACTGACATTCCAGTCGAAGATGTTTAGATCTGATATGAAATACCGTTTGTTTGAGAGAAATTCGCTTTGAATTTTATACGTTAATTATTCATGAAAATAATTCAATGTTATTAATTATTTATATTATTAATTACATAATAATAATATTTGGGACATCCCAAACAGCGTCATCTAGTCCGAAAGTAAGCAAGTATTATACTTGTATTATGGGGTACTAGACAACTGATATACATACTTAAATTTTTTTTTTATAATATATACATATATAAAAATACTTTTACACCCAGACACGGAAAAAACGAACATGTTCATGCACACAAATATTTGTCCCGGGCGGAAATCAAACCCGCGACCCTTGGCTCCGCAGTTAGAGTCTCTTATCACTCGGCCAACCGGTCAGTCGGTATATATTAATAATAATATTTTAATAATACAAAGCACTGGCCGATATATAAAGAGAAGAATAAGGCGTAACATAATAATAATAATACATGGGTCTTCCCACACAGCCCCATCTAGTCCCAAAGTAAGCAAGTAATATGCTTGTGTTATAGGTTACTAGACAACTGATATACATACTTAAATACTCTTTATAATATATACATATATAAATATTTTTGCAAAGACACTACATGCATGTAACAACCAAGACCCGGTTCCAGTATCAATATTCATCATACAAATACTGATCCGACCTGGGATTCGAACCCGGGAAGTGAAAAAGATTACGAATCAAGATTCGATTAAAGGGATAAATCAATCGAGAGCAACCAGCCGACAGTCGACGAAGAAACAGTGCTCTCTCAATTCGTTTTATAAAATGAATACATAGAAAGTTATTATAATTGTTTGACAGCGAATCAATCATCATATGAGTCGTGATAGCCCAGAGCGCAACGAACCTGTCTCAAATTTATAAGGTCCCATAGGGCCATGGTTCGAATCCGGGCGTGTACCAATGAGTTTTTCTGACTTAAGTACATTAACTATCGCTGACTCCGTGCCTCGGAGAGCACGTTAAGCAGTCGGTCCCGGACGCTGTCAGTAGATGGCGGTTGTAACAATCCCCAACCCGCAGTGGAATAGCGTGATGTATTTAAGCTCCAAAACCCCTCCTCACCCTGGGGGAGGCCTAAGCCCCTGCAGTGGGGTAAAATGGGCTGATGATGATGATGAATCAATCACACATTGATCGTCAATACAATAAAGAAAGGATGAGATTTTGCACTGGTCAGATTCGACGAAAAGAGAAAAACAATTCGAATCAAGATTCGAAAAAGAAGAAGACACGATCGACAGAAGTCGACGATCGCCTATAATCGAAAAAACCGTGGTCCCCTGACTCGTGTTATAAAATCAATTTAGGGATAGACGTAATAATTTCTGTTGTTTAATTCAGCTCTGGGAAAAACTACACAACATATTTCATTTGACCGATCGATTGGTCAGGATTGGCCGAGTGGTAGACCCTAACTGCGGAACCAAGGGTCGCGAGGTCGATTCCCACCCGGGAAAAATTTTTGTGTGCAATGTTTATTTAGTTCCGAGTCTGTCTGTAAAATATTTCTGTATGTAATATATTATATTTAAAAAGAATATTTGAGTATATACTCATATATCAGTTATCTAGTAACCCATAACACAGGCATAATACTTGCTTACTTTGGAACTAGATGGCGTTGTGTGGAATGTTTAAGTAATATTATTCTATTATAATTAATAAAAAAACCAAAGTCTATAGAATACAGCTTGTTTGTTTCTTATCAGTTAACAACTTTTTCTTCTTTTCAGTCAAATGGTTTTGCAGTCGGTTTTTTTTTCTTTTTTTCTAATAATTTAGTTTACTTCAAACTTCTTACTTTTATTGACTGGCACGTGTTTACTTTAGTTTTGGTTACAGCTCAACAAAGATACAATTAACGTAGGTACCTACATCTTTGCGTCAAACACATTGTTATTAAATTTATGTCAAAATGGTAGTATAAAACTGTTGTTATATATATATATATATTTGGAATAGGCTATTATTAGCTTTCATTTAATACCCATACCTTTTGTTGTAATCACAAAAAAAATTATTATTTTAGCGTCTCTTTTTTGATTCGCAAACGCCGTATTGAAATATGATATACCATATCACTCTTACAATTTTATTAAGAGGAATCTAATGACCCATCATACGTTTAAATTCATAAAGCCGTTTAAGCTACAAGGCGTACCAAAGAAATATTTAGGATACAAACATACATATTATATGATAAAAGTAGGAATTGACTAGAAGCCCTCTTCTGCGTTTACCGTCTAACCACTCACACTCTAGCTAGCTCGTGTAAGAAGGCCGAGTTTCAGTCCCAGTTTAAGTACGCGAAGTCTCTGCGTGCCGGTCTTCACCACCGCAAATTTGCGGTTGACATTTTCGATACTGTGAAGTGACGTCTATGACTCTATTAAAACCAAACGTTTCTTTCGAATTTTGTTACCCTATGACATAAGTACTATATACATATATACCTACACTCAAAAAACATTATTCTTCGCAGTCGGGTTATAAGTAATAAAATACAAAAGGAAGTCAAAAAAAGAAGAGGATGTAAAAGTAGTCTATATGTAGCAGTATACAAGGTGAGATTTTAGTCACCGGCCAAAAATTTTTCTAGATGTTAGGTATCACTAATAGACTTCATTGCATAAATAAAAAATATGGGTTCCATTTTCCTGGTCCAAGGATACCAAATCACTTGTCCACGATTTGGGTGTCGCGCTGTGTCTGTTGACAGGGGATCCTATGTGCAAGGAATACTTTGTTCAGAGGATCAGTGTCGCAATACAGCGCGGCAACGCGGCAAGCATCCTTGGTACCCTGAACCCATCGTCTCTTTAAAATTTTGTCATTTATCATAATTTACATAGTATTTTTTAATTTCTAAATACTTTTAGTTTTTAATTAGTTTTTTTCATAATAAATTATTTTATCTACAGTATTATTTTATAACGTTTGGTTGCCGTCTTAACGCAATAGTAAACGTACGCGCCCGAGCCCTTGAAACGGATTAGGGCGGCGGGCATGAATGGTGACTAGAGTTATTGGTTTTTTCGGGAAAGGTTTGTGTAATCATATCTCAATATTTTTCTATAGAACGATACTAAAAGGAAACAAGACGGCTATCGGTTTTCTAACAAAGATCATTATATTAAAATTTGGCTGGTCATTAAAACCTCACTTTGTATATATATTTATTATAAAGACATTGAAATTGATATCAGTTTTGCGTTATCGATAGTCGATGTCGAATGTCGATAGGCGCTGTCTATTTATTAAATTATTAATCTAATCGATAATGTGGCAACCCTGTACTCATGCAATCTAAGAAATCAATATATTTATTATAATTTATTTATAATTAGTTTTAGTCATGCAATCTAAGAAATCAATATATTTATTATAATTTATTTATAATTAGTTTTACACCCCCCTCCCTCCAACCTTGTAAGAGATTCTTCGGTAATCGATAGGCAATTAGAGTGTTTTTCGGACAGTCTCACTAGTAACTGATGGAAACTATGAACACTAAGTCGAAAACAAATCGATTGATCATTCAGAATCTAATTACTTAAAGAAATTTATTGTAATTACAAATACTTATTTGTGTGCATGAATATGTCTATTTGTTCCGTGTCTGAGTGTGAAATATTTATATATGTAAATGTTATAAAAAATATTTAAGTATGTATATCAGTTGTCAGGTATTCATAATACAAGTTTCGCTTAGTTTGACACTAGATGGCGCTGTGTGGGATGTTCCAGAAATTATTATTATTATAGAAGAGAAAACTAAACTTTGGGCAGGTATCGTTTTCGATGTTTTATTTATGAAATGAAATCAAATGAAATGAAATGAGATTTATTTATTTAATTTAATTTATTTATTTATTAATTATTTATATAAATTTATTACTATATTATTAAATTTTTAAAATGATATTCGTTTTTAGTCATCTTAAAATTAAAAATATTAAAATAAGCACCGACAACTTCAAACGTACCTATTTATAATAGACAATGATGGAATACAGAATATTTAAGATTATAAAATTACACGACTAAAATAATTAGTTTGTATTATTCAGAATTCAAATTAGAGTGATAGAAGTCTGGAGGCCATATTGAGTAAACAGGTTTATATTTTTTACGAAGTTATTTTTTATTTATTTTCATCTTTGCTTTTATTTCTAATTTAGTAGGCGTTTCGCAACCCAGGCCACACGGGGTTCGGCAGCTAGTTCATAAATCCATTTATCTACATTGCCTTTGTCTTTTGTAGTGCTGTTTTATTACCCATTTCACTTGATAAAACAGGAAACCTTTGTTCACGACCACTAGCTTTGTTTTCTTAGAGAACTTTCGACTCCCTTGTAATGGGGAGGGGGGATGCCCAACTTGGATGTTTTAGCTTTCAGTCCAGATATAAATGAACATGATGTGTTCTCCTCTAGGTACATACAAATTATAGCCTCCTCACACTTATAGGGATGTCAAAATATTCGGTTCCACTACAGTGTTGGCCAAACGGTTAAAATTATGCCAGAGGCCCTAATCTGTACTGTATTTGATTGTATTGAGGACCGCTTAGCCTAGTGGGTAGCGACCCTGCCTAGAAAGCTGGAGGTCCCAGGTTCGAATCCCAGGTCGGGTCAGTATTAATATGATGAATATTGATACTGGTACCGGGTCTTGGTTGTTATATGTGTGTGTGGTGTCTTCATAAAAATATTTATATATGTATAAGTTATAAAGAATATTTAAGTATGTATATCAGTTGTCTAGTAACCCATAACACAAGCATAATGAGTCAGACAAAATTCTACTGTGGTGTAGGTATTATTTGTTCTACGTGGTATATTTTTGCTCACATTTTAGTTGTCACAACGCAATATCTCTACGGACAATGAACATCCATGGCGACAAAGAAGGTAGATCTCGCTGCAAAATCGTCTAAAAGTAGATCATCATCAGCCCGTGTCTCTCCACTGCAGGATATAGGCCTCCCCAAGGCTCGCCACCACACACGGCCGATCTGCCTACCTGGCCGATGACCTGAAGCACCATACCGGGGGTAGTTGGATGCGAAAGGCGGAGGAGCGTGTGTAGTGGCGAGCCTTTGGAGTAGATAAGAAAAAGTAGATAATAATAATAATCATAATAATAATTAAAGTGTTTATTACAATATATAAAGTAAAATAAAATATACAATGTAGCAAATATTTGCTACACTCCACCCACACCCTGACCCAGATCGGGTTAGTATTTATATGATGATATTGATACTGGTACCGGATCTTGGTTGTTATGTGTATGTGGTGTCTTCGCTTGGTACCCAAAACACAAGCTAATGCTTAGTTTGAGGCCTAGACGTAGTTGTGATGTATACGTATACTCAAATCGAGATAACTGACCGGACTGACCGGTTGGCCGAGTGGTTAGAGACCCTAACTGCGGAGCCGAGGGTCGCGGGTTCGATTCCCGCCCGGGACAAATATTTGTGTGCATGAACATGTCTATTCGATCCGTGTCTGGGTGTAGTATCTATATATGTACAGATTATTAAAAAAAGAATATTTAAGTATATATATCAGTTGTATAGTACCCCTTAATACAAGCATAATACTTGCTTACTTTGGGACTAGATGGCGCTGTGTGGGATGTTTTAGATATTATATAATATATAATAAATTTCCATTGTTTTTTTTGGGTAAATATTTAATTATACATAAATACGTAAATAATTTATCTAGCATATTCTTACTGTTAAACAAATTTTTCAGCACGCTTAGGATTCTCCATTGCCAAGTTTCTTTAAAAATACAAATTATATACTTTATCACGCAGTTATCACAAAAAGTTTGAATTAGTGTTTAGTGTTTCAGTTTCACGCCGTTCGCTCACGTATCATCACGATAGATGCTCTTAGATTAGATAGACTGAGTCTGCATTCATAGTTGGTTCTTTTATATAGTCATCGTCCATTCTCCGAACTTCAAAAAAGCTATGTATTGAATCAGAATATACTTTACTGGCAGCGTGGGACGGGCCCCACTAGGTGGACTGACGAGCTGATGAATGTGACGAGCCACCATTAGATAAAATGATATCGCCTTTAGGATTTTCACATTTTTTTTCGATTCTTTTTCAGGGGTAGTTAAATATTAGACCGTATCGATTTCAGTTTTCACGTTTAAACAATATTTAAATTTTTAACATTATCAAAAAAAAATTACATATAAAATAGTAAGCCATGTAAACCCTTCAACTATCGTAAGGTATATTAATCACGTCTACAACTGCTTTGGTGAGATCTGGCTCTGGTATTTATTAATGATCCATGAAACATAAATTTATAGCAAATAGCCACCGTTTAAGATCCCCCTATACCCCAAATGGGAACACAAACAATTAAAAACCGGTAGTGGTCGTGGTTTGCTCGTACATCATAATGATTAACATGTTTGTAGGTTATTATAGTGGACGTACTGCGGCAATTGAATTTCCAACGAAATAAATTATAATTTTTTCTGACCTATAAAAATCGTAATTTGCTTGGAAAACGACTTTAATTATTATAAACTAGCGACCGCCCGCAGCTTCGCTTGCGTAGACTACACATTTCTGTTTTAGGTAGTATTAACATTTGTAACGGTTTATACGTACTTTTTGCTGAAACTAATATTGGGTACACCCATTCAAACTTTCAATCTTCATTCTCTCCACTCCTTTAAGAAAACCGATACTCCCATACTTTTCACTTGCCGTTTCCCGCCCTTAAAATGTGCAAATCCAAAAACCTTGAAACACGTCATTATTTATTTATGTTAAATTTTTTATGTTTCTAAGTTTAAAGAACAAAGACTCTCATACAAAGCCCTTCCATCTCTCCCTCCTTAAATTTGAAATTTCCAAATATTCCTTTCTTAAAAAATTAATACGTTATAAAATGAACCTCTGTTTTAAATTTCAGCTTCCTAGACTTAGTAGTTTCGGCTTATCTACGTTGATAGATCAGTGAAGACAAACGACAGACAGACACAAAAAGTAGCTGATATCACTCTTGACAACTTTTTTTCACGTCTGCAAAGTTTCATTAAAATCTGTTCAGCCATTTTGGAAATTAGCTCGAATAGACACATAAACGTACAGATAGACAGACGAACAAAAAGTAGCGTATGTCACTTTTGACTACCTCCTTTTCATACCCGTAAAATTTCATTAAAATCGGTTTATCCGTTTTGGAGATTAGCTCGAATAGACAGATGGACGTACATACAGACATACAAAAAGTAGTGTATGTCACTTTTGACCACTTCTTTTCCGTATCTGTGAAGTTTCATCAAAATCAGTTCAGCCGTTTTGGATATTTGTTCGAATAGACAGACAGACAGATAGTATTATTTTATACATGTAGCCTATAGCCTTCCTCAATAAATAGACTATCCAACACAAAAATAATTTTTCAATTTGAACCAGTAGTTCCTGAGATTAGCGCGTTCAAACAAACAAACAAACAAACTCTTCAGCTTTATAATATTAGTATAGATAATGACATATCGTTTTTGTTTATTCGACAGGAAAGAAAAAGAAAAAATGAGACTAACAGAAAAAATGAGACTAACATTGTAATAATACATGGGACTTCCCACACAGCGCCATCTAGTCCCAAAGTAAGCAAGTATTATGCTTGTGTTATGGGTTACTAGACAACTGATATACATACTTAAATATTCTTTATAATATATACTTATATATTTTTTTTTTTATATATATATAACAACCAAGACCCGGTACCAGTATCAATATTCATCATACTAACATTGTGATTAGAGACCTTAACTGCAGATCCAAAGGGTTCGATTTCCGCCCGGAAACAAATTTTTGTGTGCATGAACATGTCTACTTATTCCGTATCTGGGTGCAAAATAATCTATATATGTATATATTATTAAAATATTTAAGTGTGTATATTAGCTGTCTGGTACCCATAATACGAACTTTGCTTAGTTTGGGACTAGAGATGTCCCAGACATTATTATTATTGTCATAGGTTAAAAAGCAAATATGTCAAATTGATATACGTTATTTTTAAATAATATATTAGCAATAAGTTAAAAATTATTTCTATTTATTATATTAATGTTTATTATTAATTTATGTTTTTATTCACAAGAATATTTATTCAATGTACTCACATTTCGTGTAGAGATTTTCTTCATTGGAATAACAAATTCTTCTTTTATTTGGTGACAAAATTTTATATGAAAATATATTTTTGTAACAAAATAACAAACTTGAAGATTATTGAGTTTTACTGGAGACATCAATCAATATCCAATAGTCAAACGTAATGGGCTTAAAGTAAATCATTAATCAATCAAAAAATCGACAACCCCTCACTTAACTGACGGCGTTTCGTAAACTAAACGTAAACAAATTCTGCTCTCAACGCTAAGTGCTATAAATGTGTAGTTCGTTCGAAAGATTTTGAGATTAATTATACTTGGTTCAAGTTTTAGGTTTTTTTATCAACTTCTGAATTCGAAACCAGTCGTTTTGAAAAGCTAAGTCACTTACTTCAATAACTCTTATTAAATAAACGTGTCCCGAACGCGACTTCAGACGAATCAATGGAGTGTGTTTGAGCAGCGAACTTCGGTATGTTGTATCACAAGATTAAAAGAAGCGCATGTTGTACAGTTCCATAAGTGATCTCTTCAAATTGTCAGCATCTTTTCTCAGCAAAAGCGACAGGCAAGTATATAAAAATATCGAATAATATAACATATTGAATACCGGAAAGCTGTTGTTGAGCTCTTAGACCTTGTGATTAAACTCAATTTTCCTGTTCTATGACTGGAGAAAAATCGAATGTAGATCAAATGATTCAAAAGTATTTTCATGTAAACATAATAATGTTTTATAATAAGCAGCAACAATAAATTCATGTCAGCACGTTGAAGCGTTCGCGGTTGACAAAATATCAAGATCATTTGTTTGAGTCACATTCATCAGATGTGGCGTCGTCGATCCATTTGAGACTGGGCGCGAGAGAATTTCTATTATCGCGAATCAGCGTTGACACTGTGTCTCTTCAAGGCACTTAATAATTTACTTTCGAGGCTCAAAGTGAAGAACACAATTTAATAACGTTTTTTAATATATAAAAACATACTTACTCTAAATCGGTTTATCCTTTCGGGAGCTACAATGCCACAGACAGACACACACTTCAAACTTCTAACACCTCTCTTTTCGCGCCAGGAGTTAAAAACAACTAAAGTTCCACTAGGTATACACTTGAATTCTACTAGGTATTACTCCGAGAGGTATATAAAATATTTGATTATTTATATACCCAAATAAAGACAGTAAAAAATTGAAAAATAAAATAATTTTCAAAAAATAAAATAAAAACAACTTCAAAAACATAAACTAAAAATTAAAAAATAAGATTTTCACCTTAAAGAAAGGAGCATTAACAGGTGGCATATAGTTAATGAAGTTGGTGCCTACTCACTCAGACACTTTAAATTGTGTTTGTTCTATATTCGTTATAGTTATAAATATATCATTGTTGTAATTGTTATTACCTGGTAAGTACCCATTTAAAGTGTCTGAGTTGGCACTGACTTCATTAACTATATGCCGCCTGTTAATGCTCCTTTCTTTAAAGTGAAAATTTTATTTTTTAATTTTTAGTTTATGGTTTTGAAGTCGGTTTTTATATTTTTTTAAAATTATTTTATTTTTCAATTTTTAGCTAAACGCATCTGTAACTTATTTGTATTTAGTATAAATGGGGCTACTAAACGCGCTACTCTAATGAGACAAGCGCCGCGATTACGCAACTTAAATTCAGTATCAAATTGACGCATCAGCATGCCTAGTAGGTAGTGGTATTCCTACGTAAAACTTCAATCTTAATTAAGTATTATTTTTGTGCGAACTGAACATTTTGGCATGTTGGACCGTATGAAGTAAGCCCAACAAAAGGTAATTGCTGTAAATCGTTGAGGAATTCCTTCGACTGTGTGTGGTCTCCATGATCAGACCTGTAATGGCACTTATAACTCATAGGATCTATTAATGTATTATTACATGGATGCAGATGATTGTAGGCGCACATGGTTCGCGATTGTGACAAATCGTCACATAACTCCATAGCCATAAAGGTCTTTGTCGTAGCCTTTTTATATGAAATTTGGCCTACACTTAACTATGGTGACAACTTATCTATACGTAGTGATTTATCTATGATCCAATCTTAAATATTTGATAGGTATTATTTGAATAATTGCAGCCAATATCAAATGAGCGTTACTACGGTCGTTTGAATGTTCACAATTTTGGGGCGTTCTCAACAAACAGCTTTTTGTTATAAAAACAAAAGTTTATTTATATCTAAGTATATAAAATTGAAATACAAATCACTCACTCACTCATAATCAACGCCGAGTCGAAACCAATAAAGCGAATCACACGAACTTAGGTTTGTGTTCAGGTTGTGAAATAAATATTTTTTTGTAATTTTACCCCGTAATGAAGGAGGTAAGCTAATATAAAATACGTAATTTTTGAAGTTAAATGTATGACTCACAATTTATGATGTTTGTGTGTCCAAAATGTGACATAGAAATAAAAAGTGGCCTTGCACAAACAGCATCTAATTTTTTTTTATTGGCTCGCAAAGTTTCTGGAAGATGTAAAAATAAATTTCAAGCTTAACTTTGAATCACAATAAAAAAAAAAACTAAAGGCGGTCATGCTCTCCGAATTTCTTAAAAACATCTCTGGCCTATCGTCTCTCCAACGGTATGCAATATGGTATTAAAACCTTTTACCAAATTTACCATTTTTTAACTGCTCGCTAACCGAGGGAAGATATTGATATGGGTCCAATTTTCTAAAATCGAGTTTTCATGAGATCTCCACGTTTTAAGGTCCAAGGAAGCCATTCTGACCATTTTCTGCTGGACGTCCGTATTTGTGTGTGTGTGTGTGTGTATATGTGTGTGTATGTAACTTTTTTGTTGTACGATATCTTGAGAACGGATTGACCGATTAAGAACTGCGATACGGCGTTTGAAAGGGTTCATCGAAACCTAGATCTGATTAGATTTTGAAGTCAATCAGTCGAGCAGTTTCAAAAATACTATAAAATTGACCTCAAAAAACAAAAAAAAAATTACTTTTTTTAAAATAACTTTGAGATTTTCCAACCGATCTACTTGAAACCTTATATACGTTTTTTATACATAAAAACTGCGTCGAGAGCCGCCAAAAATATCAAAATCGAACGACGCGTTCAAAATATATCGTAGTTCACAAATTCCCGAAAACAGGTTTTTTTAACATTACTTTGAGATTTTACAACCAAAAGATTTTTGGCTTTACATAAAAGTTTTGTGCGTACAAAATTACATATAATGCCACAAATTGCAATGAAATCAAACGAAGCGTTCAAAAAATATCGTAGTCTACAAATTTCCGAAAAAATGTTTTTTTAACATAAGCTTCAGTTTTTACGACCAATAGATTTTTGACTTTACACAAAAGTTTTGTGCTTACAAAATTGCATAGAATGCCGTAAATTGCATTAAAATCAAACGAAGCGTTCCAAAGATATCGCGGTGGCAAAATTCCAAAATAACGTTTTCTTTGCTTGAGCTCGAAGAACTCTAAATGTATAGGCATTCTATTTTTTAACTTGCATAACATAATTTTGAAAGTTTATGACAAATATATTTTTGGCTTTACCTAAAATTTTTGTGCTTACAAAATTATATATAATGCCATAAATTGCATTAAAGTCAAACGAAGCGTTCAAAAAATGTCACAATTCAAATATTTCCAAAATAACATTTTCTTTCATATGTCCCAGGTTTCTGAGCTTGAAGAACTCTAAACGTATAGAAATTCTGTTTTTGGGCTTGGAGAGCTCGGAAAATGAATATTATAAAAACCACGAAAATCGATATTTTGAGTTTCGAAAAGTTTTATCTCCAATAAAGAAAATAAAGAAATAAATAGCTTTCTAATTTTCGAGCGCTTTGAACCCGAAAATAGCGGGAAGTTTCAGGAATGGCCTGCAGGGTCAACCGGTTTTTTTTCTTTGTGTATCAGGAGGCATAAGACTGGTAATCGATGTGCAGGATAAAAATTTGTTTTTTGTGTAAACAATCAGTGCAAAGCTGGTAAAAATGAAACCAATTTTTATTTATTCAAGTTTAAATGTTGACTTTTGGTTTTGTTCTTATCAAATATTAAAAAAAAATTACAATATATCCATTGGGGCCAAGATTTTTTAAGAGGCTGAGAAGATACCAAATGAACCCTCCTTTCGATCGAATCAATTTGAAAAACGATGCGCCAAACATCCTGTATAACGTATAATAAATGCTGTTATATGTATTAGCGTTTATTATGCGTTATTTAACAATTCCTTTCAATTTCAATTTTGGAATCCATACGAGCGAAGCCGCATGGTTACTTCGGATCTAACAATGTCATAAGTTCGACGTATTGTATTCGGAGCTTCATCATCAGCCCATTTTATCCCACTGCAAGGGCTTAGGCCTCTCCCAGGGTGAGGAGGGGTTTTGGAGCTTAAGCGTGGTGGATCCACGCTACTTCACTGCGGGTTGGGAATTGTAACGACCGCCATCTATTGACAGCGTCCGGGACCAACTGCTTAACGTGCTCTCCGAGGCACGGAGTCAGTGATAGTTAATGTACTTAAGTCAGGAAACTCATTGGTACACGCCCGGATTCGAATCATGGCTTTAAGCCTTATAAATTTGAGACAGGTTCGCTGCGCTCTGAGCTATCACGACATTCGGAGTTTATTACATATTAAATTATTTATTTTTCCAAAAAAAAAGGCAAAGAAACAATTATTTTCAAGTATGATGCTGTCACTTTCAAGTCTAAGTGGGTTCGTACACGACCACTTTAAGAAGAACACTCAAAGTTGTCTAAATCTACTGACGGGACGCTGCAATGTGCTAGCTAATAAAAAGCTCCCACTTTGAAATAATCCCGAACACAATAATAAGATTATTCAACAACATTTGGATTTTATTAGTTTGAAAGTGAGCCCATATATCCACTCTAGCTGATCTGTCAAAGTTACCCTTTACCTAATAAAAACGAAATAAAGGCCAAAAGAAAAACAATAAAGTTAGGTATACGAATATATTTTCATATTCAAACGATATCACAACATATTGTTGTTTGTGTTAAACTCAACAATATTTGATATTGACGGGTTACTATGGCCACAGTGGATATATAGGGTTTTAAGATGTATGAAAATCGAACACAAAGAGGAATTATTGCGTACGGAGAGTCCTTAAGCAAAATATCGAGGACGCAATTTCGACGGCGCGCTCCCTCGAGATGCGGTCGCCGCCTAAAGAAACTTAGCTACTACAGTTTATTATTATTGGATATGGTATATTCATTTGAATAAAAAGTTAATTTCTAATTTCTCTTTTACTTGTGCTGTGTTTTCTTGCCATTCATTTTTCTAAGTCTATTTATTTATATGTTCTAATAACAATATGCCTACTACTTACGACAATTTTATTAAAAAACCATAAAAACTGAAAATTTTAGGATTTCTATTTTAAAAGGTAAAAAGGGACGCTTGAAGGAACACTTCGTTGTCCGTTGGTCTATTTTTCAAGGTCCTTTTACTTAGAAACGAGTGGAGGTATCAAGTTAAAATTAATATCAAATATTTAAGTTTACGGTCCCTTGGAGCTTTAAAAATAAAAAAAACTTTGGCTTTAAAAGCCGACTTAATCAAAAAATACTTGAAGATCAAAACTTATAAAGTACGTCCCTTTGACTTAGAAAAATGAATGGCAAGAAACAAGGTCTCACAGGACAAGTAAAGGAAAAATTAGAAATTCTTGGATGTGTAATAATAACATAAAAACTTTTTATATACATGTTAATAAAAACCATAAAAATAACTGTTTTTGCGATTATAAATTTTTTCATAACACTTATGTAGGTATTATGGGGTGGAACGAAATCCTCAGTGAGCGACTCCGACTTGTATTTCGCCGGTTTTTCATTTCATAAATTACAAACTGCTTATTTCATAAATTTGAAATGCGTCAATTATACGGCATGTTTAAACAGCAAGTCTAGCACGTCGTATCATCACTCGCTAGCGACTCGTAAAAGATTTCAGTTCTTCTCGGTGCCGCTAGAGGCGCTGTCCATACTAATCTTTGTTAAATCAGTTGGTAATCAGTAAAACCTTCAGCAGATCTCTGCAAATCTAACTACGCCAAAAACACCTTTGTAATGTGATCCTGTGATAATTACAATAAGTATCTAAATAATAATATAATAGATAAGATTCTCTTATCTACTATTTAGAAATTTAAACAAAATTTAAACACAGCTTTGCGTCAAAACGATTCCATATGAATTTGTAAAGATTAAGGACGTATGTACAAAAAGTGACAGCTCGAAAATAGGTTTTACTTGACAGCTTGCTTACTACTACACGCGCATCTGCACCAGAGGCAACACATACTTGGATCTATACCAGAACTAATTAGTCTTGATCATTATTATTTTTATTTATTTAAAAATTAGTTTTCTTTTATGTCAGGTTTTTAATGTTGCTTTATTTTATATAATAACTAGCGATCCGCCCCGGTTTCGCACGGGTAGCAGAGCCATAATGTTTTTACGGTCGTAGTGTCGTATCAGCTTGTTGTGTCGAACATGTGGACTGGATTTCATTAGATTTAAATGTAACGCAAGTTCGTCCAACTTGGATTATTTTTAATGTATTTTATTTCGAATTCTATAAATATATGAAAAAGTAAAGAATAAATACCTAAAAACAAACTAAAATATTTCTTTGTATACAACATTGATAACTTCAGCCTAACCACGTGTGTCGCGTCGTCCGGTATGGCTCCTAAGATATTGATTTAAATTGTAGAATACAAACGGCGATCATAATGTTCATGAAATGCTGAAGGTAAATATCGTATTTAATTTGATAAGGATTAATACCTTAGCCGTATAAATTGTTTTCCAATCACCTCATCATATTACATCATAAAAATAGTATAGTAAGCTATCCATAAAATATAGACATATGCTATCGCGGACTTTTCTTTAGTCCTATAAAAGAGACACAATTCCTCCATACATTATTTTGTTATATCTCAAAAGGATTAGGCCGCATTTTCGATGAAAGTTCCCAACCAGCTTGATTTTTTTCCGACTTCTTCAACAATAATCGTCATATTTCAACAAATTTTCTCTTGAATCACTCTGTCCATTGATGTCAATAATATGCCAATCCGTTCGGTACTTTTTGAATTTGTCGCGTTCAGACAGACAGACAGACGCGGCGGGGGACTTTATTTTATAATATGTAGTGATAACAATAATACCTGGGACATCCCACACAGCGCTATCTAGTCCCAAACTAAGCAAAGCTTGTGTAATGGGTGTGGGTTACGATGTCTTTTAAAGTTCCATAAAAAAAAATTATTAGACAATACTATACTGTGCCACAGTTATCGTATGAGGAGTTTTGCAATACGAGTGCATTTTGTTTGTGATACGTGGCGATGGCGAAACCGAGGTCCCATTGAATGAGGTGACCTTTTCATTTCCCATTTCGTCAAATTGTTTTCAAAATCGATGTGTAAGAGTCTGTATGGTCTTCGATTACGAATCTGTGCTCAAAACTAAAAAAAATTACTGCCTTAGAATCTGTTATAGTTTTTGAACTGCTTGCTTTGAAAATCGATATCTATGGGTCCATGTGGTCTCCCTTCACAAATCTGCGGTCAAAACTGAAAATAGTGTCTGCCATTTTGAACTTCTTTCTTTCTGGGCCGAACACTACTAAAATAAAGTCTGTTTCGTATAGATTAAAATTTTATTATTATTTGGTCCACATTACAAAAAAAAAACAAGTCTGTATGCGTTATTACAACAACGATTAATACTTTTGTCAATACAGTCACTATTAATACGTTCTTTATGACATCGAAACTTTTACCGCAATGTTGTATTTTACAGTACTAAATCTTTTTACTTTACACCAATCACAAGCGAGCATTCTGTTTGCACCGCATGCGTAAACCGCGAAAAGCAACCCGCTCGCGCCCTTAGCTCTTACCATTATTTATTTCTATAAATTGAGGAACCGTGCGAACACCCTTGTTTTGACTAACTTGCCCTTCAAATTTCACGATCATTCAGACCGCCTTCTACAAACATTATCCCATCAAAAACAATACTTGTCAAAAAAACCAAGTCTCGCAACTCAGTTGCACTAAATAATTGAATTTACATGTGTTTTCAGGCGATTGAATTTACACGTGTTTTCAGGCGATGGCCAAGTCTCAATATATTTATATAAAACATTACATACTTACAAGTAGAGACTTACAAGTAGAGACTGAATAAATTAATAACCGACTTGGTATTACATGGATCTCACAACTTTTTACCGCAGAACAACTGAGTTGCGAGACTTGGTTTTTTTGACAAGTATTGTTTTTGATGGGATCTCATTTCTTTTTGTATTTTGTCGACAGTTCTACTTTTTTCCTTTTCGGTACCTTCTACTTATTGTATATATGTATATCTACCAGCAACGAATTTTCTTAAAGCCCTCTCCCGGACTTATGAACTTTTCTTATTTTTGTAGGTAGCCTTCCGTTTTCTCTTTTCCGGTACTACTTCTTGAGCTTCAGCTACAGTTTAATATAATAATAACTGCCGTAATAAAACATTGTTACGAATAAAGCCAATATTGAAAAATTTAACTGAAGACTTGGCTGTATGGGCTTAATTTTCTTTGCGGTCTTTTCTAGATTTTTTAGTTTTTCCTTGATTCATACACCAAACACTACTTATATTCCAAATTTGAAGCTTCTAGGTCTGCTAGAAGTGCCTTAGAATTTTGATGATCGTTGAGTCAGTGAGTGACAAAATTAAGAAATTTGACCCGTTATAATTTCTTAAAAATACTGGTTCAAATTGAATTAAAACGTGTAATATGCTTATATAATATGCCTGCATGGTTACTGAAAATTTCAGTCTTCTAGTTTTATCCACAACGAAGTTACAGGGGGTCGAAAATGGTCTGAATTGCTTCGAGAAAAGGATGGTACGGCCGTGACGCTTTTTTGCTCGACTTGGTGGGGGCACGGCCGTGCCCCCAGATAGTTTAAAAAAACTAAGAAACTTGCGCTTTGATACCAAATCGATCTAAAAAGTAGAAAATAACTTTTAGAATTAGAATAAAGTGTTTAATGAGGAAAAATAATGTTATTGTGACAAAACGTGGGGTGCCCGATATCAGTTGTTTTAAATATTTCATTGCACTCCACGATTTTTCACAATAACATTAATTTTCAATTTTTTTTCTACTTATTTTCTTTTTTAAAGTTCGATTGTCTATCAAAGTCGTATCAAAGTGTAATTTATAATTTTTTTTTAATATATTATTTTTTATCTTTTTTTAGTCTTAATATTTTTTAAAGTACATTCCATTAAAATTTACAAACATAAAGGTGGAACTCACAATTACCTATAAAACGATGAAATGATACAAACCGACACAAAGCTTCATGTCGGTGCTAATCTAACCACTGAGGAGTTCCCTTGTAAACAAATTATCGTGGTGCATCATCAGTTTATAGTGAAAATCATGGATAACTATCGAAATCCAACCTACATACAAAGTTTCGTGTTCGTGCTATTAACCGGTGAAGAGTATCCTTATGAGGAAACAATCCTGGCTGCAACATCAAGTTATGTTTATCATTTTAGTGTATTGTCATCGAAGTTACATATGTATTCTGAATTTCAGCCCAATATCTTCAGTGGAAGTGGGTGACAACCGCGTTTAAAGATTCCATTAGATACAAAAAAACATACAGGTGGAACTTATAAAAGCGTATTAAAATTAAAATAATTACACCATTCCAAGAGGTCACCACTTTTTACATATGTTTTAATTTAATTTTTTTATCATAAAAAAATTATTAGTTGGTCAACTCGGTAATGTATATATTATGTACATTGTATATATAGTGTAAGATTTTTATTTTAAGGTTAATAGCTTTCCGCCTTGGTAAAAAAAATAATTCAAACTAATTCAATTCATAAAATATTATAAAAGACAATGGGCGGTTTCGTACCCAGTGGTGTATCAAGTTGTTGACATATGTCATTTTAAAGGTCTTAATAATAGCTTCATTTTATTGTATGACACCAACTTATTATTTAATTACTGCCTTTGAAATTTAAATTTAAAATTATTTAATTTGTATTTAAATAATCATTATTTCTAGCTTATAAAGTTCTTTTTAAGCGACTTCAAAAAAGAAGGAGGTTACTCAATTCGACCGTATATTAGTTTTTTTTTTTATGTATGTTCAGGGATAACTTCGTTGTTTATGAACCGAATTGGATGATTTTTTTTTTGTGAAAGGGAGATATCTCCGAAATGGTACCATGATAAGGAAACCAGGATCTGATGATGGCACCCCAGAGAAATCGAGGGCAACCTTTGAAAATCGTATTTTAAAGTATCGTATTTTAAGTATTTTGATAAAGTACTACTACTAGTACTATTTAATGAAGGTCGGGAGTCGATCTGATGATGGAGCTGAAAGACATTCGAGAGGACTCCTCAACGACTGGCAGCAATTACCTGGTGTTTGGACTTGATTCATTTCTATTGATGAGATCTTTGCACCCATATGGATTATAAGTGCCATTACAGGTCTGATGATGGAGACCATACACAATCGAGGGAACTTCTCAACGATTTACAGCAATTACCTTTTGTTGAGCTTCCGTCATACGGTTGAATATGCCAAAATGTTCAGTTCGCACAAAAATAATAATTAAGATTGAAGTTTTACATAGGAATACCACTGCCTACTAGGCATGCTGATTCGTCAATTTGACACTGAATTTACGTTGCGTAATCGCGGTGCTGTCTCATTAGAGTAGCGCGTTTAGTAGCCCCATTTATACTAAATAGAAATAAGTTACAGATACGTTCAACTAAAAATTGAAAAATAAAATAATTTAAAAAAAAATAAAAACCGACTTCAAAAACATAAACTAAAAAGTTAAAAATAAAATTTTCACTTTAAAGAAAGGAGCATTAACAGGCGGCATATAGTTAATGAAGTCGGTGCCAACTCAGACATTTTAAATGGGTACTTACCAGGTATTAACAGTTACAACAATTATATATTTATAACTATAACAAATATGGAACACAATTTAAAGTGTCTGAGTGAGTAGGCACCGACTTCATTAACTATATGCCGCCTGTTAATGCTCCTTTCTTTAAAGTGAAAATTTTATTTTTAACTTTTTAGTTTATGTTTTTGAAGTCGGTTTTTATTTTTTACTTATATTATTTTATTTACCATGTTATATAGCATACTGTGCGTTGCGGCTACCTGTCAGTATAACTCTTACACCGCCCTGCCCACACACATACATACTACTAGAGGTTGGATTCAGTGCTGTCATGTGTCGAATCGGATATATTACTCCTATATTGTAATAACTACAATAACGACGGGAAGGGAGTCGATAATTACTGTTCGTGCCTAATAGGGCGAAGAACAGTCGGCACATGTTCACATATAATAAGCATTATATGGTATTTGGGGTGGGCGAGGCATCAAAATTATATATTGTTGCCAGCAACTTTTTTAGATGATATAATTGTTGATCTAGATTATTAGTTCAATGATAATTTTTTTTAACTTATTTCGACCTACGCAATACTAGCCTTTAATTATATTTTTTAATAAGAAATCCAAGAACAACATGCCTACACTAGATACAGCATGGAGACGAAGCCTTTGCAAAACCTGCAATTTTTTTGGCCAGTCTTAAGAGTATGTAGGTGTGCAAGCGGCGGTGGAATAGCGATTGGTAACCGTATAGTAGGTATGCTTAGTAATAAAGTAATATTGTACAATAAGTAACATTTACACTAAAAATAACATTTCATTATATGAGATATAAAATAACTCATAGTTATTTCCTTGCACGTGTTTCATGGTTGGTGCCGTACTATAAAAGAAAGCTATTGATACGACCTTTAAAATGACATATACCACAACTTGATACAACCTGAGTACGCAGCCCATACAAAGATGCCCATTCACTTTTACTTTCACCCACGTCTCAAGATTGATTGAGTTCAACTTTACCATACGTACAGCATTTGATCGGAGAAAAACAAAGACGTACACCCGACCTTTCAATAGCGCTCCTCGGAGCGGTCTGAAGCACGATACCGTGTACGCTTGGTTTTATGCTGTCAGTGTGCTGTCAGTTCATACAAAATAGTATGGCGAAATTTCGGTGAAATTGCATATTATTGATGATTTTTTTCTGCCACTTTTCCATTTATTATCAAAATTTCCTCTAACAGAAAGAAAGGATGAAGTATTAACAATACTTAAATGATTTTTTAATCTCAAAAAACCTTGTGATGATGGTGTAATATGTACCGAAAAATGTTAATTTTCCGCGATTTCGGCAAAAGTGGGTTACAAAATAATATTTTTTCAGTGTGAAAGAGTGTAAAATATGCAAATGTTTTCTAACACAATTGTAAATTAAGAACTGATCTTTATTTTAGAATTAGGTTTATGACCATATATCTTTCCAAACTTCCTAAAAATGTACCTAAACATGCCGTTTTTTTGTAATTGCCCCCTTAAATCATTTAAACTAAGGACATCTATGTCAGAATAAACTGGGATCGTGATCTACGATAATGTCACATCTTATAACTTTATATCAATTTATGGAACTAGGTCTATATGTAATTAGCAGTTAGAAAATTATTATGTGTAAAGACTGTTTGTTTTCTTAAATAAATAAAGAAATATTTGGAATAGACTTTAAAGTTTCAAAAATAGCGGACCGCTTAAACTTAAGCTTTTACCAAACCAAATACCAAAAAACCAAAAAATTTATATTATATATTATATCACATTTATACCAAAAAATTTAAAAATATAATGTATAAAATTTTTCTATAGTTTGACCGAAACCGCTCTACCGCGCCTTAGGTATGTGCGCGGCGAGGAGGGTGTAAGTATAATCATTGGTACCACACCGGTAACTGCTTACTGACTTCGAATACATTTCTGGCCTATTTCGATTTTAGTGTTTTTGTTTGAGATGCACATTATAATTTTTTTTACGTGTCTTGTCTGTCTTCATACTTTCACGTGCCCTGAAATCAAGTCTCGAATTCAAGGAAATTGCGAATTTCGAGTAAGTAGGTAAATATTATCACCGAATTTTTCTCGGATTCCATTAAAAGTGTACCTCCCTTACTGCAGTACGACAGTGGGTTTGCAGTACCCGTTGATAATTTTTGTGTTTTACAAAGTGTCTTACTCGTAAGTGCTATGCTTCGAAAAGTGCTCGTGGAGATAAATCTATTAAAGAGAAAAATTCGGTAGATTTATTAGTAGCTATCAAAGGGTTCTGTTATCTCCATCTTCCAACTTTATCATCACACTTTTGTTATCACGTGGTCATGTGCTATTAAAACTGTTGGTCGCGATAAAGAAAATAGGCCCAAACTCAGTAGATTAATTAGTAGTGACTGCTGGGTTCTGTTTTCCATTTTCCAACTCCATCACTAGACCCTCTACACCATGTACTACGAAAAGTATCTATTGAGTACAAACTTAGTGAGTTCACTAGTACACAATGATGAGCTCTGTTGTCCATCTACCAGCTAAATAGTTAAACCCTCGTCACTACGGTCTATGAAAAGTGCTTGTGGAGACAAATCTATTGAGCTCAAACTCGGTTTACTAGTAACTATTAAAGGGTTCTGTTATCCACCTTCCAGCTCCAACATCAGGTCAGCTTCATAGTACCGTAATTATCGATTTCTACCCAAAATACACATATCTGTAAAATTTAATCGATCATAGTAAATGTCGAGAAGTTTTTTCGTGAGGAGACAATCTGGTTGAACCGACAGATCTTGGTCACTAGATTATTGTATTCTCATCGGAACAACATAAAGTGCGAAATCTCGACATTTTGTATCATAGAATAAGAGAAGTCGATGGTAAAGAGGAAGTCGTTAAAAATCAATTACAAATAAAAATGACCATTAATGTATATACCCACATAAAAACATAGTTCATTGATTTAATAACAAAGTAATTGACTATATAAAAATAATATTTTGCTGCCAATTCAGGAAATATTTTAACGAAGTGTTCGTTGAATATTTTCAATTAACCATTATTTTTACTATAAACTGTTTGAAATCAAAATCTGCCATAAACAGATCTGCCATGACCAGATCTGCCACAACAACAAACTACTGTCATCATATAATATCAAAAGTACGTAATTATATTTTAAGCGTAACTTACTTGTTTTCGTTAGCTTAAAACAATAAATAGCAAGTAATCCAAACTTACGAGGCCTTTGCGTTACATTCTCTCTGTGACATGTAAATTTTGGGCACTCCGGTCCTTGGGGCTCTGTTGTAAACATGGGACGTTCGGGAGGTTTAGCCATATAAATATACGGAATAAGGTCTTCGCGAAATGTTGCGAATTATATCCCGTTTTATGTTATATGATTAGAAAACCGTAACTGGGGAGCCAAGGGTTGCGGGGTTCAATTCCCGGCGCCCGCGACAAATATTTGTGAGCAAGAACATGTCTATTTGTTCCTTGTCTGGGTGTAAAAGTATCTATATATGTATATATTACAAAAAATATTTGAGTACGTATGTTAGTTATCTAGTACCCCAACAGAAGCATAATACTTGCTTACTTTGTGACTAGATGGCGCTGTGTGGGATGTCCCAAGTAGTAATATTATTGTATATATTTAATATAAAAACGTGATAGCCCAGAGCGCAACGAGCCTGTCTCAAATTTGGCCCCATCGGGCCATGGTTCGAATCCGGGCGTGTACCAATGAGTTTTTCTGACTTAAGTACACAATATCACTGACACCGTGCTTCGGAGGGCACGTTAAGCAGTCGGTCCCGGACGCTGTCAATAGATGGCGGTCGTTACAGTTCCCAACTCGCAGTGGAGCAGCGTGGTGGACTTAAGCTCCAAGTCCCCTCCTCACCCTGGGGGAGGCCTAAGCCCCTGCAGTGGGGTAAAAATGGGCTGATGATGATGATGATGAATATAAAAATATAAACGCAAAATAAAAAAAAAACCTTCAGAAAAAACTGTTGAAGATTTAAAGCAAAACAGCCAGAAGCTATCTTCCTGGTTTTAGAGTCTTCGAGTATTACTTATTTAACATATAGCTTTTATTCGCGACTTCACCTGCATGGACATAATTACAGATTACAGATCGAAGTTAAAAGCAAAACTTTATGTCCCCCCTTTAACTTTAAACTTTATGGCCTCTTAATACGAGGCCAATGCGAGTATGCGACGGTGTTGCACTTCCGCTCACACCCGCTGACACCTAAAATTACTACGATGCTATGTTCGGATCGATCATAAAGTTTCGCTCGATTCTAACTTCTCCACAACCAGGTTCTTCTGTTCTCGTTCTCGCAGCTGTACCACTTCTCCTAGTTCCCTTTTTACGTTCTACAATGGTGCAACTCTATTATTCTGTCAGACAACATCAAGTTGTTTTTGTTTATTCTTGTGCTTTAACACGACAATTATCATAATGATATGCATGTTAATTACCAACACAGACAATCCAACCTTATAGACCACGCGTTATCAAGGATATGCATTCGCCAAGGTTAGTTTAGGTTAAGAAGTCTCGTGACTTATCATTTCATCATCAGCCCATTTTACCCCACTGCAGGGGCTTAGACCTCCCCCAGGGTGATGAGGGGGTATGGCGCTTAAATCCACCACGCTACTCCACTGCGGGTTGGTGATTGTAACGACCGCCATCTATTAACAGCGTCCGGGACCGACTGCTTAACGTGCTCTCCGAGGCACGGAGTCAGTGATAGTTAATGTATTTAAGTCAGAAAAACTCATTGGTACACGCCCGGGTTCGAACTATGGCCCTATGGCCTTATAAATTTGAGACAGGTTCGTTGCGCTCTGGGCTATCACGACTTATCATTTGAAAGCCATTAAATTTTGACGTGTTATTGAACGAGCCAATGAACATTAGCCGACCTCTCCCCGCAATCCACCACTTTTTGGCAATTTTATTTTCGTACTGGGTGGTCTTTAAGGTTGAGTTGTCTGTGGTAACCAAAAATGGAATAAATGTTTTATAGGTATGAAAGCTATGGCTACGATGTGAGCAATAACTGGATTTACGAATATTTTGTGTAGAAAGAGGCCCTTCGATTTTCCGTCAACTTATACTGATCAGATCAGCAGATCCAGTTGAGGTGCGATCGTGTCTTGTTTACATAAGGGGTTCATCGATTTGTTAGGTAAGATTTTCATTTACGAAGTTGAAGGCATTATAAAATAAGAAAAAAAGGGAAAATCATCTATCCGTTCCATAATCTTGTGCTTGTGAAGATTTACCTAAAACTGTTTTACAGATTTTAATGAAACTTTTTTTTGAATGTTCCTTGTGATTTTAGAAGTAACATAAGGTTTAGCAATACATAGATAGGTCAAAACTGATTCTTAGATAAATTTTACTACTATGGGCTACTAAATATCACCTCAACGCCGGTTCTTAGAAAATTTTTGTGCTTACGGGCTACCAGAAGGCGCTGCAGTACATGTGTTTTTATAACGACTAGGCCGGTTTTTATGCATTTTTTTTGTTTTTTAACCAAAAATAATTTATTCAGAATTCATGACTAAAAGTTAAAAGTTACGAGTTTGACAAAAAATAAATTATTAATATTAAAAATATGAATATCAGCAAAAAACATAGGAACTACGATTAAGTTTAATACTAAATGTAAAAAAAAAATATCTATAAAACCGAACTTTTAATTTAAACACTCAAAGCTCAAAATTATAGCTATCAAAATATGAATTAAAAACTTGAGGTTTTATTTCAATTAGCTTACAATATACAACTATACAATACTAAGTTCATTGTTACTTAAGTAAAAACAATTCTTTTAAAGGTTCATTTAATATATCTGATTTTAGACTTTTTAGTGAAAGAATTCCTTTTTTTAATTCTCTTGATACTGTGTGTGTTTAGTGTCCACATGTTGGTAATGGCTTGCATATGTTTGTTATCCATCCAACCATCCAACTTCTCAGCATGTACCCCATTTTAAGCTTGGGTACCTAGTTGATACTCGCTACTGGCTGAGTGTACTACAGTGGATTAATTAGTAGCCATTGAAAGGTTCTGTTATCCACTTTCCAAGTTATCCACGAGACAATTATCGATTGTCATCCAAATCGAACATTTGCATAAATTTTCATCTCGTTTCGGTTAACCCACAATTTCAACATTGTAAGTTAAGGAAAATTGGCCGAAAGTTATCCACTCACATACCAACGAACGTTGTAAATTGAAGAAAAGCTCGTAAAAAGACTTCTTTATCTTTATTGTCGTCACAAATTCATTAAATTGTCGAAACTAAAAAAGGAACGTATTTTGTCTTGTTAAATTAATTTATTTAACCCAAAAAGCTTTAGAATTTTTCATTTTGACAGTTTTTCAATACTTTATGAAAATGTACAGCCCTGTAATTTAAAAGTTAACAAAAAACACTATGCCCTTTAAGTTGACGTAAGTTATATTTTATTTTATTACAGGCATTTATAGTAATAATAATACTTGGGACATCCGTCATCAAGTCTTAAAGTAAGCAAGTATTATGCTTGTATTATGGTGTACTAGACAACTAGTATACATGATTAAATATTCTTTTATAATATATACGTATATAGATATTATTTTTACACCCAGACACGGAACAAATAGACATGTTCATGCACACAAATATTTATCTGCTCACTTGGAACTTTTTGTTTAATTCGGTAAGCTCTACGCGCTCTATACGTTTGAAATACGTTCAGTCGAACACCCTGTATAGTATTGAGTAAAATAAATATGCATCAGGTTAGGTTGGTTACCCATATTTGCGAGTGGGGGTGATAAAGAAAAAGGATACATTTGTCATTTGAGAAAAACGTATTATTGTATTAATGTATATATGTAAAAGTAGTAAAGTAGTAAAAATGTATGTATTTGTAATATTGTCTCAAATAACGTAACGGGAATAGGTATAAATCTAGGTAAATGTAGTGTACAGTATTAGATAAATTGGAATAGATCCCTTCGAAAAACACATATATTTATTCGCCTAGAAATAGACTGATAAGTATGTAAGCTAGTTTTTCCTGTTATACCTGTCAAAGATTTCAAGGGAAAAGTAGTCGATATTCAAATACAAAACATATTCAACCATCTCGATTCGGCTCATCCTTTGGGGTTGCAATACTAAGATATCTTACAATAACATATTTTGATAAATTCTATTGGGGCCAACGTGTAAATGTGTACGTGTTGGGTGTTTCAATGGTTCGTCGGAGATGAGAAAACTGAATATGATCAAAGTAAATCGTGTTGTCGACTTCTCTCGATAGCTGTATTGCGTAGAATGTCAGCCTTTTTAAAATATCATACTTAATTTTAATCATATGAATTCGAATTCTAACAGAACAGGGCCCCTCGTCAAGGCTGTACGGCCCCATAAATTTTCTATAGGGATCTTTAGATAGTCGGTTGATACTGGTAAGTAGGTAATCTTGATTTTAGCGCCAGTTTCGCACAACTTGTGCACAATGAAATTGACAATCTTATTGAACCAAATAAATCCGCACGTTAGGATAGGCAACTTCGATAATGCCCACTAAAAAGTTTTCAAGAGGTTCAGGCATTTTGGAGCATCCGTTCTGCCGCTAATCTCGTACGTCTCTTTTCGGCCCATTGAATTCATCCAACCCACTAAAAACCCAGCTTATACGACCGCTTGGATCTATGTTTGTTAAGAGATTCGGAAGACAACAAAAAGTTCTCACATTTCTTTTGTAAGCAGTTATGGGCTATTGTTAAATCAGGCATAATGAAAAAAAAATTAATCTGAGTTTCTTCCATTTTCCATTCCATCAGCCCTTTTTATACACCACTACAGGGGCTTAGGCCTCCCCTCAACATGAGCGGGCTTGGAGCTTAAATCTACCAAGCTGCTCCAATGCGGGTTGGCGGATTGTAACGACCGCCATTTATTGACAGCAACCGGGACTGACTGCTTAGCATGCTCTCCGAGGCACGGAGTCAGTGATAGTTAATGTACTTAGTCAGAAAAAAGTCATGGGTACACGTCCGGATTCGAACCATGGCCACATGGCCTCATAAATTTGAAACAGGTTCGCTGCGTTCGGGCTATCACGACACTGAGTTTGAATCATACAAACGAATCTGAGTTTATTTTTGTCAATTAAAATAGGTTACATACATAGATATAGGTGCATGTTATGAATGAACAGATTGTAGGAGTGTAGGAAAAGAAGAGGAAAATTGAATCTTTTTCTAACAAAATACTCGTATATGACATTATAACGGTGTTGGTGGAGTATATGAGCCTCCAACGGAAGAGCTGTTCTAAGTAGGTACCTATTGTAGCCATGGAAACAGTGACAGAAAAGTAAATTCTATTACCCTATTGGATAGATAATCATATAGGCATCTCTTTTCTTTATACGAGTTTTTGCAAATCTATAGTATTTTTGCTAGGACTTTGGATAAAACGTTTTTAAAAGCGTAATGTATTTTTTCTATCGGAATGAAGGGTGGTGAACGAGTTTTAAATGAACAAATAATAAATGACTACCTGAAACATCCCACACAGCGCCATCTAGCCCCAAAGTAAGCAAGTATTGGGTTTGTTTTATGGGTACTAGACCACTGATATATACATTTAAATATTCCTTATATTATCTTACATTCAGACACGGAACAAATAGAAACGTTCATGCGTACAAATATTGTTCCAAGCGGGAATCAAAATCATGATTTTAGGTTTTGCATTTAGAGTTTTTAACCACTGGGCCAATCAGTCAATCAGTTTTGCAAATAGCCAACAGATAAAGACAGGTTTGAACTTACACATATAATTACTGAAGCAATATTTTAAGAAATATATTATCGCAAAAGAGTTATTTCAAGTCTTTCCGTCTCTAAAAGTATATTTTATGTCATAAACATACTAAAAAACTAGTCGGGCTCTCGGTCTACCGAGACATATAATAAAAGCAAATGTTATTACGGGTGCGAGATGGAATGGGTGAAGGCGCATATAGAGCCATTATTTACATCCACTAGGACAAAATTTTTTATTATATATATGTATATTTAGGTACACAGGCTGAGGTTTTAATGACCAGCCAAATTTTAATAAGTATAATGATCTTTGGTACAATACCGATAGCAGTCTTGTTTCGTTTTAGAATCGTTCTATAGAAAAATGTTGAGATATGACTACACAAACTTTTCCCGAAAAAACCAATAACTCTTAGTCATCATTCATGCCCGCCGCCCCATTCCGTTTCAAAGCCTCGGGTGCGTACGTTTACTATAGCGTTAAGAAGACAACCAAACGTTATAAAATAACACAGTAGATAAAATAATTTATTATGAAAATGTAACCCATATTTTCTATTTAGGCAATGAGGTCTATTGGTGATACCTAACATCTAGAAAAATTATGGCCGGTTACTAAAATCTCTCCTTGTATATACAATGTTCTCCCAACATATATGAAAGACGTTCACAGAAGATTTGTAAGATTACAAGGACTGCAAAATGTTTTTTTTTCAAATTCCGACTTCCAGAAAAATTTAAATTTTCTGTTATAGTACAAAGTACATAGGTTTATAGAACTTTATAATACCTGGCAACAACGTAGCGCGCAAGACCAAAATAACCATTGAACTAGGTATATACTAGTGGAAACGACCGCGACGCCACGAACTAAATGTTTACGCCAAACGTTGTAGTCGACCGGCAACAACTCATTCAGTCACTCACCTGTGCTCATCGCGACCGCGTGCCAAAAACATGAATAAACAACAATTCAAAAATGCCGTCATGTGTGTTAAAAACGTGTGAAAATCAATCAATTGCGAAGAAGAAATAGTAACATAACTTATTGTCGATAATAAAACAAATTAAATCTAAAATCATCCAAAACTAATTTTTGTACCTACATTATTTTCTGCCTTTGCCGCCATACTTGTTTTAAACTACAAGTAATGTCACGACATATACAATACCTACTAAATACTTGTATAATACTAGCAATTCTGTGTATTCTACTGGAAACGTACCAAGCATAGTATGTATGACACCGCTATAATACAGTGTATTATACTTGGTATAAAAAACAATGTGGTAGAAATAAGGTGATAGTGTCGAGTGCACAGTATTTGTTCGTGCTGTCTGTTTTACTAGTATTTAGTTCAGTGGAAATAACAGATTTGCTTTTCAACACAAACTAATTATTTTCAAAGTATTGATGAAATACAACTATCTATTCAAAATTCAATTCTTTGACACATCCTGCCTGTACATACAAACTACAGAAATTGGTGACACGTAAATATAATCCTAGAGTACAATATACCATGGAAAAGAATGTTTGTGTTTGTTAATAACTCGAAAAATAGAGAAGTTAGGAAAAAGTTACATAATATTTTTTTAAACGAATATATGAATGTAAGTTTATATGATTTAAATAAAGTCCTCGTGGGTGCACCAATCGTTACACCAGTGTAATGTTGGTACCACTAGAGCAGAGAACGACTTGAGATTTCTGTTAAAATCCTCCTTAGTCTTTTATTTAATTTTTTTTAGTTCAGTAACTATTTGCTGTTCAACTAATTAAAATAAATTTGTACGTATATCTACCTACTCACCTGTCTCAACTCCGTCGCTAATTCTATTACAATTCCACGTTGTCTCACTTTGAATTCGTTCGACGATTTTATTGCGTAGGTTTCTGTAAATCATTAAATTAACTGTAATAAATGTAAAAAATTACAAAATGTATATATAACTAGCTGCTGCCCGCTGCTTCGCCTGCGTTAACTACAGGATTTACACTATTTAGTTCTCAGTTCCTAACCTGTACCTACTGAAAAATCATCTAAAAAACCGTTCCCGTTCAGTCCCAAGGTAACAAAGTCTGGTAAATCATATCTTAGATTAGACCCTGGGCAATGACTAATAATAGCAGTAGTTTTTGAGTTTATCGTGTTCGTACAAACAGACGAAAATTCTAAAAAAATATTGTTTTGAGTTTAGTATTGCCTATATAACTACAATAATTATAGTTTTTGAAAAATCTTATTTACAGAATTGACGTCGTTCCGTTTTTATTGGAGTTTACTCCTTAATTATTTATTATTATTATTATAAAATAATTATTACTTTTTATAATAATAAAAAAATATAGATTTATGATTTTAGTGTTGATGTTTTAAATCAAATTTCTATATGAGTCTGAACTGCCAAGCACAACTGACCACAATTCATATTTTCTAACATAAGAAGATACAATAAAATAAAACCGTTTTAGCATTTTTAAACTAATATAGTTTATAAAAAGATAATAAAAACGGATTATTCACAAATAAGAATGATGACGTCACTAGCATACTATTTAAACTGGATGCTTCTTAACCATTTACTAACACAAATTTTTTTTTAAAGTCTTAATATAACGTCAATTATATGTCGACAATTAAATCGTCAAATTTTTTTTGCATAAAGCAATGGGTAAAACTAAGCATAAACAGATACAAACATAAAAGTTCGACTTGACTAGAAGCTAGAAGCCCTCTTCTGTGTTTACCGTCTAACCACTCATACTCTAGCTAGCTGGTGCAAGATGGCGAGTTTCAGCCCGAGTTTCAGTGCACAAGTCCCCACGCGCCGGTCTACACCTCCGTGGAATCCCCGCGCGTTAGTCTTCAAACCCACAAAATTTGCGTAATGTCACTTAGATACTGTGAAGTGACATTTATTAAAATCAAACGCTGCTGTCAAATTAATTAACTTTATATATACAAAGGACAAACAAAAAGGACAAACTTTTAAATTCGCTAAACCGACTTGAAAATATTAATTTTTTTCGAAAAAGAAAAAATGCGGACCCTTATTTTTTCTCTACTTTTAAATTAACCAAAAAAAGTACGAGTTAAAATTTTTAAATGTTGTCAATTGTTATTTCAATTGTCATTTCTTTCCCAATACACGCGTACAACTCTTGCTTCCGGGAATATTTATATTCAAGAGTTTAATAAAGTTCTCCGTAATAACCGCAATGTGGATCAAAAAATTAAAAAAACAAAAAAAATGTAGCAAAGCAGTCGTGTTTCCGCTTGGCGATATGAAGACTAGCTGTTCTATGACGACTACCTTCGTAGGGTCGGGACCGGGCGCCAATTAAATAATACCTGGGATATCTCACACAGCTCTATCTTGTCCCAAAGTGCAAGTATTATGCTTGTATTATGGACCCTTGACTTAAAAAAATATCATTAAATATTCTTTGCAATACACACATATATAGATATTTTTACATCTAAACACGGAAGAAATGAACATGTTCATGCACACAAATATTTGTCTCGGGCGGGAATCGAACTTTCGACATTTGGATCCGCAATTAGGGTTACTAACCACTCGGCCATCGATCAGTCAAAGTATATATAAATATTAGTTACCTTCAAAATGGTGGATGATCATAATCCAGATTATAGTCCAGAACAGTAAGAACGTCGCTAAACTCAACTGGCATGTGAGGCAGCGTAAAATGACAGTGCGGAGGCTTTCTCCAGGTAGCCTGGGAGCCGGTACTACTCTTAACCATTTGTCACATATCTAAGTGAAAAAAATACACATTAGCTTCTTATAGGTTTTAATATTGCTTAGAATTTATTTAATTAACTAGCTAATATTCTGCTGCTTCGTTCGCGTGATTTTCATAATTCCAAATTCAAAGTCCAAATGTTGCCAGCATAAAATATTCTTCAAAAAGTTTTCCACTTGCCCCATGTAGGTCCTATCAAAATTGATTCAAGCGTTCAGACAGACAGATAAAAATTTTAAAAGTAGGCTTTGGTTACGTTCAAATTAACATGTGAGCATAAAAAAAGGCTTTATTTGATAACCTCAGACAGACATTTCAATTTTATTTAATAGTATAGATAAGTAATTAAGAAATTATGTAATTTAATTCATAGCCGATTTCTTTAAATAATGCTTAGAATTCTTATATTATTTTATCTAATTTCTAAACTTGAAGTAGGTATTACCTTTTGTTCTTGTTTAATTTTTTTCGTTTCCTGAGTTTCATTTGGGTATTTATAAATATTATATCTGTGATTGTTTTCAAACAATTTAGTCTTATTTCGTTCATTCGTTTTTGGCTCGTATTTCGAACTCATATTGTCACCTGATTTTATTTTTGTATTAAAGCTTACTTTAGTATCATTTTCGTAGGCCAAATCACATATAAAATCGTCTCCACATTTACCAGGTAATACTATATTTTCAGATTCTTCCACTTTATGATTTCCTAGAGTGACTTTTACTGATGTACGCTCTCCTTTTCTTTTTGTTTTTATCTCTAGACTAGGCTCATTATCATCTTTTGAATTACCACTATTAATTTTGAGATCTTTGTCAGAGTTACATGGATTGATAATTTTATGTTTTTTATATAAAGGTTTAACGAAGTCGAAAGTTTTATGGTATTTTTTGGCTAAAGTTTTGTTTTTCATTTCGAAATTCACAAGGAACTAAAGTGTATAGGAAGCGGGTTCGTACTGATTTTTCGTTGTGTTCTGCAGACACGTAGCGTGTTCGAAAAGTTTATAATACCGTCTTCCGTTGAGGAGCGAACAACCGGAAGCGATTTCTCATAGGTAGTCGAAGCGCGAAACGCGGAAGTAATTTTGATCTAAAGGGTTTCACCACCTTTGATGTATATGCTTGGTTGATGTGACATTAACGTATTTATTTTATAATATTGGTGTTGTAAAGTTGAATAATAGATTACAACAAAGAAACATAATACTTACTTTCGCACTTATATCATACTAGCGACCCGTCCCGGCTTCGCACGGGTAGCAGAGCATATAAACCGTAGTGTTTTTTCTGTCGTAGTGTCGTATTAGCTTGCTGCGTCGAATATGTGGATTAGATTTAATTAGATTTATATGTAACGTAATTTCATCTTACTGAGAGCATTTTTTATGGATTTTATTTCCAATTTTGTAAATATTTGAAAAAGTAAAGGATATATACTTCCATGAAAAAAAAAAACTAAAATAACTAAAATAATAATTAAACAACAATTCAAAAATGCCGTTGTACGTGTTAAAAATGTGTTAAAATGAGTTAACTTCGAAGTAAAAAGGTACTGGCGTAACTTATCATCAGTAAATAAGCAAACCATCAAGTAAAATCAATCAAATCCATAAAATAAAAACAAATTTTTGCCTTTTGCCGCCATTTCCGCCAATTTGATAAGGATTAATACTGTACCCGTATAAATTGCTTACCAATTACCTCATCATATGAAACCATTTTTTTAAACATAAAAATAGGTATAGTATGCTATCCACAAAAGATAGACATATGCCATCGCGAACTTTTTTTAGTCTTATGAAAAAGACACAATTTATCCACACATTTATTTGGTTATATCTCAAAAGGATTAGGCAGCGTTTTCGATGAAAGCTCTCGGCCGGCTTTATTTTTTTCCGACTTCTTCGACAACAATCGTTATATTTCAACAAATTTCCACAAAACATTAATAAATTATACACGTAAACCTTTCTCTTGAATCACTCCATCCATTGGTGTCAACCATATGCCAATCCGTTCGGTAGTTTTTGAGTTTATCGCGTTCAGACAGACAAACAGACAGACGCGGCGGGTGACTTTATTTTATAATATGTGATATATAATATGTGATAATATGTGTATGTAGTGATGATAGTAAAGCATAAATGTACGAATACACTCGACATAGAGTATGGTAAAAAGAGACAATAGTACCTACATCTATATACCTAAGTAAATCTATCTTTTACAGAACTGTCATGCACTGATATCTGTTATAGACGTTATTTTTCCGAAATTTATTGTAAATAACTTAAAGTATCTTTGTATCAGTTGTATCAAGGAATCAGTTGTCTAGTAACCCATAACACAAGTATAATACTTGCTTATTTTGGGACTAGATGGCACTGTTCAGGATGTGCCATATATTATACAACACAACAACGTCTAGGCCCCAAACTAAGTATTAGCTTGTGTTTTGGATACCAAGCGAAGACACCGTATACATATAACAACCAAGACCCGGTCCAAGTATGAATATTCATCACATATATACTGCCCCGGTCTGGGATTCGAACCCGGGACCTCCAGCTTCGTAGGTAGGGTCGCTACCCACTAGGCTAAGCGGTCGTCAAGAAGAGATCCAGTCTCTTTCGTTCTGTCTTAAATTTATCACTTCGTTCTCCGGTTTTCGCTAGTCATTTCAAAACTGAAATGAGAATCCCGCGACAAAATAAGCTTATATTAAGGCGCTGCTAGCGCTTTTTGCATCTTCACTAACCTGACTACCGAGACGACCGAATTAACTGGGTCATTAAGTTAAAATTGCCTTAGCACTTGCGAGCGTAGTCTAGCATAATATATGCACGATTTAATCTAAAAATAAGGTTTTTTTTTAATTAAGAATGTTTAAAACGCCCTGTTAGACAGATAGAGCAATACCGCACGGCATGCATATGTGAGACGTTTTTTAAATATTTTATTATGAAAATGGAGATACAGTTTTAAAAAGTAATACTTCCAATAAACCTGAAAAAAAAATTATGTAGTTGTCATTCAAAATATCACGAATTTGCGGACGGAATCAAAATCCAAAAGAGGTCCTTTACGGTTTGTTTTATTGTACTCTAGACTATTATTCAAAATTTTGTTCGATAATAGTTTTTATACACATTATTCTGCCTTTATGATATTTTTCTTTTACACCTATTGTTTTTACAAAGGTTAAAGTTTGCCGTCAAAACATCTTGGTTTTTGTATTTTGCAGAACTAGCTTCAAAAAAAAAAAACTTATTTTGAAATCACAGACACTTCTATTATATATATATAGAATGGCTGAATATTTTCGGAAAAAGAAGTAGATTATTCTCCGGAAAAATCTCTATGGAAGCCCCATCAATATCAATTCAACTATTTCGGAGATTAGCTCGGACAAACAAATAGACAGACAAAAATTTTATAAACACGTTGATGAAATATTAATTACGTGAATAAACATTTCTCCTAAATTTAGACCTTTGATTGTATGTCCGAGACGGTGTATTTGAGGGTATTTATTTATTTATTTTCATCCCTTAGAGATTGACTGTACTGTTATACCCTTGAAATACTATGTAAAAACCGCTTATTCAACATTTATTATTCCCTTTCAAAGCAATATCAAATCAATATATATACCAGTCGTCAACTCCGTTGACTCACTCCGTTTCCGACCTTCATACAGTGCAGTGCCCAAATCGATCTTAGTGTTATCAACTTTTGTGAATTAAATAAATGAATTGTGTTTTAATATTAAAATTTGTTTTTTAAAAACAGTTTTAAAAGTGACGTCCTAACAGTACGAACGATTTGTTGACGGCGATTTTGTTGTCTTGTCACTAAATACACCAAGAAAAGCTCGCGCCAAGCTTCTAGTTTGCTCTAAAATTAACGCGCGTGTGTTTTCCGCAAGTGTAGGGCTGTGGTCCCGACCTTCTGATACCCATTTCTCTTACTTCGACAGTACTCGCTTCGACTCAGGGCGAACTAGAAGTTTAGCGCGAGCTGTTGACTCGAAGGTTTCGCTAGCGATAATAACTCGTGTCGTGTACTTTCATCAGCATCATCAGCCCATTTTACCCCACTGCAAGGGGTTTGCCCCCCCCCTGGTGAGGGGGAGGGGGGGTTGGAGCTTAAATCCACCACGCTACTCCACTGCGGGTTGGGGATTGTAACGACCGCCATTTATTGACAGCGTCCGGGACCGACTACTTAACATGCTCTCCGAGGCACGGAGTCAGTGATAGTTAATGTACTTAAGTCAGGAAAATTCATTGGTACACGCCCGGATTCGAACCATGGCCCTATGGCCTTATATAAATTTGAGACAGGTTCGTTGCGCTCTGGGCTATCACGACTTCGTGTCGTGTAGTTGACTAGAGATAATTCAACGGAAATGTGATGAAAAGAATTTCGTTTGTTGAGTCTTATCTGCACATCGCATTTCCATCAGCCTTTTTTATACCCCACTGCAGGGGTTTAGGCCTACCCTCAAAATGAGGGGGGCTGGAGCTTAAATCCACCACACCACTCCAATGCGGGTTAGCGGATTGTAACGACCGCCATCTATTGACAGCAACCGGGACCGACTACTTAATGTGCTCTGCAAAATACCACGGCCCCATGGCCTTATAGATTTGTAACAGGTTTGCTGCGTTCGGGCTATCACAACATCGAATTTAGAGAACGATAAAGTTCAAATTGTGTTCGTGCCATCTGGCTGCCCCCGATTACTCTACCAAGCCCTTATCTAGCTTCATATTTTAATCGTATGCAAATTATAAGGATTAAATGCAAATTTCACCCTTGTGTTGGGATATGTATATAGGTAATAGGATCATGACAAGTCCTGCTCGTTTCATATACCCCAATAATAAAGCGGCTGTTTTATTAATAGGTATATACCAAAAAAAGCATAATAACGATTGTGGGGGCTGTATATTAAAACTCCACTAGTCGCTGATTAATTTTATATATTTCTTTAACACACGTACATAGCTTTTACTCTGATGGTTGTTTTCTTACTGCATACCTTACCGGGCCTGCGCTTCGTCTTATATACAATTTGGGCAGGTCCCGGTAAGGCGGTCCCCCCGCAGATTTTGAGGGACCGTTTATGCGTATTTTGTTCTATGTAGGCCAACTTTCTCTTGACCTACATAGAACATCTCTTGACATTTTATATCACAAACATTTATCATTTATCACATTTTAAAATGCCTATCGGCTATATAGACATTTATGACAATATTTACACACGCTTAACATTTACAGCTCAATAACATCGAATTTTTCATCGCTGCGAAGCGCCCGCCGGTCTGTGCCCGCTCGCTGTCACGCGATCCAGTTCTGAGGGCCGCGGGCAGGCGTGTCTGTCGATTTTTTTTTTTTTTTTTTTTTTTTTTTTTTTTTTTTTTTTTTTTTTTTTTTTTTTTTTTTTTTTTTTTTTTTTTTTTTTTTGTTTAGTGAGGGCCGAATCTGCTTACAGACATCTGCGCGCCCGACCTACCGCGCAGATAGTGCCGGGTTGGGATTTCTACACAGAAGGTGCAGCCCGACCGGCTAAACGACTCCTCAACCTATACTCCGGAGAGCGTATAGGATTTGACATGAACGACGACCGGACGCATTGAGGATGCTTCGGTGCGTTAGTGCCTATTGGCGGGCGGCGCCTTAAGGGTGCCGTCTCGTAGGCTTATGATTAACATTAAAATTAAGAATTAAAAATTCGGCAATGGAGGGCAGTTCGAGCTGGACGGCCCGACTGTGAACAAATAAGGCTCAGATGCCATTCGAACAGATTTGCTACGTTAACTAGGTAATATCGGGTGCTAGGTACTGTTCACCTATGTCAGACTGAAGGTCTGATCTGCCTGCATTCCTGAGACTCTCAACCTCGGTGGTGAGATCGTCAGGAGGATCTGTTAGTGCATTCCGTGGACGTCTGAGAAAGTGGGTGGCGGGCGGGGGCTCGTAAGAGGCCGCTGCCGAAAGTAGCGGATTGGGGTGCGCGACCGCGGCGGCGAAGAAGCGCTCTGACGCGTCCTTCATGTATTTGGAAAGAGTTGGTAAGTCGAAATCGCTGTGAAGCATGCTATTTCGAACGTACCAAGGAGAATTTACTGCTCTTCTACAGAATCTGTTCTGTATGACCTGTAGCGGTTTAAGTATCGATTCTTTGGCGTAAGCAAAGACCGGGCATGCATAAGTCATGACCGGTCTGATAGCCATCACATAGAGTGTGCGCTTGTTGCGCATCGACATCTTACTACGGCTACCTATCATACAGGACAGGCGGGCCATATAAAATTTGGCAAGTTTGCTAACGCGTTTGACATGATCGCGAAAGTGCAGATGCTTGTCAAGCGTAATACCTAAATATTTATAACTATGTTGCCACGGAATGTTGACACCGGACATTTTAAGTGAATCTATGTTATTTGGGAGGAGTGAGGGGTCTTTCGCTTTGGAATGGCGAAAACAGATGGCCGCGGACTTGTCCGGATTTATTTCAATCCTCCATAGGCGAAACCACTGCGTGAGTTCGTCTATAGAGGACTGTATTCTGGGGGCGATATGGCTATTAACGCGCGCGCGAAAATAGAGCACTGTGTCGTCGGCGAACAGTGCTAGTTGGACTCCGTTGCGCGGCAACGGAATATCGTTGGTATACGCTGAGTACAGTATCGGGCTGAGAGTGGAGCCTTGCGGGACTCCAGCTTTTAACGTTTTCCGCGTTGAGAGTGATTTCTCGTGTTTATAGACGAATTGTCGGTCGGTGAGATAGTCTTGGATTATAAAAACTAATCTATCTGGGACTTCAAGTTTATGCAGCTTGTATATTAAGCCTGCATGCCAAACTTTGTCAAAAGCTTTGGCTACGTCGAAAAATACTGCTACGGTTTTATCTTTCCGTTTGAAACCGGAGGATATGTATTCAACTAAGCGGAGAGCTTGTTGAGGGCAAGAGTGTCGGGGACGAAAGCCAAATTGCTCGTCTATAATTAGTCCCTTTCCGAATAAATGATCGCAGAGACGAGTCTTTAAAACTTTTTCGTAGAGTTTGCCCATAACCTTGAGGAGGCTTATGGGTCTGTAACTGGTGGGAAGATCTCGAGGTTTGCCTGGTTTAGGAATGCCGATTACGACGGCTTCCTTCCAGATCGGTGGAAAGTAGCAGTTTTTGAAACAAGTGTTGAAAATGGTTGCCAGAAGGGCGACTAATGGAAAAGAAAAGCATTTGAGTGCTTTGTTATTGATGCCATCGAGACCCGGAGCTTTTTTGTTTTTAAGCTCCTTAATATGTTTACTAATTTCCTCACAAGTGACTGGGGGAAGGTCCGCTGAGGGCGGACGGGCCGCGTGATTGCGTACGTCGTTTTCGACGTAGGCTACGTGAGAGGGGTCGCACGGAAGTGTGCTTATTGAACATTGGGCGTCAAGACTATCTGCAAGACAGTCAGCTTTTTCGTTATCGTCGAACGCGAGGGAGCTATCTGGTTTCTTAAGTGGGGGGGACGCGGCGTGTCCGTCTAAACGGAGCGCTTTGGCGACACTCCAGTAGGCCTTATGGGTTGGCTTAATGCCTTCCATAAGGTCGTTCCACTGTTCGTTACGTAACTCACTTATGCGCGCTCTCACACGGCGTTGGAGGGCGCGCGCTCGTGACCTATATTCGGGCGTGGGATATGCGCTCGCGCGGCGCAGAGCAACGTTTTTGACTCTTATGAGTTCGCGCACGTCAGGCGGCAGGTTCAGGCGGGGTTTAGCCGCCGGCGCCTTCCGCGAGCAGTCCGCGATCACTTTTTGAACGTGCTCAGTAAGAGCCCCTATAGCTAGATCTATATCATTATTGGAATTAATTTCCGATGGGATTTTATTAAGATCGGGGGTATCGATTTTTTGGAGCGCGGCTTGGACTTTATCCCAGTCGGTGATGAATTTGGGGTCCTCCGGCGGATTTTCCGGTGAACCCAATTTCATGAGAACGGGCCGGTGATCTGAGCTCAGGGCGTGAAGCGTCTCGATAGAACTCAGTTTCAGCGCCACGTTTTTAAGAACTGCGAAGTCCAGAATTTCTGGATGATGAGTATTATTATCGGGAAATCGCGTCGGTGTAAGTGGCGCGATTATGTCTAAATTAAGGGCCTCGGCTAGGACCGATAGCCTGCGGCCGTTCATATTGGTGGCCACACAGTTCCAATCTGTGTGTTTACTATTAAGATCGCCGAATAAGAGAACGGAATCTCCAAGGGCGAGAAGAGCTTCTATGTCGCTCCGGAGCAACTCACTAGTCGGCGGCAGGTACACAGAGGCTATGATAAGGGTCCCGTGACCGGTCATAGCCAATCTGCACACTGTCGCCTCTACGTTAATAAGAGAGGGCGCGTCGATAGGGCAACAGTACAGCGTGCGTTTAAAGTACACCGCGGTACCCCCGCCCCTTCCGCGTTCGCGGTCCGTTCTAAGTAAATTATAATTTTTAATTTTGCAGGCCCTGGGCCTTTTGTTTGATAAAAAGGTTTCCTGGACTAATATAATATCAACGCTGTACTCAGACGCACATTCACCTAACTCTATGAAGTTTGTGTTAAGGCCACGCGCGTTGAATGACATAATCGAGACCGAACTCGGTTTATGTCGCCCAGCGCGAGTGCCCAGTGTGCACGCGGGTGCACTCATTACAATTTAGTGTTGAAAGTTAAAATTTAAAAATTTAAATTTAAAAATTTAAAAAATTAAAAAAATTAAAAAATTTAAAGTTTATAATTAAATGAATTTAGTAGAGTGATTCGATCACTTTGGGGTAACGACTAAGGGCAGCCATTCTGTCCTTAGTGCATTTACTATTTGAGATCTCCGAGGCCAAGGCAGCGACCTCGTCTTCGGAGACCTCGGCTATGGCCGCTTTTATTAACCTTAAATTTGCGAGGAATGAGCTCGCATCTTTAAGGGGTTTATTGGGCACGGGCCCGGTATTACGAGCGGCCGGTGCAGCCGCCTTTGCGACGGGACGCGGTCCCCACGTTGGGGCGGGCGCGGCGGGGCGAGCGGTCGTGGGAGCGAGAGGGCCGTTAAAATGCGGGCGCCGTTGAATGAGCGCCGGGAAATGGGTCGTGTTGTGGACCGCCGGGGCCCATTGCCTTTGTGCGGGACGCACTGGCGGTGGAGTGAGTTTAGGTGCCTTAGGGCAGCCTCTATAATTGGCCGTGTGGCCGGTTTGTTGGCAGAGGACGCACGCTGGTGGTCCGTCCTTTGCCTTATCACGCGGGCACTCCGAGGTGAAGTGGGGCGTGAGACATTTAACGCAACGCGGATTCGCGTTGCAGTTAATGGAAGCGTGGCCATAAAGCTGACACCTATGGCATTGGCTAGGGCCGGCGCGGCGTCGTGGGATTTCAGAGCGGATGCCAGAAAGACCGGCTATTTTAATATTGTTATTCTGAAGAATGAGTTTGCCGAGCTCATTCTTTTCTAGGATAGCTAGGACGAGGCCTAGCGATGATCCATCGCGCCTATGTAGGCGGTGGACCGAAATGATAGGGTAATTTTGGGACTGAAGGTCCTCAATTATCGTTTTATCGTCAACTTCGTCGGGAATACCGCGAAGGATGACCTTTAATTTGCGCTCTTCAGCGAGCGCGAATGTGTGAAACTGAATTTTCGCGTCCGTTAGGTAACGCGTGAGAGCGCGGAATGAGTCGGTATCGCTTACCGAGATGCGAATACCTTCGGAGGTATTCACAGCTTTATTGTATGTTATATGGCGTTGGCCGCACACGGCTGCGACCACCGTCCATTTCGTTTTGTCGCGAAGGACGACGGGCGGGGGTGATTTCCCAGCGGGCGGAGGGGTCGGCTTGTGGGCCGTGACTTTATTGTGCGCCGCTACGGCGTCACGAGTGAGCGCTGAGGGCGCGGGGGTGGGCGCGGGGGCGGGCCTTGAAGAGGCGGCCGCTTGGTGTGTGGCGAGCGCGGGGCGTAGGGGGGGGTCAACCTCCATGGACGCGGAGGACGCGGCGAGCGCGCGACGGTCGCACGCACGTTTCTTTTTACGACCGGCTTTGACTAATTCGAAGCCGTTGTTAGCGGGGTCAGGGGAAGCGGATTCAACAATTGTTGAATCGGAGTCGGTACTGTCAGATTCGGTGCCCGAGGCGGGGCGGGGGCGCTTACTGCCCGTAGTGGAGCCGTTATCTGACATAGTGTCAGACATGCACGAGTGCGAGCGAGAGGGTGTGGCGTCACTCTCCGTCTCGCTCACACTCGTGGCCGGAGAGGCCGGAGAGGCCGGCGAGTCGGGGATAATGGCGGCGGCGCGCGTGGAATTTTCCGTTACGGCGGTCGGGCTCGCGGTATTAGGCGCAAAAATGCTGGCCAGATTTAAGTTCGCTGGGACATGCAGGTCATGCGCGGCGGCGAAAGCAGCGAGGACGGACATCAATTCTTTAAGAATATTTGCCTGAAGGGCGGGGGGGGTATTCGTGGCTGACATTGTTTGTGAGTTGTGCTTGTTATGACGTGTAGTGTTCTGTGTGAGGTGTATACCTACACTAACACCTACGGTGCGTCCCCTAGTTTCGCGTGAGCAAAACCAGGGGGTGCGTACCTAAAGGCCCTAACTGCCTCGACCGAGAGACCGCCAAGAGATACTCAATTGGCGGCCAAACTACGGCCGAAGAATGGGTAAAAGGATAGGAGAGGTGGGCGGGCGACACCAGGCGTCGACGAGGGTAGCCCCCAAGGTCGGTGGTACCTGGCCCGTCGGTAAACTTGCCGTTCCCGTTAGGGAAAGGCGAGCGGACCGGTCACCGCTCCGAATCGGCTTGTTGGCACCGTTATACGTTTCCCCCGATTCGACCACAGTAATAATGTCGTGGATTTGCAAAGCGTATGTGAATGGAAGTAGCTTTGAAAAAAGCTTTTTATGACGCACTGCACTAGAACTCGCGAACGATTTCGGGCGCAATGTGAGACGTCCGCGCGGGTCGGACGCTCAGAGCAAACTGTGTCTGTCGATGGCGCACCTCGCGCGCCGTCCATCGGTGCTTTCCCATCTCACGTGCGTATCTTCATTCTGTCACCAGACTGCGTCAAAGGTGACACGCACGGGATCAAAAACGACCGTTAGCCGAAATTTTGGTTCGATTTCGGTCCGAGGGCGGTGTGGTACGCGCGGGGTCCCCCCGCACACCGCCACCCGCTAACGGCCGCTCTTGTGAGATGGGCGGGGCTACCGATGGCTCTAATTTTCCATATTGGGCGCCACGCGTCTGATGATGCGTGATTCGAGTTATTGAGCTGCAATAAACATTATTATACCTAAATCCGAGAAGTATCTCGTCGATATCGCGCCCGCGTGGCGCACAGTTCGACATCTGTCGCACGGCGACGCCCCGCCTTCCACAATGTGAGCGTTCTGCGGACACGAGTCGCCGTCGACTTCGAGATACACTCCCGGACCTAGGTATTTTCAAAATTTTACATACATAATTGACGGATGCACATACACAATTATTAAATACATACAATGATTTAATAATATCAAAATGACCAAAACAAACAAAATTAAAATTTTAAATATTATTTTATAACTGCGGTGTGGCTGTCCGCAACAGTTTCCCCCCGGCGCAGTATTTACGCAGCAGGACAGCCAACCGTGACACTGGGCGTCGAAACACGCCTCCACTTGTTTTTACGTCCGCACTACGTATTACACTGTCGGGGCCCGGGTATGTCCGCTGCACAATGCCCCGCGGCCACGTGTTACGTGGTAGAGAGTGGTCGACCACAATGACCACATCTCCCTCTTTCAGCGGCGTTTCGTTTTTCATCGTCATCCCTCGCGGCGCCAGAGTGGGTAGGTATTCTCTGACCCAGCGGCGCCAGAACTCGTCCGCCAGCGCTTGGCTCGCGCGCCAGGTGCGGCGGTTGGCCAGGTCACAGCTCCCGGTCGTCGGCAGTCCTGCTGACGACCCGAGTAGCAGGTGGTTTGGTGTGATCGCCTCCGGACATGACGGGTCCACAGAGACGTGCGTGAGCGGCCGCGCGTTCACTCTATGCTCCGCCTCGAGCAAAAGCGTCTGCAGCACCTCTTCCTTCGGCGCCTTGTCCGTCAAGACGACGCGCAGTGCCTCTTTTATAGAGCGCACGAGCCGTTCCCACGCTCCGCCTTGATGTGGCGCGCCAGGTGGGATAAAATCCCAGCTGATACGGTTTGTAAGTGCGAAGTCGCGCAGCTCGGGCTCCCACTCCTTGGCGGCCGCTCGCAGCTCTTTGTCAGCGCCGCGCAGGTTGGTGCCATTGTCTGACACGATGCGCCGGGGCCAACCACGTCGCGCAGCCATGCGCCTGATGGCCATTATGGTCGAGCTGGTGGTCAAACTGGCGGCCAGCTCAATGTGCACTGCTCGGGTCGTCAGGCACGTGAACAGCACGCCCCACCGCTTTTCGTGGCGGCGTCCCACCGTGATCATTATGGGACCGAAGTAGTCGACGCCGCAGTTTGAAAATGGCCGTTGATACGGCTCCAGCCGCGCCGCAGGCAGGTCGCCTTTCGTAGGCATTCTGGCGGCCGCTTTTCTTATTTTGCATAGCGTGCATTTCCGGGCCAGGGCACGCACCGACGGCCGGAGCCGTATGATCCAAAATTTTTGTCGCAGATCATTGACAACTCTTTCCTGGTTTACGTGCCCCGCTCTTTGATGATCCCGCTGTATAATCAGTCGGGTGAGTGGATGCTGCCCGTCCAATATCACCGGTTTCTTCTGATCGGTGGTGACTGGGGCGGCCCCGATTCTGGTTCTCATTTTAATTAGATCTTCATCGAGCACGGGATCCAGCTTGTACAGGCGGCTTGATGTCAACACTGGTTTAGCTGAACGCAGCCGCTGGAGGTCCTCGGTGAAGCTTTCTTCTTGGGCCAGCCTCAGCCATAGGCGTTCCGACCGCTCCAGGTGGTGCAGCTCTAAGCGGGTCGACTTTTTTCGTACTAACTCGACGAAGAGTAGTACTCGTGCCGTGCTACGTATGAGCCGCTCGTACTGTGAGAACCTCGTGATATCAGGTAGGCTCTCTTTTAGGTCATACGTTGGTCCAGCTGTGACGTGGCAGATGACCTCCGTTTCACGGTCCTCCGTTGATTCATTTTCTTCTAGCCATTTTGTTGTGTCGTATTTCAAAAAGGCCGGACCGTGAAACCATCGGTCGGTTTCCTTTATTTCGTTATCATACTGCGGCCGCGTGGCATCGTCCGCGACGTTCTCCGCAGTGGGAACCCAGCGCCATTGTCTCGCTGCGCTAAGTTCTTCTATCTCGCCCAGCTGGTGCGCTACGAACGGTGTGCAGCGGCGGGCGTTGTTTCTGATCCAATGCAGGACCGTTCTCGAGTCGGTCCAGAAGGTGGTCCCTTGCGCTTGCCACCTGTGCTCTCGATGCAGGTGGTCGGCCAGCCGGGCGCCGATTACGGCCGCCTGAAGCTCCAATCGCGGGATGCTTTGTTGCTTTCGCGGCGCCACCTTCGATTTTCCACTGGCGAGCGACACGACTGTCTCGCTTCCACTTGTGAAGCGCCAGTACGCTACCGTAGCGTACGCCCTCTCGCTGGCGTCACAGAACACGTGCAGCTCGATTCGCGTCGGTGCGCCGAGCGGGTAGTGACACCGCGGCAGGTGTAGGTGCGTGACATAGTCCAAGCCACGCAGCCACGAACTAAAGTCGGCCGCCTCTTTGTCTGGTAGCGTGTCGTCCCAGTCCAGTTGTAGGTTCCATAAATCCTGCAATATTATTTTTGCAGTGATCGTGTATTGCGATAAAAGCCCGAGCGGGTCATAAATAGACATGACTGCGCTCAGGGCTTCTCGTTTCGTTGGATGCCGCCTTCTGTCTCTGACGGCGGCCGGCACGCGATTCATAGCCGTATTAAAGCCCAGCGTGTCGGCACTGGCACACCAGTATAGGCCAAGAATTTTGTCATTGGAGTTCGGGCCCAACTGTGTGGTACTGTTGGTGCGCATCTCTGGCGGTATCACGTCGGCCACTTTATGGCTATTCGTGTTCCAATTTCGCAACACGAAGCTCGCCTGCGCATGCACGTGCGTCACTTCTAGCACGGTTTTCACTGCTTCGCTTTCGTCACCGAAGCTATCCACGTAATCGTCCATGTAGTGACTACGTGTTGTCGCTTCGTGCGCTCTCGGGTATTCGGTGGCGTGCCGCTCGGCGTTCCTGTTCCTGACGCTGTGTGCCAAGAACGGTGAGCTGGATGCCCCGAATATCATAGACGTCATTTTATATTTTAGAGGTGGTTTATTTCGTTCTTCGCCTCGCCATAAAAATTGCTGCGCCGGCTGGTCCTCTGTTCTTATTTTTATTTGCACGAACATTTCCGCTATATCGCTGGTAACCGCGTAAGGTTGCTCTCTAAAGCGGTATAATATGCCCGGCAAAGACTGCAGCAGATCGGGTCCTTCTAATAGCTTGTCATTCAAGCACGTGCCTTGAAACGAGGCGGCCGCGTCGAAGACAAGTCTAATTTTGTTCGGTTTGTTTACGTTCTGAACAGCGAAATGCGGCAGGTACCACGACATCGGTTTATTTTCTTCTGTGCCGTCACACTGTACTGCGTATCCTTTTGTTAATAAGTTGTCAATCTGTGACTTGTACGCAGCCGCAAATTCGGGGTCCCGGTCCATTTTTTTTTTCTATCGACCGTAACCGCTGGAGCGCTCCGTGGTAGTTGGCCGGCATGATGACGTCATCCTCGCGCCACGGCAGTCCCACCTCGTATCTTTGGTTCTGATGTCGCGCCGTCTCATTGAACATTTGCAGGGCCCTTTCATTGTTAGGGTCTGTTTTTGTTCGTAATGAGACCCCGAGCGCGTCAATCGCGAAGTGGTGGTCGACCAGCGCTTCCAGGTCGCGGTCTCTGGCGCGGCGTTCCGGTGCACTGATGTACAGTACCGCATCTGCTCGCTGCGATAGCACTCTCGGCACATTGCCAAATATCACCCATCCCAAAGGTGTCCTTGATGCGGCTGGTTCGCTGACCCTTCCGCGTCGCAGCTCCTGCGACACGCTGAGGTGCCAGTTATCGGCACCAATGAGCACGGTAGGTCGCGCCGTACCGTAACATTCGTTTTCGAGTTCACTCAAATGTTTATATTTGGTTAAATTTTTCGACACTGTTTGTTGGTGTAGATTTAATTTTGGAACTGTATACGCACTCAATTTATAATTTTTATTCGTTTTTATGCCGCGCACATTCACTGTTATTTTGATGCTGTCCGCGGCATCTTGCGTAGCGTTTATGCCCTGTATGCGCAGAGGGGTAGGCTGACCCTCCGCGCCTACGTGTCGTGCGATGTCTTCACTAATTAACGACACCGTGGCTCCTTCGTCGAACAGAGCAAACGTATTTATCTCGCCCTCAGGGCCCGAGATAATCACTGGACACACTTTTAGTAAAGTCGCACGGTCCGCCGATTTAATTGTCGTCACGGCGACTTCAGTCGCGTCACTCGACGCGGCACGTAAATTTGCCGGCACTTCTTTCGCAGGCGTTTGCGAGTCGTTATGTAAAAGTCTGTGGTGCGGGCGTACGCATTGCCCCATACCACAGCACTTTACACGGCAATGTAGACGCGAGTGTTTTTTATCTAGGCACTTAAAACACGCATGCGCTTCTTTTGCCCATTTCCATCTTTCGTCTACACTCATTGTTTTAATTCTTCCGCAGTCAGCTGCATTATGTGCTTTTCCGCAGCACAAACAAGCTACGGATGCGGCGTCCGCAGTATAAACCGTCGTCGCCTTTCTTCTGTCCGGGCGGCGCGCGGCTATCGTTAATGTTTTTAACGGCTCTTTTTTCTTTATGGCTTCGCTGCCCGCTGCTGGCCATGATGATGAGTGTGTGTATTTTAGGGCGCGATCTGATTCTCTCATTAAGAATCGCCCTAATAATACCACTTCCGGTTCTGGTGCTCTTTCGTTGTCGCACGCATAGTCGCACCACTTTGATCTCAGGTGCGGCGTGAGTTTATCTAGTACTTCACGTGTGAGCAACGGGTTATATAGGTATCCTTTGTTGTCCAATGTAGACAACACGCTCACTATATTTTTTATTTTGACCGCGAATTTATTTAGATCGCTCGCGGTCGGTCCAGGTCTAGGCATTTTTCTGAGTTCGTCTAATGCCTTGTCCACGACTATTTCTGGACGACCGAAACACTGCTCGAGTGTTATCATCACTTCTTCGTGATCCGTGGTGCTATATAGCAGGTCGGCCACCGCGTCCCGCGCTTCTCCTTTGAGGCAGTTTCTGAGCCTTGCCATATTTTCCAGCTTCGAAAAACGATACAGCTGTGTCGATTCTCGCATGGCAGCTTTAAAAGCGAGCCACTCCGCCGGTGCTCCATTGAAAATAGGTAGATCAGACGCCTGTCGTGGCGGCGGTCGCACTCTT